>OX632356.1:45878388-46478388 GCA_951751655.1 Ophion costatus
AAATATTGATTTTAGACAAAAAAAGTCAGAGACAAGCTGATTTCAAGGTCACCTCCACTTTTTTAAAGGTAAACTCCTTTTCTATTTGACAAAGATGTAAAGCCCAAAAAACGCAGAATCAATTGTCTACAATGTCGTAACCTTGGGATGACCTTAGAACACTCGAAAAATTTCGAAACGATACATGAAGCAAGGCAAGCTAAATGGCGGTGGTTTCAGACGCAAATTACGTTTTTCTTGCGTGTTATGTTCAAGAATTTGACCATCAACAGCGACACATTCTACGGTGCGATTTCTGACCGATGTGTAGAGATCTTGGCAACGTCTTGTTTGAGATCGCGCGACAAGCGTGATTTATCCGTTCCTTCGTATCATCCCGAGTGGTTGGTACATCTCTGTAGACTTCGCTTTTCACTGCGACCCACAACAAATGGTGTTGAATCGGGTAATTTTTGGTTTTGGCTACTTTTTGTATATCAAGGTCATGCCAAAGTCAGGATACTGTAAATTATTGATTTTGTTTTTGTTGTGCTCTACATTCGTAGCCAATAAAACAGCGGGGTTTCCCTTTGAAAAGCGGCGGTGACCTTGAAATCAGGTTGATATTTCCGCTTGAAACAAATCTAAGGCTACCAAAATGTAGACATCGATAGATAATTCATATTTTGTCTCGGACTTATACGTCTAACGTCAATAATTGTAAGTGTTTTCACATGACTAACTTCTAATGAATCATCCTGTATGTATATAGATATAAGCGTCTCTTGCGCCCTCCCGACCCTTCTTTCAACGTTTATAACGCGACGCTCCGCGCGATCGAAGCCGTCGTCATCGCCGTCGTCTCCGTCCTTCGCGAAGTCACGGCCCTTCCCAACTTCGTATGCGCGAAGCGCGAAACTACACTAACGAGGGGGCCTCCGTCAGACGCGCGTTTGTCATAAAATTCTCGCCATCTTTCCGAAAAAGGGTCGAAAACTTCAATAGGGATTTTAAAGGATAGGGATTATCGTTATTTTTCTTATTGCGCGTATATAAGTAGAGTAAAATAAAAGTTTAATTGCGAAGCCCCCGTGAGTTTCATTTCATCGTTTCGGCTGAAAATAAAACATTCAAATGTAGACAATTTAATAGGGTTTTTTATGAAGAGTCACGAGGTGAACGAGAAGCTTATTATGGATTAGCTTTTGCCTGTAAATTCGACAGCGTTTATGTCGGAAAATTGGTTAGTGTGGCGGGTCTGAGTAAACTGGAAATTTAAAAAATACAATTTTTTTGGTAATTTTACTGTCTAGGGTGTGAACTTAAATTTTGCAACGAAGTTTTGTGAAAACTCAAAAAATTAAGTTACGACGAGGTTTGGGAAAAAATCGAAAAATTGACCTACGACAAATTTTGTGAAGGGTCAGATCGCCGCCTGACGTGCGGCAAGCCGCCCTCTTCCATATACGCTTTTTTTGAGATTTTTTCGATACTCTGTTTTATAAAAGGATATGAGTCGTATCTGAAAATCTATTCTTCCGATTAACTTCAAATTGGACGAAGCACAATTTATAACATTTTCTGACGTACAGCAGGATATTTTTTCGATACCTTTAACCATTCGTTAATAACAAATGATTACAGTGGTTTTTTAAATCGAGAGTGGAACTTTTTTCTACAGCTAGAGATTTCCGTACTCTTCGAGATTCTAAAAAAGAATGCGGTCATGTGAAAGTTTTATTATTATACTAAAAGTGCATTTTGATTATTCATATTTTGGATGGCTAGAACCATCGCCACCTATTGATTGATTGATTACAGCAACGGCGCCACTTTGTTTAAATAATAGTAACTTCATTGCGCGTTTATATTTTCCAATTTAAAAAATCACACTCGGCAAGACTATGTATTACCTGTATGTAAAATTCCGACCTCGTCATCCTAATACTCTTATCAGAAAAAAACTTTTTAACCAACCTGTTCTTTAGGCCCTAAGCTGATGCCGACCCGTTTGGAGTTATACTATATATTAAATATAAATGACAAGTTTTCAGTATACTCAAAAAAATACATTTTCTATGGCTTCGTCAGAATTAAAAAATGTCGTACCCTGGATGTGCCATAATTCCAAAACGACATACCCCAGGAATTTAACATTCCCCAAATATCCTCATACAGAAATTTTCGCCCAGTAACGTCTAGACAAATCTTGCTACTAGCAGGTTGCACTAGTGACATGTTTCAATTGATAAAACATGTTACCAGCAAAATGTTTATGAATATTAAAGTATAGGGTAATAATTTCCACGATTGTTTGCGTTTTTCTGTCAATTCAACAAGAGTTACATTGTGAACGTAACAATATTAAAATTGTCAATGCAACAAGCGTACCATCGTTAAGCAAGAGTAACAATGTCAATGCAACATGAGTAACATCGTTAATGTAAAAAGAGTAACATTTTCGATGTAACAGGAGAAACATCGTCAGTGTATCAAGAGTAACATTGTCAATGTAACAAGAGAAACATTATCAAACAAGATCATCGTTGTCAATATAACAAGAGTAACACTGTCAAAGTGGCCAGAGTAGCATTGTTAATCTAACAAGAGTAACATTGTCAATGTATCAAGAGGGTCATCGTCAAGTAAGAATAAAATTGTTAATGTAACAAGAGAAACATTGTCAAAGAAGAGTATCATGGTCAATATAACAAGAGTAACACTGTCAAAGTGGCCAGAGTAGCATTGCCAATGTAACAAGAGAAACATTGTCAATGTATCAAGAGTGTCATCGTCAAGCAAGAGTAAAATTGTCAATGTAACAAGAGTCGATGTAACCAAAACGATCAAGAGTAGCATTGTCAATATAACAAGAGGAACACTGTCAAAGTGGTCAGAGTAGCATCGTCAAGGTAACAAGAGAAACATTGTCAATGTATCAAGAGTGTCACCGTCAAGGAAGAGTAAAATTGTCAATGTAACAAGAGTAACACTGTCAATGTGGTAAGAGTAACATGGTCGACGTAACAAAAGTGGTCAAGAGTAGCGTTGTCAATGTAACGAGAGAAGCATGGTCAAGAGTAACATTGTCAAGATAACAAGAGTAATACTGTCAATCTGGCAAGAGTAACATTGTCAATGTAAAGAGAGTAACTTTGTCAATGTAGCAAGAGTATCATCGTCAATATAACAAGAGTAACACCGTCAACGTGGCAAGATGAACATTGCCAATGTAACAAATGTAACATCGTCAATGTATGAAAAGTAACATCGTGAATGTATCAAGAGTAACATTGTCAATGTAACGAGGGTACTATCGTCAAGAGAGAGTAACATTCTCAAGCAAGAGTTGCATTGTCAAGCAAGAGTGACATTGTCAAGCAAGAGTAACATTGTCAAGCAAGAGTAACGTTGGCAATGTACCGAGAGTAACATCGCCAATGTGCCAAGAGTTATATTGTCAATAGAATAAAAGTAACACTGATAATGTAACAAAAATAATATTGTCAATGTAACAGAAGTAACATTATCGCCGTTTCAAGAGTAGCATCGTTAATGTAGCAAAAGTAAAATTGCCAATGTAACAAAAGTAACATTCTCAACGTTTCAACGATAACATGTTACATCGACAAATGCATGTATGTATATATTACACCGTTCATTCAATTCTCCCAATTCTCCTCATCAAAATTTTCGTAGCTGCCATCAAGCAAGCAGACCTTCTCGCTCGCGATCAGGATTCTCGGCTCTCCAGATTTCTGTCCCTGCCTCGATCAAACCGGCGCTTTTTTACGTCCGCGCGCCCGAAATATTGATGAGATGCCATTACCAGAAATTTTCGAAGGTACATAACGAAAGAGCCTCTCCGGAGGTGTTTGTTGTTTCTCCACCGTGTACCTATACACCCTGTCAAGTAGCCGAGGGTGTAGACGATCCGATATACGCCTCGTATAATCGCGTTTTCGTTATTCACTTCGCTTTCCCTCTATTTTTTCGCTCCTTTCGTTTTGCCGCCTCAGAGGAATATAGAACAGCGCGAAAAGTGTGTGTGTGTGTGCGTGGTAAAAGCGCCGAGAAGCTGGAAGAAAAATCGTTCCTTCGCCACGTTGCGTTCCAATTCACATCCTTAAAACTCCTCGCACGGCTCCCGGGCTCTATACGCGCAAGGGGTGGCTTTACCCGCCCTTATATACACCCACCGTTGAGACAGATGTATGCGCATATATATACACGCATATAGATATATCGCTCTCCTTCACTCGCGCTTAGCTAGCAAGCCCTGCCCTTATAAATATGAATGTGAGGGTGGAGAAGGGTGTACAGAGCCGCGAGCAAAGGGATATAAAAACTATCGCGAAGATGTGTATACAATGCGCAACCGAGAAAAGAGGAAGAAGCAGCCCAGGACGAAGATTAAGTGGGAGCAAACACTGGTCGCGACTCGCTTTACGACAACTAATTACACCGTTCCGCAAAACCCTTGCACAAGACCCATACTGGCTGCGATATTTGTTAAAGAAAAACAGGATGCATACGTATACAGGGTGGCCCGAAAAGGAACGTCCGGTAGGAAAATCTCGATACCTCGAGAATATCTATATCGCCCTTTTTATTTTTTTATTTTTCGAGAGAAATGCATTTTTTATTTTCGAGTTTTCCTGTAGCATTTTTATACGCTCTTAAGAAGTATGTAAGTATGAGTATTTTTTATTAGTATAGGTATAAGTATTTTTTATAAGTATGAGTATAAGTGTGAGTATTTTTTATAAGTATAAGTATTTTTTATAAGTATAAGTATAAGTATTTTTTATAAATATAAGTATAAGTATTTTTTATAAGTATGAGTATTAGTGTAAGTATTTTTTATAAGTATAAGTATAAGTATTTTTTATAAATATAAGTATAAGTCTTTTTTATAAGAATACGTGTATGTATAAGTGTAAGTATTTTTTATAAGTATAAGTACAAGTATAAGTATTCTTTCATCATCTGAACTATTAGCATGGACTCCACAATCTTTTCGACTTTTCGAGAAAAAATAGTTTTGTAATTTTTTCTTACCAATTTTCCTGTAGCATAGGTTTTTATTTTTATTCTCTTTTTAGTATGTACATTACTGTTGAACGTTTTTAAAAGCAACAGGGAGACTGGTTTATCATTGAGACTAGTATAAGGATAAGGATTTCTTTTCATGATCTGAACTTTTATCGTGAATTCTACGATCTTTTTGACTTTTCGAGGAGAAAGCGTCTCTTAATTTTTTTCGAGTTTTCCTATACCATAGGTTGGTATTTTTATTTTATTTTGAGTACGTACTTTCCTCTTAGAACTTTTTAAAAGCAATTGGGAGTCATTTAGACTAATATAAGTATTTTTTTATCATCTGAACTTTAGTTAGTTCATTTTTTTCGAGTTTTTCTGTAGCATAGGTTAGCATTTTTATTCTCTTTTGAGCGTGTACTTTCCTCTCAGAAGTTTCCAGGAGCAATTGGGACCCGTGTAGACGAGTATAGGTAATTTTTATATCATCTGAATTTTTGTTAATTAATTTTTTTTGAGTTTTCCAGTAGAATAGGTTGCATTTTTTATTCTCTTTTGATTATGTAATTTCCTCTTATGAATTTTTAAAAGCAATAGGGTGTCATTTAGACTGATTTAAGTTTTTTTTTTTACTATATACTATTTTTTATACTATTACATATATACTATATATTATTTTTAGTAATAAATCCTCTCAAATCTATATTTTTAACTTTTGATGAAAATCTAAGGCATTCACGTCAGTGTTCAGTTGGTCGTTGATTGGCCAACAATGCACTTCATAACAAGAACAAAAAACAAAAGGAGAAAATGAAAAAAAATTCTGTTTTTTCGAAAACTAAAAGAGATCGTAACACATACATGGGGGTGATTCGGATAGTCAGATACGAGACATCCAGACTTCTGGACGTCACTTTCCGGGCCACCGTGTATACACAGATATGTATATATATGTATAGGCGCCAATAAAGAGAGAGGGAGAGAGAGAGAGAGAGAGAGAGAGAGAGAGAGAGGTGATTGAGAGGCTAGCTGAACCATCTGTAAGAAAGGAATGTTTCAACGAGCAGGGAGCAAGACAAAGACAGAGAAAGAGAAGTAGAACGAGCGTGGAAGGCTCGGAGGGGAATGAGAAGAAAATCGAGTCGAAAATGGGGTTAACATTGCGAAAAGACGTGGCTAACAAAACGAAGAACTCTGTAAGCTTCGCCCCGTTTTTCTCCCGTTTTCCGAGGCCAACGGAGGGAATGTAAGGGCTAGAGAGAAAGTTTACGTTACAGACGAGGGTTGAGGGAGTGACTAATCGACTCTTGCGAATAATATGGCTCTGCTGTACACACCCACACACGCAAGTACAATTATACATATAGATATATTTTTCTCCATCTATATAAAACGGCGTAATGTACTTGCCGGCTCGTCGAGTGATAATGGTTCTTACGATCAGGGTCGACGAAGGTAAATATATATATATATATATATATATATATATATATATATATATATCTTAAAACAATTATCGTCGAGATATACTTGCGAAGATTAGCGTATATATACCACCGCGCGCACCTATCAAGAACCACATAGGAGAAAAAAAATCGTCTGAACGCGAGTAACGAAATGGAAAGATGAAGAAACGGCAACGAAAAGTGAGTTCGAGTCAACGTTAGCTATATGTCCCAATATCTTAAAAATCATCTCAACCCTTACTTACCACACTTCTGTAGAATACACGTCATCAATTTCGCAAAAACGGAAAAATCAACATTTTCGCAAAGAAAAAAATGGTGAGTCTGTTTCAAACCCCACAGTGGCAAGTAAGGGTTAAGGGCTTACACGTAGTTGAATTTTTTTAGATATCGATTGCGACGACCGACTCGGGAAATATATATTTCGCGAGAATTTTCTGAAAATTTCAAGCCACTCCGTTCAAAATTGCGGAAGTTCCCAAACCGGAAAGCAACGAAATCTAAACGAGTTTTTCTCAAAATCACTTTTTGGAAATACGGTGACCGCAATATATAAAAAATAACTGCACCGGTCAAGTTAAAATTTGACGAGCTTCTTTTACATATCAAAGAGCAGTGCTTGAAGGGAGGAATTTTCTTTTCGATGCAGAGTTTCTTTTTATCAACGAAAAGAGGGTTTTTTTAACTGAAAACTGAATCTTTTACGTTGGAACGCAGTCATCTTTTTTTTCAAAAAACAATACTTTATTAAATCCTTCGTCCAAGCGCCAGATAATTTCATGCAAAAACTGAATGCGTGTGATGTTTTGGTTTTGGATGATTTGTTTCCGAACTGCAGTCGTCACCGCGGAGGGTCTTATCCGGACAGCGGTCTGCACAAATCATTGTATCGACCACATTTAGTAATTGTTTTTCAATACAAAAATTGTCAAAGATACTTATAACTTGGGTATTTATTATAAGTATCTTTTGCAATTCAAGATATTTGTATTCTTGAATTAAAAAAAAATGAATTAGAAACCTGTACATGTTTTTCTAGAAAATATTACGAAAACTCCTCTTCTTCTCCTGCCACCAGCTAGGTGTAACCCTTTAAGGCGTTAGGCTACTGCCAAAATGTCAAACGATCGGACGTCACTAGAGGCATCTTAAATTGAAGAGGAAGGGCCAACATATCGTACAAGAATCGCAAATTGAATGTAAACTTATGATTACAACGATAAAAGGGCTAGTAAAACTGTAAGGTGCCTTCTCACTTTAGATGCTCAAAAAGGGCTATTTTCATGAATTTTTTTGATAGGTTTATATTATAGATATTGATATAAAAGTTGTATATTGTAAATATTTATATAAAAACACTTAATAAATACCCTTCCGAAATACATTTAAAAACATTTATTTATTTATTTAAGTCACTATCTATAGACGAAAATGGCAGTTAAAAAAATGTCCTAAAAAAATGTAGGTCTGCGCTGTTGATGAAATCTCAGAGATGGATCATCCGAAAGAAAAAAATCAAACGGTTTTGGATTCAGTATGTTAATGGCTATAGCGCATATCATACGATTTTTGACATACGCAAAAATAACAAAATGACGGACATTTTTCGGAAAAAAAACAAAAAAAAACGTATTTTTCACCGTTTTTGGCAAAAAAAAACAATAAACATAAAAAATTGAAAAAATCCTTGATATGCGCTATTGCTATAGTTGTAAAGAATATGTGGTTAAAATTTCATAAGGATCGGTTCAGTAGTTTCGAAGATTTAATCAACAAACCGTCGAAAAACGTTGTTTCAACCATAACGCGTTCGAAATTTGTTTGGTTTACATAAATACACAAAAAAAATGTTTATGTGTATTTATTAAGTATATTTATTAAGTGTAACAACTTTTATATCAATATCTATAATATAAACCTTTTTTTTTAATTCATGAAAGTAGGCTGTATATAAATTATAACAAAACAATTCATGAAAGTAGCCTTCTTATACATTTGATAGCCAAAGAACACATTGTTCTATTCGAGCAAAAAAGTTGGGATTTAGGATGATAGAAACGGGTTACTACAAACAACTGCCAAAACCTATTCAAAGTAACCCCATTCTACGGTATTCAATACGCAAATGATCATAAATTATATTGCATTGCCGATCGAACGATGCCAATCTACGCGAACACCAATAATTATCAATACTCGAATGATACATTTTTACTTCGGTGTTCGAAAACACGACAGCCAAAACGTAATCAAATTAAACAGCCTTCATCTTTTTTCCCGCCCAATGAATTATATTAAAAGTATGAAAACGCGTGAGCGCGCCCAGGAAATGCAAGACGTCGGGATAAATGCACTGCGCACGTGCAGAGTGCCTGACGTTAAAACGTCATTTGCCACATGAGGCTCTTCCGCGAAATTTGTACGCACGACCCCATATTGGCACCAAATTGAATACGCGTTTGACTTCGAACACATACCAAGCCGAACAAAGCGGCCTCCCACACACGTATATCTTTGATAATTCATCACGAATGCGCACGCACTCAATCCACAATGTAATCCCACCAAATTGACAGTTCCCACATACGCGGAATGCAATTCCCCCTCGTACACTTTGGGACTTTCTGTAACGAGGTCTATACGTTCAGACAAATGTATATATATATATATATATATATATATATATATATATATATATATATATATATATATATATATATATATATATATATACACACATATATACATACATACATACATGCATACATACATACATGTATGCATGTATGTATGTATGTATATATGTATGGGTGTGTGTGTATATCTACGTATCCTGAGATTAAATAGAATTATCCCGGTGGCTAGTCCAAAATTAATACCGTTTCAATATTCTCACAAACATCGTCGGTGATATCCTCCATTATTGCCCCCCACGCGTATGTGGTTTGTATATGGCTTATGTATCACAGCCCAAGTGCGTGCCGTGATTCGATGCCAATCATCAATCGGATCGGAACACATATATGTATATCATAATTATGTCTGTATGGACGTTGATATAATGAGGGGGTAATACAGCGCGTTTGTTCGTATCAAAGATATATATATATATATATATACAAACACAACCACATAGACGATCAATGGAGTAGAAATTTGTCGAAAGGACCATTGCTGGTAACGTGAGAACATTGGTCCTCACATTAAGGGCCAGCTCGGACGCCTGGAACAATCGACAAAGGTTGTTTTCCCGCTCTCGTCCCCCCTCGCTCTCTCTTACCTTCTCTCTCTCCCTCTCTCTCTCTCTCTCTCTCTCTCTCTCTCCCTCTCTCTCCCTCTCTCTTGCCACAGAGCCAAATGGTCATTTGACCACGTTGAAACTAGCTCGTATTCACTATGGTCACTCTCCTATCATAGTGTGTACTCAATACACCGAGTGAGCCACTAAAAAGGGGATACCCAAACAAACGCCTACAGACATTAATTTTATCAAAAAAAATTAATCGGACAGAAAGTTTGGGGCCTAGGAGAGAAGGGTATTTTGTAAAGATCGACGTTGCGGTTGGCCCATTTTTTTTAAGCTTTGACACCAAACTGACATCAAAGTCAACTCCACTTTACGAAGCAGAACCTCGTTTTCAAATCCACTGTTACACTGCTTTCTTTCAAACGGAACCACCACTTTTCACACCAAGCCACCATGTTGAATGCACGCTGGCAATGTGATTCGCGTTGATTGGGTCATCTTATTACGGGGGTATACCTCTCTGGAAACTTGGAAACATCGGGTTTTTGTACATTGTTATAGTCCGAACTGTCAAAAATGTTTTAAGACCAACCGGACCCTTCAATTCGAAAAATTGATAAAGTTACATCTATTTTAGTGGAACAGTGTGGGTCGGGTTAAGAATGATTCGCGTGTAACGAAAGCAGACATAAAAGCACAAGAACACTCAAAAGAGGCCCGAACTGCTTGCAGATTGTATAGATTAGGTGTGCAACATGATCTCGACGACCATATAAGTGTCCTTCACTTATATGGTGCCGGAATCGCTGACTAGCTGTAAGGCGACAATATTTCACAAGATCGTGTAAAATATGTACCGAAACTTTGAACGCAACCATCTCCAAACTACATATCTTGACACAACGGGATTGATAACTTGAGTAACTTTCACACTATTAACTTGAATTTGCAGTTAGAATTCGAACAGTAGTGATTTTCGGCTCACGATCGCATTTTTCAATTGGATGAAGCATTTGTTAATAACAATGATTTCAGCATGCTGTTTTTCAAGAGAAATATGAGGTTTCCTTTGGAGGAGCTGTCATTTTTTGTATTTTTCGAAATTTCGGAAAGTGGAACGTGAGCCCATAGCCAGTTGGATATGTTTGAAGAATTTTTTTTGTCTTTCTTCCAGATTACATTTGAGCCTGGTAGAGATCCCTCCGTTTCGGTCTTCGCCGCTGGATGACAGCAACACCAACTGCAGCACCGCGAACACTGAAAGATTTTCTTCCGAAAAAATTACATTGTAACCACAAACATTTCTACAACATGCTGAGAAAAAAATTAATGTCTTCCAACGAATGTGTTGTTAGAAAAGAATACAGCATTCTGACCCCCAAAATTGGGCTTCAAGAGAGGGATAACCCGATAATCACATCAGTCTGTATTAACGAGTACACTCTAATTGAGGTTCCAACAGTTTAATGCCAAGTTTCCAGCACGATGGATGCCCGGCTCATTTTTCTCTGGTTGCAAGAAATAAGCTCGGCGAAAAGTTGGCCAATCAGTGGATTGAGCGTGGGAGTGGTATGGTTTGGCCAGCTCGTTCACCAGACTTTACACCACCGGACTTTTTCTTACGGCAGACTTTGATAGACATGATGTACAAAGAAGTGTCGACTAGTGCGCAAGATGTGCAATGAAGTATTTATAACTAGAGCGTATTCGTTGATACAGACCGATTTGATTACTAAGACTGCATTAATCACGTCTAGATTAATAGAGTCAATGCGAATCAGATTGGAAGCGTGCATTGAAAGTAATGGCCAACCACTTTGGATGCACTTTGAATGCACCAAGTGAAGTCCAATAAAGTCATGACCTTTTATAGGAGTGAGTGTTTGCACCATATTTTTGAACGGATCTTAGGCTAAAAACATCGAAATATCATCGTCTTGATATTTGGAGTGTGGACTTATTTTCGGTTTCCCGATAAAATTCGGAAAAAAATTAGTTGTCCCGTTTAAAAAAATTGAGGTGATCTTGAAATCTTCGTACCGCCTCTTCCTGCATTAACCTCGTAGCCACCATTCAATGACGCCCTTCGAACTGTGCAACTTTCGTACGAAACGTGTTCTCCAAAGTCTAACGGTTTAGAAAGTATTTCTACTGCTGATAGTTGTTGCTTCACCCGGTATGTATAGACTCCCGTGGACGCATGCACGTTACTCATAGCTGCGTTACACGTTCTCGTATTCGTTCTACGGCTTGCAAGGGTTCATGTCGCGATTCTGTGGGTATTCGAGAATCGGCGTTCGAAAATTATATTCAACTAGAAGGATAAGGACGCACAGCTTGTGTGTTTGTGTGTGGTCGTTCCTCTCTCTCTATATATATATATGCCCGCAGCTATAGGGCGAGCATCGGGGGTCTGCCAAATACACGCCGGCCAAATTCCTTCGTGCAAACAACAATTAGGCATTTCAATAGTAATTATCGTTCAATGCGACATCAATATGAATTCATAATCGGGCTTCACACGCGGCTTGTGGGCAGCCTGGAATTAACAAACCCCCGCCCCCTGCTCACTCTCTCTTTCTGTCTCTGTCTTTCTCTCTCGCTTTTCTCTATTCTGCGTTTCGCGCAATCCCCTCTGATTAGTAGTGATTTTCACATCAATGCTTTTTGGTTTACTGTATTTCTCTCTCTCTCTCTCTCTCTCTCTCTCTCTCTCTCTCTCACACACACACACACACACACACTTTCTTTCTCTCTTTCTCGCTCACTTGTGCTCATTTAAAAGAGCACACATTCATCCTTACCACAACTTCGTATGCGTGAACAACGAATAATAGGGTTTGGAATATAGATTATGAAAGAGGACTGGCGTTCATGAATACGCCGATATACGTCTAACTGTGCTTTTTCACTACGCAATCGCATGTTTGTTCCAATAAAGTGGGAATTGTGGTTATTAATTGGAAGGAAAAGAAATGAAACAAGAAAACGTTTTTGGAAGAGACAGAAAGAGAGAGAGAGAGAGAGAGAGAGAGAGAGAGAGAGAGAGAGAGAGAGAGAGAGAGAGAGAGAGAGAGAGAGAGAGAGAGAGAGAGAGAGAGAGAGAGAGAGAGAGAGAGTGAGAGATTGATTGATTGATTGATATATATATATTTATGCTTTGGTTTGGAACCTTGAGGCAATACGATACATAGTATGTACAGTTTGTTAAATCGTTTTGTTAAATGTGAGAATTAAAAATAATATAAATGGTTATAAAATTAATAATAATTATTATTATAATAACAATAATAGTAATGGTAACAATGGATGATATAATCATGGTAATGGTGGTAGGAGAACTAGGAACTAAACTAAATTAAAATAAAATAGAATAATCGAAGAAAATATGTGTTACTAAAGCATACTGTGCGGATAGAGGTACGCAGGGATACTCATGCGTGAGTGAGAGTGGCGGTTTGCTTAGTAGCTATCAGTGTCACGCTCGAAGAGATGAGAGAATAATCTCGATTTAAAGATTTCTATGGTAAGGGACGTTTTAATCTCTAGAGGAAGAGAATGCCAGAAATAAGAGGGAGAGAGAGAGAGAGAGAGAGAGAGAGAGAGAGACAGAGAGAGATTGATTGATTGATTGATTGATCGGTTGATTAATGATTTGTTTATGGCTTGGTTTACCAAGCCTTTACCAAAAAGGTGGACGCATACTAAAATAAATCAAAGTAACATGCACATTAATTAACATATGATATATAAGATAACATCATAAAATTATATAAATTAAATAAATAGCGGTTGGATAAAAGGACAAATCCATACACAAAAAAGGAAAATATCAAACGCAAATTCAAACACAATAAAATAAAGATACAATAAAATAAAATAAAAAATAAAGAAAGAGAGAGAGAGAGAGAGAGAGAGAGAGAGAGAGAGAGAGATTTTATTTTGCGAAAACCACTTCGAACTTCTCTCTACACAGTTAAACAATTATTTGCCACAAGCTTGTGAAACGAGTTCATCATTAATTATGATATTAATAAAATGTATGTAACCATATTTGTATTTTATTAATATTATTCAGTTCTACAGTCATTTTATATTATTATTAATAAATAATCCTAATAATATTATATTCATACCAAAAATAGGTAGTAATTGTTTTCTTCTTCTGAGTTCCAGCGCACACCTTTGCGGGTTTTTACGCATCACCCTTCCCAACTGACAATGAACTGTTTCGCTATCACTCTCTACCCGCACTTCACTGATCTAACCTTACTTCCGTTGCGTCTACAGCTGTCTTAAGCTACACTCTACCGCATCTTCCGTGGGTACGGGGACACTGAGGAAAACCGTATCGATTTACAAGGCCCCATATTCTCCTGACTCTCTGGCGTACAGAGTTAAACTCAAGTATCTACACCAAGGTCTCAGAAGTATGGGCATTCCGTTGACTGATTGAGACGCCAGCCGGTGCGCGGCTGAGCGGTCACCCCTCCGCCCATGCACTCGAGAGAAGAGACCCCTGTCGAAAATAGGCGATTTTTCAAGATTTTTTGGCGTAAATCCAATTAGTCAAGATAAGTCAAATTTTATCTCATATTATTCAATCTTCAAACATTTTTTTCAATATTTGAAATATTTCAATATTTCTTAGCCTGGGAAATGCAAAGGAAAGTGAACATTTGAAAAATGGTACGTGTTTGAAAAAATGATCTTTTTTGAGAAATTTTTTACTATAGTATTTATCAAAGAAAAAGGGGCTTTTAAAGAATAATTTTAACGAACCTTAGGTCCGCATAAAGCACGTGGGTCTCAGAAATGTGAAAGTTCTTGGCTCTGATGTTTCAGATCAACGCGCTACACGCTAGGTTGTACGCCGTGGAACAACTCAAGCGCCACCAACTCTGAAGCAAGTGTCGTCAGCCACTATTTTTGAATATTTATTAGAAAAAAAACTGTTTTGATCATTTAAAGATATAATATGTACATCACGTTTCAATCTTGTAGAATAAATAATTTCGACACAAGAAATCTTGAAAACTCTCTTATTTTCGGCTGCCTAAAAGGATCTGGCCCCTAAGTTGAAGGACCGCTGGACGCGATCTCGGTCCGCCCATCCACCAGTGTCCGTATAGTTATATTTATATTATTTTAAAATAAATATTGCTAATATATGAATGAGATATGACTATACTGAATATCATATTATCGTGTCGACATAGCATGAGCTTATTTGTTTATCCAGTACATGTCAATTATCGTAAAACGGGGCTACTTTGACATCGAGGGTAACTTTGACAGTTTTTGCCGCTACTTTAACCAAGCACCAAAAGATGGTTTGAATGTGTGCGTAGCGAACCTGCGTGATAAGTTGATTGTAATGTTGCTCAAGTTGATTTTGATCTTGAAATTTGTATGTTTGATTTTGATTTTGAAGTTGATTGTCATGTTGCTCAAGTTGATTTTGATCTCTATGATAATTGTAAGACTGATTAAGGGCTTATAATAGTACCTTAGATACTTGATATTTTTATGTAAAATGCTTTGAAAAGGGAGGACACCCCTGTAACTGCCTATTTTCGACCGTTTTCTTTAGATTTTTTTTTTAAAGAAAAGAATAAAACAGTTGTTCCAAAGAACTTTTCAGCTTCATTAAGTATATATATTGAAGTATCTAATAAAAATGTATTTGTCAAAAGAATAAATTGAAAAATAAGTTTGAAAAATACAGACGAGTTTTTTTAAAAGTTCGTTTTTTTGACCATAGTTTTCATATCAAAAGTGAATTTTGTTTTACAATTTCAATTTCAATTAATCGAAAAAAGTGCTCGTAATTGACTGTTAATGCAATCTAAGAAGCTAGTGCTAAAATTTTACGTCTCGATTGGACGGAAATTGTTCTAGTGCCGCTGCGCGCCGATTTCGAAAACGTGGCTTGGAGAAAACCTTTTTTTTTTAATTTTCGTGTAAATTTGTTTACGTAAAAATGGAATTAAATAAAAAAATTTTTAGTAAAAACGATAAATTCAATATACGCTGAATAACATACCTTTTTTCCGAATCCCAAATAAATAATCCAGTAGGCGAAATAAATCGGTAAAAACGATCTTTTTTCGACCTATCACATTGGTGTCCTCCCTTAATAAAGATGACAATTTGATTGTCAAAAATCGTTGTTTTTCATCTAATTCATCCATAATGCATAAAATCTTTTTTCTTATCAAAATGATGTCGAAGCAATGCTTAATCTTTGACATTAGTTGCATTTCAATGCCTTGTCAAAGAAACCTCACGCTCGAGGTTCCTTTGACACTTTAAAAAAATATATAAAATTTGGAATGATAAAAAAAATGACATACAAAAAACTTCTAAAACCTGTTCAAAGGAACCCCGTTTTACGGTAGCTCTTGTGAATATTACCAATATCAATATAACATAACATTGATATCATATTATTTTAATATAGAATAGAATCATTGTATCTAACTTACTTAGATATTATTCGGTATTATAATAATATTATAAAATATTAATATTAGTTCCATTTGAATTATCTAATTGGCAAATACTACAGCGAATTGCCATCGCAAACGGCCCCACGTATTTCACCCCCATACGTACACAGATGCCTACGGAACGTAAAGCTACGATTTACTTATAATTTCGCAAATTGGACGCCGCTATCGCTCTCCTCTGGGCACTGGTCACCCAATATAAAGGCCGCTCGTAATTCCCTACACCCCTAGTCAATATTTATTCACTGCATGTGCGTGTTGGTTTTATGGTAATATCGCAGATATTTGCGAAAGTACGCAGCGCGACATTGAAGAGCCCGCTGAGTTTACTTCCGGTCGTGACAAATTCGCCAGTATTCATTTTCCAGCATAAGAAATATTTACCGCGTGAAAATAAAAGGACGGACAATGAGGGGAAGCCAGTGGAGATGAAAAGAATCTTTTTATTTGCACAATTATTGCAAAAACGTGTTTTCGTTTGGGACCTGTGCAACAGATCATAAAATAATCTCTCCCCCCCCTCCCGCCGTCAAGTTTCACATTTCCCGAGTCACTGATATTATTGTAGTCACCGACGAAACGCGAATATCGAATTTTCATACGGGCAGCCAAAAAAAAAACAATTCGTTTGAGCAGTTCACAAATTTTGTCGCCGCGAAAAAACAAACAAGAATTTGAGACCACTGATAAACAAATTTGATGAATCCGATGCTGGTCAACTGTGGAGTTATTTTTTCCACAACTTCTTTCCACTTTGCTACTAAAAATGATTTTTACCACAGCGCAATTTCCTTTGTTACGATAAAATGAAACATCGTAAGTTCCAACTTTTCCAGTAGAACAATGTGTCCTTTGACTATCGAATGTATAAGAAAGTCACGCCCCACCAACCCCCATAATTTCATTTTATTCATTGAAAAAGTGCCAAAGTAACCTGGAAGGTAGGGTTTCTTTGACAAGGCATCGAAATGCAACTTATGTCAATGGTTGAGGGTTACTTTGACATCATTTTGATTTTAAAAAATAATATTTTATGCATCATACATGAAATTGAAAAACAACACATTTTTACAATCAATTTGTCATCTTTATTAAGGAACCATTTTACATAAAAAAATCGAATACCTAGGGTATGATTATAGGCACTTAATCAGTCTTATAATTACTATTGAGTAGAAAAACAACTTGAGCAACATTACAATCAACTTTATCAACTTTATAATAAACTTGAACAACAAATTTAAACCGCTCTTGGCGTTTTGTCAAAGTAACCCCAAAAACTGTCAAAGTTACCTTAATGTCAATTTAACCCCGTTTTACGGTACCTTTTGACAGAACGCTTTGCAACCCAAATTTTTAAGGGCGTCGATTTACCATCGCGTTATCGAACTTCAGAGTCAGAGTCTCTGACTCATCGATCATTCAACCGACTAGCTCCACGTGGAAGGCTTCCCAACGGGAAGTCCAATATCCAACTTTCCGGACACTGACAATGAGACGAATTGCAGCCGGGTTTTTGAAACGGAATTAGGGAGACTTGCGTCCAATGCAAATGAACATGAAGACAGGTGAAAGAGGAGAGTAGGAAAGAGAAAGAGGAAAGTGATACGTATGTGCGTGAATAAACGGATCAAGAATTGTTGCTCAGCATGCTCGACACCATCAGCATCATGGCGAGTGTGGCCTAGTGCGAAATTCAATTCACCCAAATACGCCGGACCTCGGCTTTCGGTTTTTTTTAAGCAAAGATTCTTCACTATTTTTTTAGATTTAGGGCCACTTTTGGCTATCACATGGTATGTTTTTGTCAATCTTTGAAAATGGCACCGTCTTACAAACGGATGTTGTCAGACGGCGTAGAGCGTAGCGTCGGAGGGATTAATCTGAAAAAAACCAACGAAGATTTTTCTTTCAATAATACTCAAACGCAGAATATGTACCAAGACAAAGTGAGAAATGTTGAAAATTGATAAAATGGTAGGCTTTGAAACAAAAAGATAGAATTCTCCGAAAAAAATGGCTACATTGTGTAATAATTTTTTTTTAACTTTTAATTTTCGAAATCGTTTAGACTCATGTTATAGATAACGAGGTTAGAAAGATTTATACCAAATTTCATCACAATCGGTCCATTAGTTCTTAACTATAAGTCCCGCCAGTTTTGAAAATGTTGTTTAGAAGACAACTGTGCCATACCTCCGCTATGTTTGAAGATCAATAAAATATAAAAATACCATGGAATAGCCAAAAGTAGTAATAAAACATGCTCGAAGTCTCAAAAATGGGAAAGAAATCTTTCGTTGAAAAAAAAATCATAAAAATCAGCAAATGTTTTCCTCCCCTGAAGGTCCTCCCCCTTTAAGGGAAGACACTACTGTGGTGGCCCGAAAAAAGTCGTTTTTGTGGAATGTTTTTTGTCTGCTAGAATATTTATTCAGGATTTGGAAAAAAAAGGTATGTCAGTAAGCATACATTGATCTTATTTCGTCTAAATGTTTACGTTGATAAATTAAAAATTAACAACGTTATTGAGGTGTATTAGAGTCTCTGTGGAAAAAATGTGGTCCAACGGCCGGATCGATAACCTGACAATGGTTGGCCTGAAGAATGAAAATAAAAGGGTCTTATAATCGATATAAATGCAGTACATTGGGTTGACCGATTTCGGAAAAAAGAATTTCACAAAATGGCGGGTAACGAAAAAAGTGTAATTTAGGCGAAATTTTAACTTATATTCCGGGGCTTAGAGAACACTAAATTTCGAGAAAAAAAAGGACTACGTACAACGATAGCTACTGCAAAAAAGGAAATTTTGGTTTAAAAAAATTGAAAATCGGACAACTATAGCTAGAGTTATGATCCCGGCCACAGGTACAAAAGTACGTAGGATTTTTTCGATGTATTGATTCTTGCCAAAATGGCGCAATTTAGAAAAAATGGCTACAAATGTCCTGAATAAGGAAAAATTTCAGGACAAATGTGAGACTATTTACACGAAAGGCAGTTCGAGGACGTCTTCTTCAAGGACACGATTCGTTTAAAAAAAATCAAAAGCGTCCTCCAAATAGCCAGCCGCGCTGATGGACACCATTACATGTATATCATTTTTCACGAAATCTATAATCCTTTTTCTAAATTTGCGAATAACATACTCTCCGCATATATAAAAAATGTATTAGAATAGTTCGAACAAGCTCATCTTCACTTTAGTGCCGTCTACGAATCACGGAATTCATTTATACCAGCAAACAATAAACAAACAAAGAAAAAAATTCTTCAATAAAGTCCTAGGGACGCTCACTGTGAAATTAAAATTTATTTAAAAACCCTGTGCAGTAACTTCAAATATGGGTCAATGTACGTCTCGCCAGTAGTCATTAGACAAAAAATCCTCCAAATTTCGCTGGTACCAAGCATTTTTTTTATCCTCCTTGTGTTATCGATACTCGACGAGTACATTTTTTCACACCCAATTCGAGAATACACCATCAAGGGATATCAAATTAAACAGCGTTCGTTTTTATACCGCAAAACTAATTATTTTACGGCAAACGCAATAAATTCGCTAAAAAAAACGGCCGATCGAAAAACTGTGTCTGGGCGCTCTTCGAATTCAATCAACCGTATTCCCATCAACGACAATCCCCTTCCACCGCCGCTATTCTCCATCCGAACGACGAATGATTAAAAAAAAAAAGTTTGCAAGTCCGATACGCCGATAAGACGCTGCGCGCCGCACAGACGATTGGATCTTTAATTATGTATAAACGATAAGGTAGCAAAAGAATAAAAAACGCTTCGGAGCAAGATCCCCTTCTCTCTTGCCCTCCTGTAGACCCTTCTGCCAGGAATGATGAAGTTTGATGAGCATCAAACCGAGAGGTTCTTACCGTCTGCGGGACCGAGAGATGACCGATCCTCCGAATGGACTTTCAAAGCTTTCTCGCGGGTTTTTTTTTTGAAGACCCGGCGATAAAAAAAATCTAGGATACTGTATTACTATGTCTCCAATACATATAAACTGGAAACGCCTTCGCTACCTCCTGGAACCTCTAAAAGTCCAGGTGTATATATATATATATATACGCACACATGAACATGTTGAATTATATACGTATATATATAGATATAGATATGCACGTGAACGTGTTGAACTCTTCGTAAAGATCGAAGCCCTGTTGAGCCAGGGAGCTTAGGCTCTTTTAATATAGAGAACGCGGTATCCTTTCCCTACCTTCCTTTATCACTCACACTCTTTCTCTCTCGCTCCCTCTGAGATATTTCCTGACCGTTATATGTAGAGGAAAAAAAATCTATACTCCGTCAATAATATCCCTCGGGGCCGAGCTCTTTCTCATCTCTACGGTGACTAAGAAACCCTCTACGATCGTGTCAGGATTATCTCTCATACTCTACTTCCGTCCATATTCATATATATATATATATGTGGATATTCGCTTCTCCAAGCATATGAACGTAGCGTATGATATATACATGATGGGAACCACAGAATAGGTCCTGATGCTCTCTTACAGCCCCGTGTCGATCGATCATTTTTTATGAGAAAAATGCTGTCGGATATAACACCGGCGTTCACCGGCGACAAATCCTGCGGTCGGCACGAGCGTTTCGTTCTTCTCTCTCTTTCCCGCTCGTTCAACATATATGTATATATATATATCTCTTTCTCTCCCTCTCTCTCTCTCTCTCTCGCTCTCTCTCTCTCTCTCTCTCTCTTTCTCTACACCCCATCTCCTAGGCATTTTTTTTCTCTTTTCAATTCTCGCTTATACTATCGAAATAGCTGCGCAACCCGGCGCTCGTTGGACTCGTCCCACTCTTCCTTCCGGTCGATCCATAAAAGCCGATGACGGAGAACACATTAAAAGTAATTCTGTAAAGTCATAAAGGAGGATAATAAATTTCTTGTGCAGAATAGCGTCTCGTTGACAATAGATAAGGAACGCATGTGTATGTTGTCGAATTTTTTGTAGTGGCTTCCAATGTGCCTTCGTACGTGCACTTTTGGGCCTTTACAGCTCCGCTCCCTCCTTGACTGGGAGACAGCCCGGAGTGTAGCGACAGGTTGATACAGTATCGAATTTGCACGAGGGCACAGGGAAACTGGGCAAAACCTGCATCGATCCAGGTGGCTAGATTTCGACTGAGTGCCCAGCTGTGTCATCTTCGGAAATTCGGGGAAACTGCTTTGCGATTGGTGGTCGTTGAGCTGCTGACAGGAGCGGTGTCACCCATCAAAAGACTGATCCAAATCAACGCAGCTTGGCATAGATCAGCCCGCCGTATGTTGTCTTACCACCAACCACAAACTATTCCATTATGACCTACAAACCCAAACACACCAGCTAGGGAATTCGTACATCGGTGAAGGGCGGAAAAGGATTGCAGTGACTGGTTTTGCGACACGATACTTCGCGATTTTCTTATTCAAAGGGATTCACAGTGTTGTGCTTGTGGATGTTGAATAGCCCTTGTAATCGGTGAATCTAGTAAAATTGGAAATTACCGCGACAGCCCGAGCTCACGGAATCGTCACGGCCGTAAACTAACCTCCAAGTGGCCATATAACATTGTCGATGCTCGGCGAAAAGAGGAGGCAGTATACACGGACCCTCGGAAAGTACTGAAGAATCGGTTGGATGGTCGGAGACCGGGGTTTAACCCAGAGTTATGGGTGATCCGTGCCCGGCTGGTCGTTCACCGGTGACTCACGTAGCTCGGGCCATTCGCGTTGATTAAAAGGGCCAGCCACCGCGGCGTTGTTAAGGCTCGCACCGCTCCTTTTTCCTACACAGTATTATAAATCTATTATACATGCGTGGAATTTTTTTTAAGTCCATTGCCCGCACGATCGTATGCGAGTGCTCCAAGCTACGTGGATGAAGTTACACCTGGGCCTGGTGTATCTTTCCGCGAAGGGGAGATCCTCTTGGTTTCCTCAACAGTTGACGATCGCCGGAATCCTCTTTCCTGGATATTAGCATGCGGATCGAGTAGCCGTTGAAAAGTCTAAGGAGCCTGGGCGACATATGCGAGGCACACAGCCCTCGTGAGGCCTCTTCCGTCGAGATCGTAGACCCGGATGAAGGGATTCCTCGACTCCTTCATCTGCTATGCTGTCAGCAACGGAAGCAGTAGTTGCACTGGTAGTGGTGATGGTGTGGTGATACCAGCGGGACTGTAGTCTCGATATATTCTAGGATTCCCTCGAGTTCACGCTGCTCGCACACACCGGAGTACTTCAACTTGGTATTGGCGAGGGCTCCCTCGCTGCAAGCATTGTCTGCGCGCCGCCCGTTGATGCTCTTGTCCTGCATCTTGTGCCCGCTTCACCGCGCGCAGAGACTGCTCAAAATTGACATCCGCCGATTCCAAAAGCCCCGGAAAATGGCAAGTCAAGCGGAAGTGTCATTGAGGGTCTACGTACAGTTGCGATAGAAAGAGAGAGAGAGAGAGAGAGGGAGAGAGAGAGAGAGAGAGAGAGAGAGAGAGAGAGAGAGAGAGAGAGAGAGAGGTGGAGAGATATACCTCTTTGACTGTCATACTTCATTAAGCGTCACTCCTCGCTTAGTCTCAGATGAACTTGAAACAGTGCGACAGGATCACCATGCAGCAACCTCAGAACTTTGTTTTAATAATAACGGCTTCGTTGTTCATCAATATTTTACAGTTTGAATGATCCTTATACTTGGCTAGACTATGTATCAATTGTGTGTAAAATCCCAACCTCGTCATTCAGATACTCTGGTCGGAAAAAAAATATTGAAAACTGACTAGTTTTTTGAGCCCCAAGCTTATGCAGACTCGTTAATGTTATCAATGGCAAAGCCAGAGTCGAAGCATACGATTCATTATCCGCCCTCTATTCGGAGTGAATCTACGTAGTTGCAACGTTATGCGAATGTCCCGTTACGTTGCAGCTCCATACGGAGGCGAAGCGAAGAATCTCGGAGGAAATTGGTCCACGGGTGCCTTGCGATAAGCACCCAGACAAGCATGCTTAGCGGGAGCAGCCGAAGCCAAGGGTTGATTCCTGAAGGAAATTCTAGAATGGCGGTGTGCGGGTCCTAAAGTCAGCGCGTATTCCCATCAGCGACAATACAGATATCTCTGTATATACGTCGCATATATACACGAACGAACGAGATTATACACACCTTTCGGAGTTCGGAGTTTCCAGTTAGCTCGAAGCTCTCACGCGGGACCGCACACGCGAAGGCGGTGAAGCAGCAGCAGCAGCTGTTATGGCTGGAATCACTTTCCCACTTCGGGTTTCATGCGCCGGCTTTCACCCTCCAACCCGCTATACCATCTTCCATCTCCCCGTTTTCCCCATGGGTCTATTTAGACTCGCAACTACCTGTCTCCCTCTATCTCTCACACTGTGTGATCGCGTATGAAGGAACGAACGAGAGAAAGAAGAGCAAAGATGAGTTTCCATTACACCACATGTCGGGAATCAAACCAGAAGCTATACACCAATGCACTATAGGGAAGTAATAGAAATCTATTGGCCGTATTCGCTTTGTGCATGCCCCAGGGATATTCTACCACCATGGTACAAATGTCGATCGGGGGAAAGTTCGATTCTGACGATTTTGTCAATCAATATTCACGCCTAGATACATCACAACTCATCACAGTCGTCACTGTTGAAAGACTCGACGTTACATCAGCGAATCCGAAATTGCTTCCACTATTCAGCTATGGGTCGGACTTTTGTTCGGAAAATGCAAATCATTCAAAGTCTCCACCTGTATTTCGGATGAATCGCACCATCATCGGAAACGCTACTGCTGGAGGGTCTTTTTACTCGAGGCGTCTCTTTGCTGCATCCTCTTGGAGACTTTTGCATATTTCCAGCCGAAATAGAGGACCCACCACGATCAATGAGTCCTCTCTCGCTATTGCTTGCCCTCACATCAGTGCTGCTGCTGCTGCTGCTTTGGCGATGGAACGGAGTCTTCAATATTCTTAAGCTTAAGAAACCTAAGCTCACTACTGTAACTTCATCCAGAACTTTTGTCGGCTTATTTTCTATCCTCTGTCACTTCAAATTCATATTAGCTCAATCTCTGCATAGCCCTTGTTCGTTTCTCCTTCACATACTTAGCGTTAATGCTATGATTTTCATATGGGCACCGCGATGCTGTTCTGCTCGCGGTGCGTCCCATACAGTATACAAAAAATAACTTGGGCTTACTATGTCCGTCATTAGGGGGTGCCAGCGAGACATTTATTGATAAAAAATAGACCATTTGGTTATGTAAGGATAAATTTGTTCCATAGAACTAACGAATACTTGGAATAATCAAATATTTTAGTGTTTTTTCTTAATATTTCGTAGGCTGCGAATGAACAACATCGTTGATCCAAGTTATTTTTTTCTTTCCGCTCCGACACAATCGCCAGGGAAGAAAACAGACAACCAATCAATCTTCCTCTGTCCAATCTTCATCTGACCTAACGTCCATGTTGCGGATGAACATGTTACAACGACAATGCAACACGTCTTTGACGACTGCAGATAGCCAATTCGACATGCAGTAACGTACTCGCGCAGATAAATCTTTACAGCTTCGCAAGGATCGTTCGAAGGACATTCGCTCATGTAGGACACTCGTGTAGAGTTTTGGGATTGTCAGTTGGCATCCAACACACTTCACCAGCAATGAAAACCAGTCTGTAAGGGACCTCCATTCACGACAAGGATACGCGGACACAGGTACTTGCGCCATAAAAAATAGCGCACAGGATCAGCAAGCCTGAACCACGCGAGGTCGCGACAACAAGTTAGTGTCCTTTATGTGATATCGTTTTGTTCGGCTTGCGCCCAGCCGTAAAGTCATTCGTGGGCTCGAACGGTCTCTCGCCACAATCCTTTAATCTTCACCTCTCCGGTCAATGTTGGGATCAGACATCGCACCGGAGCCGACGCTAAAATATATTGAAGCAGATGATGAGGCCTGTACTACACAACATTTGTGATATCGCTTGGCTCATTCAACGTCGTAAAATTCTCGTTTCGCGTCAGCCGCTCTACTTTTGATGGTCGCCACCCGCATCTCTCATTCTACCCGTTTCGTCTCAATTTTCGGTACTCTTCAGTCTTCAACCATCGTTACTAGCTCGTTCCACTCCTTTGGCAACGCGTCTCCAGATTTTGTAGGTCCGTTCGTATCCTGCTCGTCTCGCATAAGTAAGGAGAAAACATCCTCAACCCATCATCATGTGATGTTGGGGGGTCTTCGACGCGATCTTTATGTGCTTCCATTTATCAAGGTGATTTGAAAGACATTGGGGGCCTCCACGATGTTAATTATGACGACGGTCCTCCAGTGGCTTCAATGCTACCTCTTCAGATACCTAACGTAAATTTCTGACAGAGGTGATTGACAACGATGTTTCTCTTTGCGCGGTCCATCCTGGTCGTGTATCCTTACGTCGCGATATCAATGGTTGCAATAACCTTCGCAAATTGAGCTATTCATTTCCTTACTCCTGACTTGCTAATTCAACGAATGTAGGCTGCCCAACCGGCACTTTGGCTAGCTTCAGGCTAGTAGACTTTGGCATGCCTTCGTTTGCAGAATGTCCAACGTAATGTGCAATATTCCTGATACAATGGTCCCGGGATTTATATCACAGTCTCCGTATTATCCGTCCTAAAGCTGGGGCCAGGTTACAATGTCATTTGCCGACAGATCGCTGTGTTTATGGTTGTACAGCCTTCAAGTAACGAATTAGGCATTGTGTCCATTGTCGTTCCCGCATACCAAAGGCAAATCCGATGGTCTTCACACGTGCATGGTGGCAGCCTATCCCGAGCGCGATAGCCGACTTCAGCCCGCCATTCAATTACATGAATTTGTCGGTTCTTTTGTATCAGCGGAAAAGCTGGAGTACCGAAGGGAAAAATGTAAATGAAAAAACGTACTAAGCCAGAAAGAGAGCAGTGTGGGGTAGTCGAAAAAATAATGAAAAAGCCGGGAAATCACGAGGGTTCGCCCGTTCTAAGGATTAACGAGAAGCGTATATTTTCGCCACTAATTCCTACAGCACCCCACATGTACAGTGCTTTGTTTTCTCTGTACGCAGCAGGCAAAAAAGTAACAGTTGGATAATGGAAACTTGTGGAAACAAAACATTGAAGATTGGAGCAGTTGTTCCCATTCCATTCCTCTCTAGGGAGATAGAACGTGCGATAGGAGCGAAAACAATATGGAAACGAGAATTCCCCGTGACTTGTATGTACCCACCAACGAAATCAGTTCGTGCGAATATTCGCATCGCGAATATGCATTATTAAAAAAAGGACCCCCTCTGTGGGGTGCAGACGAAAAATAAATAGGATTTTTCCATTGAACGCTATCGTCTTATGGAGAACAGCATTGCAGGATTGGCCGCCGATGACAGCTCGTGATCCAATAATGTCCGGGCTTGCGTCAGGTCGTTGCACCACGAGACGATACCATCGAATGTCCTGACGTCTCCTTGAGAATTCAAGTCGAAGCCGGAGTCGCCCCGAGGGTTTCTCGTCCCTCAATAGGTAGGCTGCTCTTCGAGGACCCTCGTAACGCACCAGGGCCACTGGTAGACGCACTTGTGCGTTTCGTCACCCCTCGGGGACAGAGAATTGAAAGCGCATTTCGGTGCGTCTCTTGTTCCTCCGGTTTGCCGGATCTTGGGCGACGAAGATACGCCACAGTGCCGAAGGGTTCCTCCGACGTCGGGGGGATGGCTAAAGGATCGAGCAGCAAGGCCCGAAGACTCTTCGTCGACGGGGATGAAAATGAAACAAAGCCAAGGACCTGGTGACGCCGGCCAGCCGGCCCTATGGATACTACATACATGTCGCAATAGTCACCCGGCTATACAAAGGGAATGGTTCGTGCCCCCCCCCCCCCCCCCCCCCCCGCCGACTCAGTGTCTCTGTCTTTCTGCTGGTTGCAACCGGAAACCGTCGAGAGCGCGCAGAAGGGAGACAACAATGGCATTGTTCGACTTTAATTAAAAGAGTGCCGGCGGGAGAGCCAAGCGTACGTTTACTACTGTACTCCAAACTATATATACATATAGAAAAGGGAAAACAGTGTTGATATAAGCACCCGATCATAGCTCGCAAACTTTTTCTCCTGCCTTCCTCGTCGTTACAATTATACAGGCGTTATTCGACACCCTGGCTTTGTCAAACGATAGCTATCCGATTTTAAAATGGAAAAGCGCATTCCCATCAGCACTAATATCAGTGCGCAGATATATCCCTAGGGAATGGGTCTAGGTTATTGCGTCGGCTGATCTTCTTGATGCTTGTATTAGTTTCTCAGTCACTTCGTAATGGACACTACTCTCATCAGCCTTGGGGATTTCTCAAGAATTGGCTACTTCGAGTCACACGACCGATCCTTTCTCTCAACGTCTCCGTAAGCTCGGGGCTCAAAAAGCACTTCGGTTTTCAATATTTTTTTGTGATGAGAGTATTAGGACGACGAGCTTGCGATTTTCTACACAATTGATACATGGTCTTGCCAGTTTTAGTTATTTTTGGAGAAAAACGTTGATTAACAATGATGTTATTATTATGTGAACAAAGCGATAGCACTTCTGCATGGCTGTTCTCGCAACTAGGAAGATTCAAAATTAAAAATTGAATAATTTTGTTTTAGTACAATAATCAAACGTTGACATGACTGGATACTTCCTCAAAGTTTTGAAAATCACGAAAATGGCAAGCGGTCGTCGGAAAAAAGTTCGATTTTCAACAAAAGCGACTTCGATCATTTAGTGTTAAAAAGTATATGGATAAAACGGAACGTATCTAAACGGAACGTATCAAAAAATCATCGGGTCATACGATAGAAAACGTTATAAACTATGCTCCGTCCGAATTTGAGCTGAATCGGATAAAAAGAATTTGAAATACGACTAACAGCGTTCTTTGAAGTGTCGTGAGCCATCCAAACCTTCACAACTCGGGCAATTTTTGTAAATTTTGCCAAATTTCTATTGCAAGTAAAAGTTAAAATAATAGGCTACAAAACCTCGCAATGAAAAATCTCATTTTCGAAATTTCCACGAAATTTCGAATTGCCACGAAAACGCCATCGATCCTGGCTCTCGGAAAGAACTCTAAAGTATCCAACATCCTCTTTTGTTCTCATTGTACTATATTATCCCGAGAATTACTCGAAAGTTGCGCAAAGTATTCCTCGGAATGACGCATCGTTGTATTCCCGCCTAGAAATCACGTCGGTTGGGATGAGAACGGTGTTCCACGTAATTTGCCCTTTTCCGGACTACAGTCTAGGTCCTATATAGTCTAGTTCGAGCTCGTCTAAACTTCTCGAAGCTGCAACAACCCAATGTACCCATGGCTATTGGACTGCCATGAGCAAGAAGGATCAATGGTCTTTAGTGTATACCTATGTGGGTGGGAATTTCAGCTTCATTACGGGAAGTGCGACAGCCATTGAGTCTTGCAATAGCAGAATGAAATTTACCAGCTTCGATGCAGCAGTAACTGTGAATGCGGAAATTGAAGCCACAAATGGGATGATGATGACATGCGCAAAGTGGTTTGTGATTTTTGGACCGTGAAGGGAGAACCGGTGAAGGGCGTGCTTTCCCTCGGTGAAATAACCTGCCAGACTCGTTGGAATTATTATCTCCTACGGACGGTTTACGCAGCCCCGGAGTACCTAACCCAAACACACTCATATGCGGTCTCCGATCCAAAAAGCAGCACCCAGCTTAACCTTCCATATGCTTCGCAAACTTTCCTTGCAAACGGTACGTGATTTGGTCGGGGCGGGGGGGGGGGGGGGATAATGCTCCCTTTGCGCAAAATTTCAAACACTTGTAGACGCTGCTAAGCCAGGAGGACTTTCACGTCCACGTGTTGCTTACCAATTAGGTATCAGAGTCGCTCACGAGCGCAAAGATTTTAGGGCAACGCTCCTCTGCAACCGTGCACGCAGGAAAATCCAAAGGTTTTTCGCACTAGGGCTGTGTAGCCAGCCAAAATATGCGAAGGTTATCAGAATTCCGCAATGAATTTTGAAAACTGGGCTCATTTTGATTGGTATTGAAAGAGTAAATGACTGATGGAATTGCCACCCCATTGAGGGTTTACGTACCTCCAGCAATTGAAAAAAGCTATTTCTTTAATACTGATTATTATTCCATATACCTTTAAGCGTCTTTGTAAGCAAAATTATTTCGAAATGTCAATTAGGGACGTAGTTATGAGGGTAAATGAGGTTATGGGGTAAATGAGGGCCCAGCTAGATTCAAACGCATTTTTCTCGAAACTACATTCTTCCAGACGGTCTGCACGATACCTTGAACAGTTCGAAATATTTTTTAATGCTGTTTTTTCAAATCTAGGTTTTCTATAACTGCCAAGCCATTTATTAATCTTTTATTAGATACCTTTAGGCGACGAATTTTTTTTTGATTTTCATGAGTTTTTTTAACGGTAAGATTTCTTTCCTATTTTTGCGACTTAGAGCATGGTTTATTACTTTGGGTGTTACATGCTATTGTGTATTAATTTTAAAAAATGGTGGAGGTGTAGCACATTCTTATAGACGGATTGTGACGGATACCGTCAGACGGCGTGGAACATAGCGTCGGCGGGATTAATCTGAAAAAAAAACAACGATGATTTTTCTTGCATTGACACCCATACGCAGAATATGAACCAAAAAATAGTGAGAAAAGTTGAAAATCGATGAAATGGTACGCTTTAAAACAAATAGATTGAATTTTCCGAAAAGAATGGCTACATTTTGCAATAAAAACATACATTTTTATTATTTGAAAAAAACATTGACGGTCTTGTTTTAGGCAATAAGGTTAGAAAGATTTATACCAAATTTCATCAGAGTCGGTCTATTAGTTTTTTAGCTATACGTCACTCCATTTTTTTAAATACAGTTTAGAAGACCGTGCCATATTTCTGTCATTTTGAAACATTATTTTTTTTAAAATACCACGGAACAGCCAAAGGTAGTAATGAAACATACTCTGAGTCTCAAAAATGACGAAGTAAATCTTTTCTTAAAAAAAAATCATGAAAATCAGCAACTTTTTTCGTCACCTAACGGCATCCCGCCCTTGAATGGCTAAGTTTGATACGGAAAGGGTACTTTGACTACAAAATATGACTTGTGTTTTCGATATTGAAAAAATTGTCTCGAACTACAACTGTTAAATTACTCTACAAAAATCTCAGACTTTTCTGATCCATCAATCCCCGAGGCAGTTATGAGGCGAACCACGGGAAATTGTATTTTCGACAGAGGCCTGATCAACGTACACGACCATGAATAATTCACCGTCACACAAATTAAAAACAAAATTCATGTCGTCAAAGTGCCGATAAATAATGATGACTATCTTTCCTCATATTTTCACAATTCCCACAACAACAGAATCCCAACAGTGTCATTCTTCAGCCCAGCTGGAGGTACCTAACTCGTCAAGGCATCTCCATATCCGAGCTACCAATTGGGTATTAGAGGCGACACTGCACTATCCCTAAACTCGGCATGCACCCTTTCATAAATATTTCCCCCATACCCGACCAAGCCCAAAGGCGAATAACGTCGATCAATGTTGAAGTAGGGGACCCACGCGAATAAGACGTTCCTGAATTATTCCAGATTTACAAACCCGTCGACGGCAAGAATCGCGTGCGCGTTGACTGAGGAATGTTGTGCCGTGACGGACAAAACGCCAAGGATCCCCTAGTAACTACGGATTCGAAAAATGGTCCCTACGTCTCGTCCCAATTATCGTTGCCCATTTTCCTTGGAACGGCACGAGGAACAACGGGAAAGTCGAGGGAAGCGCGGTGATAAGCGAAACGTCTGGAAGGGTCGATGAGTAAGGTGAAAAAGGGAACGGGGTGGAAAGCCGAAGCTGCAACTGTCCCGAGAGGGTCGGAAGGTGAAAAGGCCACGCGCCTTACTTACATCGTACACGCTATACACGTATACGTGCACCTTACTTACGAAGTATAGTCCCTACACGGGTCCTGCTTCTCCAGCCATCCGCAGGCTTCATCCCCCGGGCAAGGGAGGAGCGTTACAGGCTCCCATAATCCCCGGCGCGGGTCCGCGCCCCTCTCGCACCTTGTCACGAGTTTCGTGGACGCTAATGTTCTCCAGGGTAACGACGACGAGCGGCTCGTGCTCCGCGAGCTTTTCCCGACTTCGTTCAACGTCCTCCAAGACCACTCTTGGGCATAACGTTCCCTCTCGTACCTTCAGACGACGACAACAAAAACGACGACGACAACCACGAACCCAGCTACGAATTTTGCTCCTTGGTACACTTGTGTTCGACCCTCGCGTACCTACACTCGTCCCCTCAGCCCGCAACCCTCTGGAACGAGGGTTGCAGAATGAGTATTACGTCTGTACGGATAGGTGTAGCGTTTTATTGCTACTCGTCGTCGTCTTCACCCTCCCTTTTTTTCTTCGCAACTGTAACTTGTTCCTCCCGCATGATCTCCGTTGTTACGTCTCTCGCCCTCCGCCGATTTCCCGCACCCTCCCTTTCGCAGCTCCAGCCCTTGAGGTGGAGACCCACACCACGGAGGGAAGACAGGGACGAAACGCCTGAGTGACGGGACCGTACGTACGTCGAATAGTAAAACAGCTGAAGAGTGCGGATGACGTAGGAACTCGGAGTGACTAAGAGGACGGGCAGGAGATGGAGGAGGACGGAACAAATCCTTCTGAATAATTGAGACGGCAAACGTGCGGAACCGAAGAAACGTTTATCCAATCCGTCAAGGACGAGCTAACCTCGCACGCAGACACACACGGATGTACGTCTCTGTTGAGACGTTGAAATTAACCGAAGTGTCGTTGAATATTGGTAAAATAAACGAGTTTTAGGCTCAGCAGTCGGTGGAGCGAAAATTCCGTAGGGGATGATTCCAACCGGCAGCAATGTATTTTTTTCAAAGATTTTTCTGTAAACTCGGTGATTTGGAATCGTCTGGAAAGTGAGGTTTCTGGGTGAATGCAAAGTGGACGGTGTTGAAGAGGTTGTAAAAACAACAGAAACGGTGAAGTACGAAAATTAACGGTAAATCAGCGTTTTTAGGGAATTTTTTTAGAGTAAATCGTAAAAGGTAAGAAAAAATATGCATCAGTCATGATTTATTGATACTTTGATCACGTCAGATTTTTATTCATTTGTTTAAGAATAAATTGTTCGAGTTCGTGTTCAGGCCGTTGAAAATAAACGTTTCCATGGTCTAAGCTAAATTGTTTGAGTTTGTGTTCAGGCCTGGTTCGAAAATACACGTTTCCATGGTCTGAGCTATAATTGCCTCATGGGCTGATCGATTTGGAAAGTTTCCGTCGATTTTGTGAATTCCGAGAAAACAAGTTATCGTATTTTGAAGTCTAGCTTATCACGTGTTCAACTTAGCGATTTCAGTGTTTATAAAAAATGTTATAACAAATAAATAAGTGAGATGACTTTACAGACAATAGAGAACCCATATGCTAAGATTTAGATTTTAAAACCTGCATTGAAAAATGTCAAAAACTGCTCGAGTTTCGGAAAATGGAGTTTCCAGAAAAACGCGCTTGAACCTATCTGCACCCTGAGCCAGTCCCTTCGGAGGCGCAACGACATTCATCTTTCTAATTACGCCCCTAATAAAAATGTCGAAACAATTTTTTTCAAATCCGCCTGGAAGCAAAAAGAATAATAATCAACAATCAAAGAATCGGCATTTCAGGAATGCTGGAGTTCTGGATTCCCTTCACGAACCTGAATATGTAACAATTGACCTGTTTTCATTGATAATCACTTGAGACTGACTTTCCCAAAAAGCGAAAAGGAAAACCCAAAACCGATATTTGTCTCGCCTGGAAGCCTGGAATTTTCATAGGAGCCCAAGGGGCCGTCATCCGTCACCGTACGAGAAGCCCTCGAACTTTCCACAAAATGGCACAAGCTATCCGAGTGCCATTGATGGGTCACTCGAAGGACTCGAAGGATTCATCGATCCTCGTTCTCGCATCAGCGTCAATAGAATATGCGCCAATGTTCCCCGCCACATTGACGGCGAGACATTGTACTTTGCTAATTGAAACTACCGAGACGCGGAGACTCGTCGTAACGTTTACGCCATCCCGCATCAATCATTTAGCCCCGCCAATACGATGCGAGGAAGTGTTTGACGATACGTGACACCCTCATACGGTCACATGAATATTTCATGCACGAGCGAGCCCTATGCGTGGAAGATCATTCACTCAAACCCCACCAAAAAATGGTTTATACGTGTATAAGGGTGGCGCATATCTGCGCGTAAAGGGCTCTTCCAAGATGTAGTAGGGCCGCTTGTAAAGCGTGGCCGCACGAGCGGAGAGGATTCTTGTTGGCCAAAGTTCTTACAATCAGAATATAAATCTCCCTCTCTCTCGGGAGCTCGGGGAAGGGGTGCCATAAGAGTCAGGGATGGTGGTAGCAAAGTTGAAGCCCGTTGTGGCAGACGCGTTCAAAGAACCGTTTGAGACGAAGGGGTGTGTCTTTAACCCCGAGAATTCACGACTGCCAAACGTCAGACGTTCCATGTCTCGAATCTAGTGGGTTATTTTGCCTGCATATGTACGAATTCCCTTTCGACTACATGAAAACGTTAGCCGGAGTGCACACACACACCTTCACGGCAAATACACCCCATCCTGCCCCCATAAGCCGGATGAAAAGCGTAACATTCCCTCGTGTAGAAGCAAGTACAAGAGGGGGATGAACACGTTTCGCTGGGGTAGATCGTTCCTCAGGCTCAAGAGGACTCGCATGCATCAGCTTCAGGAATGTCCGGAAGACGTTTCCAGGCGGGAAGGAAGCTTGCCCGTGGCAAGGTCTTCCACGATAGTGCCAATGGCTTCATACACATGTGGCACGTCTGTATATATTTGCCGAGAATGGAAGCCCCGCTCGGCTGTTACCCGAATGATATTCCGTTTTGCCGATGTTATATGTCTCCACGCCCGTATGTCCACCGATTCCTCTACGTTTTGGCAAAATATCAACGATACGTGGACCTCCTCTCTCTCTCTCTCTCTCTCTCTCTCTCTAAACACAGATTGTATGACGTACTTTTCGTCGCAGCATGTTTACTACATGTATGTAGGGGAGCCAATAGGGGTCCGTGTGTGCGCACACTCTGGCAGGATTTCCTCTTTGCCGTCAAAGCGTTCGAGCCATCATCCCAGTACGTGGCTTCTTCGCCTAATATGCCTAGTAAATAACCTTTGCTCCTCCCATATCGATATACACCAAGAATCTGGTATGGGTATCCTTTCGTGAGACGTGCCGACGTCATCATGTTGGTAGCATTGCTACACTGGAACATACGAGGGTCGATCCAAAAGTAATGGCAATGAGCAACTAAAACAACGTATGTGTTTAACAATTAAACTGTTTCCAACGTAACCTCCCAACGAGTCGATACACTTTCCATCTTTTTTGTAAGCCTCGTATGTCCTTTGCGAAGAATTAGTTGCCTTGGTCATACCATAGGGCCTCTACAGCGGTCATCGCATCGCTATCTTCTTCGAATTTCTTGCTTTTGTGCCATTCTTTAACGGGTTATTCCTAGTCTTAACAGTCGAAAGCAGCTTATTTTCAGCATTTTCTGTAGAAAATCGTGAAGACAAGTTTGTACACGAAGTAGGTATTCGTGTAAAAGTATCATCTGAAGAACACTATCATTTTTAGATAGAAGCTAGATCTGGAAAATAATGTGGATGTTCAAGTAGTTTGACCCCTGCCTCACGGATGCCAACCGTCGCGAATTCTAACTTGTGAACGGATGCATTGTCTTGGTGAATAAGACTCCTGCTCGCAGTTTTCTCCATCTTTTCTCTTTGATTGCCTCCCGCAGTCTTCTTATTTGATCTGCATAGTAACTCTTTTCGCTAAACTATTGAGGGCATGCCGACGGCAAAAATTCGTTTCGCCGCTTTCAATGTGGCGATTACTCGATGGACAACAAGAAGAACGGAAAACCACCCAAGTGTCGTGTATTACAGGCTGCTGAAAGGTAGGTTCACCAGGTTCGACTAATCTCCACGGCCAAGGGCTAGGTGACAGTTAATTGAAGTTGAATGGCCGATATACACGTCGAGCAGAAAAATTGTCTCGTGTAGCTCGAGTAAGTGGCGGAATTGCGAAGAATGTGAGCCATTATCCACCGAGAGTTGATCGAGATTCGGGAAATTGGGTTGTCGCCTGTCAACGGCAGCTTGTTTGCGCGAGTCTACTGCTATACGCTGCTTTTGTAACGAGTAATATCGCTGTATCAAGCGCTATGTACACACATATACGTAGATATTTATGCCGGACGCCAGATCGCTTGTGTCGTTTGCCACAGGCCACCCCAACGTCGTTGGATCAAACGCTGTTGGCGTGCTGGAGAACATTACGATATTTGCGCGATGTTCGCAGCCGTGAAAGCTATTTGCCAAGGTCACGTATAGTGAAGTGGGCCGGAACAGCCGACGCTTATGGGAACGAGCCTTGACCTTGCCACGTAGCGTAACAGGGCTGCCGATCACGAGCACATGTATCATCAAGAACAGCGGAAGGAAACCAATGAACCGGAGCACCGAACGCACCCGTCATCGCTCATATTTTTCGTCGCGTTTGGGTGGTCAGGAAACACCGTCTTTGTCGCTGAATCGACAAAGGGCTGTGATAAGATTTCCGAGTTCTGATTCTACCTATACGAATCCTCTATAAGTACAAAGTTCTCCTATGCAGGGTGTCCCTTCTCAAGTGATTGTGTCAAAACATCTCCAAAATGGTTGTCAGGGACGGTTCTGGGGTTTCGAAGGACTCACAGAATGGACGCACGGCCAACTTGGCTGGTTCAAGCCTCAAGGTCAAACGAATGTCACCAGCAGTTTCTTTAACATGAGCCAAGTACCAACTTAGTAATTAACGTATAATACTTATGATGCTATCTACACTAGCAAGAAGCTATCCTGTCTTTCAACGCTGTCGCCACTGCTCGATCACATACCCCTTTTGTACTGCATTCCTGTCAGTTTCTGACTCAAGCCAATATTTTTCGCTCTCCTCGGCACCTCGGCTGAACCAGAAACAATGGAGATTCTCAATATGAATTGATAGTCCATTAACGCGATGGAACAATGCGCTCCTTTCAATAGAGTACTCCCATTCCATCAGTTCACCCTGCACCTTCATGCCGCTACCTGCCGCCCTTCTTTTTGTGTCTCGTATAGCCTCGTTTTGCGCTTCGACTAAAGTAACGGGACGATGCGAGACTTCCCTTCCTCGTGCCAGTCTCGTTCAATCTATCGGGGTATAGATGACGATTCATCCTCCCCAGAGAACGTGGCCGGCCCCGGTGGGCTTTGCCTGGGGGCTCTTCCCCCCATGTCCTTGAGGTCTGAAGGTGGTGCAGCAGAGACACATCAAAATTACTTCATAAGAATATATGTATTGGGTACACAAGTATGACTTTACGGATTTACTGATAAAATAACGCATTGATTTGAAACATTAGCCAGTCTTTTAGCCAATAAAGGGATTCCACGTTAGTAGAAGGCTGCTGGTGTTAAAGCGATCCAGGTATGAAGCCAATTTTCGGTTTCTGTGTAAGAACTGGACCACCGTCCAAAAAAGATCGACGCCATCGATTGGCAGAAATAGTAATCTGAGGGAGTAATGTCTAGTGGATTTAGCACTTGAGGTGGAATCTACCAGTTCACTCCTAGATAATTCTTGACGGATCCATGAACATGTGGCTGGGCATTGTCCGCTGTAAAATGCTTACAATTCATGTGGTATCCAATTTCCTCGCTTGAGGGACCATTTCCATACCATTCAGGTATAAGGAAATACATTGCTGGGTAACATTTGATCGGTTATGCCTAGTTGTAACAGTCGAAAACAGCTCATTTTGGGATTTTTGTTGTTGGAAAATCGCGATAAAAAATTCTACAAAAATTGGGTATTTGAAGAAGTATCATCTGAAGAGCTCTCTGTAATTTTTTGGGTAAATCTGTGTAGTTATAATCAATTCATAACTGGAGAGAGCTTCTCGAAAACGTCTTTTGCGGTGAACAGTACCCTTCTGAATCAGGTTACCTGATATCAAAACATCAAACAGATTTCGTTATTATCTTAGTTTATCCTATGATTAATCGAAGAAATTCCCGAAACATCAATTTAAAAAAAAAATTGCGCGTACCTTGATTTTTGTAACAAAAAAATGGCGCTCATTAGTTCATCAAATCGAAGGTATACATCGGAAAAAAACATCTTTTGATCAAATCCTCTACTTTTACATCTAGAAAAAGCCCTGAAAAATCAGAAAGCTCGACGCAGTAGATTCTGAGATATTTGCCTCGCCGACTTTGAGAACGTACTTTCGAGAAAAAGGCGTTTGAACAAAACGGCATCAACATTACAGCCTATAAATCTGTCAATATTGATCTGATCACTTTGAAATTTTCGGAAAACATTTATGCCATGATATACGTACAAAACACACTGGTTTTGAAAAAAGTGATTTTCCGACCTTTGCAACTGGGCTTTGCAATTAATTTCTTCGTTTGACACGCATCATCATCCGCTAATGCTTCCAACTGGCGTCTTCAAATGTTTTCCGGCGGCTTTGCATGCGGTTTATCATCCAAATGAAAATCGTGCTTTTCAAATCGTTGAAATCACTTCTCACACAGCTTACCGATCTGGCCTGTTCTTCTTCAGCAACCACAAGCAACCACCACAATAACACTTATCTGCACTTTTCTTCGAAACCAAACTGTGCACTAACACTTGCCGCTGATGACGTTTATTCGATACAAAAGCAGACACCTTAAGTAAGACAACCACAACAGCTGTTTACACTTCAGTCAAATAGCACCGACTACATTTGACAGCTGCGTACGAACCTTTCGAACACAAGTATCACCAAGCTCAAAGCAATGCCACCGGTACGAGATGCACCACCCATTGGAAATTCTCAAAGTCATACTTGTACATCCAATACATATATGGAGCGATGAAATTCGCAGAGGAAAACGAAGTCGTGATCGATGGCGGTAGAGTTACACAATCAAGCTCGAATAGCTCTCCTCTTTTCTCCCGCGTCTCCCGTGCAAAAAGAGAAGGCAGGCTTCCATGAGAAATAGCCCAGACGCATGTATCGACCTTAAACGAATGAAATGGCCTAACTACGCATCGCTTTACATGCACAATGGTATACGTATTGAGCCATTTTGTTTGCCAGCAAGTCGATGTAGCAATGTGAATAGATGTACTAAACTTCTACCCACCCTCTACCACCCTCTCTCGCCCTTTTTCTCTTCGTGTACGTCTATCTATCTATCTGTCTCGTTGGAGCTTTGTAGTCTCGTTTCGCACGCCAACTGCGTATGGATGTATACACACACACACACACACACACTATGTATGTATGTATGTATGTATGTATGTATGTATGTATGTATGTATGTATGTATGTATGTATGTATGTATGTATGTATGTATGTATGTATGTATGTATGTATGTATGTATGTATGTATGTATGTATGTATGTATGTATGTATGTATGTATGTATGTATGTATGTATGTATGTATGTATGTATGTATGTATGTATGTATGTATGTATGTATGTATGTATGTATGTATGTATGTATGTATGTATGTATGTATGTATGTATGTATGTATGTATGTTTGTGTATGTATGTATGTATGTATGTATGTGTATGGGATAACTCGGTCGGGCACTGCGGGCAAAACTCGCGAAACACGCCCAGGACCTTCTCGCCACCGCAGTCCTCTCCGTTAATCGCCAAAGTCTAAACTGATATTGGTGCGATACGTGCACATTTATACACACACATACATATCCATATATTTTTATTAGTATTGCACAATACTGCATATATGTATATATACAAGAAAAATCGAGAGAAATTCAACAGCGAAAAATGTAATCAAACTGGCGAGAAAGTACGGCTTGCGGCACAATTATAGCGAACGTATAGCGGGCGAATAACGTTTCAGATGGAGGGGTGCGAACTTTTGGACTCTAGGTACTCTCACTAACATCGCATACTTCTCTCCCTCTCGCTTCTGGCTCTCACTCCTTCCTTTCTTCTATGATCGCGATAAAGCCGCATTCACGCGATCATTCACGTCAGTTTCTCACGCCTACATAACCCGACGTTTGATTGAATAAAACAATCTTCTTCGCACCCCGCAATTTATCGTAGATTTCTCGTATGTGTATATATGTATACGTATATGTTGATGCTTTTTATGGATGGATTTTTAATGAACAAATTCGTGTTGTATGGAAATTGTATTATTATTGATGAGGTATTATTGGAGTAGCATTATATCGTCGTCAGTAAATTGGTATTATATTTCGGTTGAGAATAAATTGTTAGTATTAGGTATATCGGTATGTGTTTGTATGTATACGTTGATCCTTTTTTATTGGTAGGTTATTGGTTATCGGTAGGTTATTGGTAGCTGGAGAAATATATACGGTTAATATTCACATATTTTTACTCGGTTGAAAAGGTCGTCAATAAAATTCGCAGCCTGGTTTCGAAGCTTCTTTGATAGGGGTGAGAAATGAATGTTAAAAATATCATTCACATTTAGATCGCGGAAGAATATGTGATTACTGTTATTATTATTCTTATTATTGTGATAAATTATTATAGTTGTTGTTCGTTTTTGATTGTCTTCTCATTATTATGTTTGCTAGATAAATGCAAAGCCGAAATATTTAAGGTGGTTTCTTGTGAAAGTCTTGTTTATGAATAATATGAATATATGAATTTTATGAAAAATATGAATGCGAGGTTTGTTAGAAAAATAACGTGACTTTTCAAATTTCGCGGGCTACGTACATTCGATTTTCGATTTTTTCTTGTTTTGTTGGTACACGTATCTCCAACATATGTTGACATTATCAGCCATTTTTCATATTTAGTTTTTTTTCGACAAATATAAAGGTTAGACGTGCTTTGGTTTGCTTGGCCATTGTTTGCAATCGATTTGTGGCAAAATAATTCTTGGCTTTTGCATCACGATAATGGTGCTGCTTACACATCGTTGCTTGTTCATAATTTTTTGGCCAATAACAATTCGTATATGAAATTTTATGAAAAATATGAATATATGAAATTTTATAAAAAATATGAATATATAAAAGTTTATGAAAAATATGAGTATATAAATAAAAAACATTAAAAAATGTTTTTTATGAAATGAAATCCAAAGTCGGAATACTTAGAGGGCTTTCTTGAAAAAATCTTTTTTGTGAAAAAGATTTTCATAGGAAACCACCCTAAATATTCCGACTTTGGATTTCTTCGTATTGGACTTCAGTTTTATTCGTATTTTACAAGTAGATCAACGCATCTGCATATGCTTAGGGCTGAAAAAACAGGTCGATTTTCAATATTCGTTTTCTGGTGAGAGTATTGCGATGACGAAGTCGCGATTTTACACAAGAAAAAGACAAAGCTTTGGCAAGTTTGAGGTTTTTATTGAAAAATATTGATAAACAATGAAGTTATTATTATTTAAACAAACTGCCGCTGGCGCTGCATGGCCGATCGGTGTAAGCGGTTTTGTCAACTAGTGTAATGTGAAATGAAAAATAAAAAAATGGCATTTTAGTACAATAATCAAACTTTCGTATGGCTGTATACTTCTTTGAAATTTCGAAAGTTACGAAAATGGCGAGCGGTTTTCGAAAAAAACACAAAAGAAAAAATGGTGAATCACAGTGGGCGATCTGACCCTTCACCAAAATCATCATAAATCGGTGAATTTGTGATTTTTTTCAAAATCTTTGTTGCGAATTCATGTCAAGACCCTGGGCGATGAAAATATGGGAAAATTTCGTATTTTGACAATTTCGAACTTATAAAAAGTTAATATATGAACAAAAAAGCATAGGCTGTTCCAGAGATGTCGAGGATTAAAATGATATTGGAAAAAAGCGATTGCCTAATGTTTCAACGAGATTTGCGTAATGAACAGAAACAATTAGTCTGCGAGCGGAGGTCTCACTGCGAATCACGGCAGTCACGCTATTGAATTCTCGACCACCAATTGATTAGCCATGTCAAGTCGTTACGTGGGAACGACAGCTCGAAAACAGTGAAATCCGTTAAATTCGTGCGTAATTAAATCATTTGCATTTGATAGTCCTTCGTGAAATTATATCAACAAGTTTCCTACGTTAAAATACATTTTACCGCGTATCTACACGTGTCAATTTTTTCTCCCAGACAATCAATGTGATTCAACGCTGGTTATGGAAAACTACTAGCTTAGAGTCCAGAAAAAGGATGAATTTCGACAATTGTTATGGATATTCAATTGATGGAATGAAAATTCCGGTCAGTAGCCTTTATTCTATATATCTTCAAGTGTCTTTACAATTTTTTCACAATATTTTTTAAAAAACGATCGCTCTGAAGCTGGAAAGCGAGTCACTCTTGTTTGACAGTGCCGAATTTCTTACCCGGATTGAAAGTTCAAAATAATTCTAATTCTAGATAAGATCTGACTTCAAAGTTCGTACGAAAATAGGAGAATGTGGATATATGTAAAGTTCGCTGCTCACCAGGCGTCGGTACTCGTTTGTGTCCTTTTTATTCCGTGTTGAACATTTTTTTACCGTGTTCTCCTCTCTTTTTTGTCTTTTTGTACGTGAGGAAGGTTTTAAATCATTAAAAATTTTCTTTACTGCATCGACTTTTACTCATATCAGACTTGCCCAAAGGCATGTTCCTTTTTGGCACACTCATAACCTCAAAACCGGTACAACAGGCGACAAATCACTTCACTGATAGAAATGTCCCAACATAGCATAATAATATGACCAAACTAGTAAGAACACATCACAAACAAAAATCGACTAATCAGTGGTGATAAAACACCAATTATGTTATCAAAACTAGCAAAAATCTTTGTTTACAACCTACCGTGCAGCCGCGTGATCCGTCGTTGCAGGGAGACGAACTGTGATTGGCCGACGCCCGCGCCACTGTTTTGTACGCACACATTCAAACTAGTCTCAGCGGCGCGAAATTTAAAAAGCTTACCCGATTGGGGCAAATTATTCGTTTTAGGCTAGTCTCCCCTATTCCTCTTTGATGTACTTTGTTAAAATTCCAGCATACATTTCATCATGTTTTAATGAAGGTATGTTTTTCATGACCACTTTAGCTTCTAAGGCTGACGTTTCAAGTATCAAGATTTTTAAATCATCATTGATGAAATCCTCGCCGTTCTTCGCGTTCAATTTAAAAAATGCGTCAACTGCATGAGCTCGTGGTAGATTCTCAAATCAGCGTGTTAGATTTACAATCATATTATCCATTACTTCGTAGTAAATGTTGAGCTTCCCGCATTCTTCTAGTTGTGTATCGGCCGTGACAATGTGAAATTTGAATATCTATTCAAATTACGTAATGAGGTAACTACTTTTCATTCAAGTTACACAATTACGACGAAGAGAATAGTTCAAGTTTTATTGAATTATTTACTCATGTTTGCTTGCTTGAAACAAATAAAATTAATCGATTGTTTGAATTTCATTATTTTGGAGCGATTTTTTTTTTTTTTGGGTACGGGGATATCTTTAGGAGGGTGTTCATCCGTCCACCCTGCTGGCTACTCCAAAGATCGTCAGTAGATTACCTTGTACCTCATTCGGACTACCCTCGACCCTCGATATACCCATTAAACATTCAATGTGTTTCTTTTTTCTAAAACAATAATGAATTTTCAAGATGCTAACATGACGCATGTTTGTACTCGTAATACAGATTCAAAATTAATAGACGTATAAGGATGTTTGCATGGGTCCGGGGGAGCCGAGGGCGCGCCACCCCCGAATAAAACACAGTGCACCGCGGGATTCCGCGAGTTAATGAGGCTTATATTCAAGTCCGGTACGCCGCCAGAGCTCGTGGTACTACTACTTTATATTTATGTCGCGGAATACGGCCCTCTCCGATCGTACAAACACGCCAGTGAGAACCCCAAGGGACAACCGCCCGAGCGCATAAATAACCAGCCGGCATTATTAATATCAACGGTAATTTCGGCTAATTGAAAATGCCTAAGACTTGCTCGCTCTCAAGGGTAGCTGCCCTTAATATCCACACACACATATAGCTATATATACAGGGTGATTCACTAAAAGTTAGACACTCAAAAACACCTGTAAATATTGGTTTTAGACGAAAATGTCTGTGACAAAATTTGAATGGTTTGTCAATGTCGACATTTTGGTAGCCTTAGATTTTTTTTCAAGTGTAGGTCTCAGGCTGATTCGTAGAGCACCACAAAACGAAACCAATTATCTACAATATTGGATATTATATTGGACATATTATATCTACCAATTATCTACACCTTGGGGTGACATTGAAATACCAAAATATTTGCAAAACTGTAACTAAAGCGAGGCAAGCACAACAAGCGGTGGTTTCAGACACTAATGTTTTTATTGCATGACATATTCAAAAATGTTATCCATTAACCGCGATACATTTCACGATGCAATTGCTGCGTGTTGCATGAACTCTGTACAACGTCTCGTTAGAAATCGCTCGACAAGCGTGGCTTGTCCGGTTCTTCATATCTTCCCGAGTGGTTGGTACATCCGTGCAGACTTCGCTTTTAAATTTACCCCACATTAAATAGTCCATTGGTGTTAAATCGGATGTTCGAGGAAACCGGGCAACTGGACCGCTCTGTCAATTCATCGAAGCGCAATTTTTTTAATTTATTTCAAGGTCATCCCAAGGTCGTGGTATTATAGGTCATTGGTGTTGTTTTTTAGTACTCCCTTTCAAAAAGTGGAGGTGACCGTGAAATCAGGTTGATACCTCCACTTCGAAAAAAAACCTAAGGCTACCAAAATGTGGACCTTGGAAAACGATTCAAATTTTGTCCATCACGTTGCGGTCTAAAAGCAATATTTACAGGTGTTTTGAAGTGACTAACTTCTAGTGAAGCGCCCTGTATATACAGGTTTATGTACGTGTGCATATATGAATATTCCAGAGTATTTCACCGACTTGAAGACGCGATTTTACGTCGAGGATTTAATTACTATATAGAGGAGTGCAAAATCCGACTGTAAAAAAACATGACTTTTTTGACCGCGCAAATTAGACAGCAGTGCGTTATGGGGTGACGAATGAGTAAATAGAGGAAAATAGACAAGATCGAAGATTAGTCCTTTTTTTATTTGTGTTTTTTAATGTTTTGTGTCAGTAGTGGAAAGTGAAGTCATTTCTAATATTAAAAAAATAGTAGTAATCTTTCGTTCAATTTGAGAGAAGTGTGAGTAACTATCGGAGGCGAAAAAAATGTCGTTTTGTCTTATCCATATTTTCTCCAGAATTATTGTGGTAAATTATTAATATATTGGTTCAAATTGATTATTATTATATAGAGATTATATTTCTGTGAATATTTGTTATTGTATTATGACTACATAATTATTTATAAATTATTATTATGTTTTAAACAGTGTTTATATGTAAACATATTTATAATTATTATTATCTAAAATATTGAAAATCTCATTGTACCTTAATCCATCCATGAACTCTTCATTGTAAATATTATGATAAATTATCACTATATTTTGGTATAATAATACGACTCCACTCCATATAAATGCTCCAAAAAAATGAATTTTTTTATTGCCTAAATTTATACATTTGATACCTGGCGAATACGATGCAGTTAGTAATTTTGGTCAATTCTAAAAAATGGCATCTCAAGGGCGTTTGAGCGTGACTCACCTCTGCTCCGTTTGGAGCCCTACGCGCAGGTAAAGGCACCTTGGGGAGAGGCGAGACGTCTATTCAACGATAGCTGTTGGAAACGCTTCCATACCCGAAGAAATTTACATATTTGGCACACGTTTTTTTGATACTTATATGCCGTTGATGAACCTAAGCTCGACTGAAAATTATCAAAATAAACATGTTTTTGGCTGGGTCACAGCTTAAGTTTTTTTCCGAAAAAATCAACTTTTTTGTTCTTATGCCTCCCCTTTAGCATATTATCATTGTTTTTTCAATGTTAATGGTTCATGAAGTGACCACATGTATATACTAATCAATTTTTTTGCGCAGACTGTTTCAGATAATCCTACGAGTTGCTGGAGTGTACACCGCATTCAGCCTCCCTGCCGGACAGCTTCGCAGCAACTAATTATATCGCCGCCATTTTTAACTTTTTTCAAGCAACAAAAATCGTTTTGAAAACTAGAATCATTCAATCAAAAGTACCTATGACCCTGAAAAGATATATAGATTCCTTATCCTCCGAAAAAAATCATGAAAATCGGCCAAAATTTGGGGTTTCATATGGAGTGCCCTCCTCAATGATGCGTCCAATTGCTTCCTTGAGCTTCGGAATGGTCTGTGGATCATTGGCATACACTTTTCTTTTCAGAAAACTGCAAAGGAAGAAGTCTAACGGCGTCAAATCGCACGATCTGGGTGGTCGATTTACCGCGGCGCTAGATAACACGACCATGAAACTTCGTCTGCAATAACTATGCAGTGACAATGCAGTAAACAGCAATGTTCACGCATTGCACGATCGTGTAATTCTCCATGACTAAACCTCAATACTTCCTGCTGCCAGTTGTCAAAGATTACTACTCTCTGTTCACCACAAAAAAAATGGCGTGCCATTTTAAATGTCAGGTAACTTTGAGACACCATTTAGATGTCATCACATTGGTCGCGATGACCATGAGCATCGAGCGTGTTCGAGATCTTGCAGCATATACATAGCTTTTTGTACTTCCATGTCGGAGGAATATCGTTCAAAGGTTGATGGGCCATTGAAAATGACCAGGCGGTCGCAACGGTTAAGGGGGTTTGCAGTGAGCCTGGTACCAAATCATAAACAAATAGCGCGGGTAACGAGATGCAAACAGGTCGTCGACAAAGCTCCTTCGAGGCGATAGGGATGGAAGACGAGCACGTGGAGTAAGAAAGAGACGGAGAGAGAGAAAGCAGTGAGTACAGGGAAGGGTTGACCCTCATGAATACAGTTTCCCTCCTTCGTGGCTTCCTTTTGATGGACTCAGAGGCAAGCCATAGCCACGGGGGAGTACAAATGGGTCTCCATTTTCCTAGAACGAATCAAGCAACCGCTGTCTATTTCGCCTTGCTCCTAAGATAATATCCATTGAATCAGTCATGGCCTTTCTTTCCTGCATTCGATCTCTCTCGAGAACACAAGCACAGCCGGGAGAGAGAATACTACATTTCCACGTCTGCCCTGCGGTTACATATTTTTTGCTACATCGCAATCCCACAAAATTGGATACCCCATAAATCCCGGAAAATTGTTCCTGGATTTTTTTTCTCGTCTCCGCGTTTCTTCGATCTTATATTGGAGCCGAATCTTATTGGCTGTCGCATCAAGATCGAAGATAAATATATATAACTCGTCCAATTTATATTCTACGAGCTATGATGACGTTCATTATCCAGGTTGAATACTATCAAAGGCATCACATTGCAAGATTCACATGAGTAATATAATACTCATATCTCATGAGTATTATAAAACATGTTATTTTGTGTAATTATTGCATAACAATTTTAATTAATTGTTAATAAGCTAGGAATAATATTAATAATTAATAATGTCATCTTAGAGTCTTATCTTAGACATCTTAGACTGCTAAAGTAAAAAATTGAAAACTTCGACTTTAAAAGGTCATAACTGGAGAAAAAAAGATCGCACAATATTCACAAGGACAGCGTTGGAAAGCTGGATTCTTTTCCTGCAAAAATTCGTCCACCAAACTTTTTTTCAAATTTTCTTTGTTATCACCAATCCCGATTCTGAAAAATGTGTGAATCTTGGAAATGTAAACGTTTTATGTCGAAGTTGGCGTAACTCCATACAAAGCCAATGAATTCTCAAAGTCTTTTTGACATTTTTGAGTGAAAGATATGCTAAAAGCGTATGCAAAATGTCGGACACTTAGGTTTTGTCTTTCCTCGTGCCCCGAGGTCGTAAAAATTTCGGAATTTTTCAATCTTCTCGTGCTCGTACGGAATGCCAACTCTCGAGTACTTTTTCCCCTCAAGTTTGACATACTCATCTTCGTCAACTCGTCCACCAATGGCGCACGATAATTCACCTAGCAGCACGATGAGCAGCTAGAAGAAGAGGAGGGATGCCTCTATGGACCAGGCATTGCCGATTAGCGGTAACTATAAACACATTTCTGTAAACACATTACAAAACATTAAACGCGTTTTTCTCGAAAACACGTTTTTAAAAATGGCTGACATTCTCCTGACCGCTGTAATTAACATATCAACCTGAAATTTGAAAAGCATACTCAGAAAATATGTCTTCACGGAATGACGGATAATTTTTTTGATAGATACATTTTTGCATTTATTATTTATCTTTGTATGCGAAAAAAAACGCGAAAATTCGATTTTTTTTTTATTGCCGCCATTTTCCGAAATTTGTACTATACGAAAAACCCATCCGTCATTCCATGATCAAAGGGTCACAGATTGATAATATGCTTTGAATTTGTGTTTCAGATCGACAAAGAGGGGGCAGTGATGTCAGCCGTTTACCTCCCGCGATTTGAGGACCTGTTTTCGCGGAGCTGCAACGGCCGCCATTTTGGTTTTTTTTTTCAAAAAAAAATTTTTTTAACGTTCTGTATATTATGAATAAAAGCGAGAAAAAAACCGCACTCAAAAAGCTTTACTCATTCCCTTTAAAAAAAATAAAATGTAAACACCTGAAATATGGCACTCCAAGGACAAAGTCTCCCTCAACTACAACGCAGCCCCCTTGAATTTCTATCCCTTCCTGGCCCTTCTGCCAACCCGGAAGCGTTTCTTACCCGGACCCCAATACAGAATCGTAACAGGCGAATAAGGGACCGGGAAACCGGAGAATAGAGCCGTATGTGCAGTCGAGTACTATTATCGGTATATACGCGCGATATGTAAACGACGTTGGTAGACCAAGCTTGGAGTATGCGCACCCCAAACTTAACCCTTTTCTCGGCCGTCCAAGAAGATTGTTGTTGCGATGTATGGGCATGCATCTAGGCCACTGCGCTTCGCCACATGTGCCTACGCGCTTAGGCAGCATCTTTTGCTCGGTCGTAACTCTGCATACGAGTCTCTATGTAAGGGTCTATACACGAGTCTATAAATAAGGGAAGGTACATTTTAAACCGGTCCTATCTATGTATCGTTGACTATCGGCACAGCAGGTCGTGTTCAGGACGGTCTTAAGGCGCTACACCTGAGTAGAAAACAAATGTTTGACCGCTTTTTTTGTTGGCTTAAGGATGTTGGGTCCCAAATCGCAAATGATGATAAAATTCTGAAAATTTGGTATGTTTTTGTATGAAGTATTTCAGAGGTTGTGTAAAAATTTCACGACAATTAGGAAGCTCGTTATTGAACAATTAACATTAACAAATTAAATGTTGTTTTATGGAAACTGATGTAACTTTGCGATAAGTTTTATTTTTGACCTCTCAATTTGATAATATCTACAATATACTGAAAGCAACGGAAACAAAACGAAGTTTATTGATACATTTTTTTTTATTTCTTTTAAAAATTGTTCTTAACAAAATGTTAATTTTTTAATAACGAGCTTCCTAATCGTCGTGAAATTTTAACACGACCTCTTAAATACTTCATACAAAAACATACCAAATTTTCAGAATTTTCTTATCATTTTTTATTTCAACCCTTAAGGAGGTTGAAGTAATGATGATAGAATTCTGAAAATTTGGTATGTTTTTACATGAAGTATTCAGGAGGTCGTGTAAAAATTTCATGAAGATTAAGAAGCTATTTATTGAACAATTAACATCAACATGTTTCATAGGGACTCAACATCCTTAAGCAGAGAAATACCTTTAGACGGAGGAAAAATTTGCTGGTTTTCATGATTTTTTTAAAGGAAAGATTTGTTTACCATTTTTGAGACCTAGGGTATGTTTTATTACTACTCTTGGCTGTAACACGGTATTTTTACAAGCTTTTATTTAAGGCCTTAGGCCACAGTAATGGGTATAAAATCAGGTGCGAATTTAACAATTTTTTTCGTATAAAAATGTGTTTCTCTCTTAAAATTAATTACACATCTATTTATTATGAATATCAAGCTGTTAAAAAAAAAATATATATTTTTTTTCGATGTACAAAAGGGCCGACTACTCGAAACTGCTCGAAACAGCTTCTTTCCAATTGGCGTGACAAATAACTTCAACAATTTTCACTCGATTAACTTCAAATTAAAAAATTATGTTCGTAATTGCATTTCGCAGAGAAGTACGTACGGAATTTCTAATAAATCGAAAACTTTTTCTTTTATGAGCAGTTTATGAGCAGTTATAACAAAAATTTTCGCTGAAAATTCATTTCTTAACTTCAAATACCTACAACTATTGAATAAAACAATATTTTTTAAATTTCGTACATACTTCTCTAGGTATTCTAATGTAGATTGACGAGAATTTTTGTTTTTTGTTCTGGGTCAAAAATTGTGGATGCTAAATGTCACGTTGCGAAGCGCGTAAAAAAAAGATAACGAAAGAAAATATTAGTAGTCGGCCATTTTGTACATTGAAAGAAAAAAAAATCCTAACAGCTCATACTAAATAGATGGGTAATTAATTTTATTCGTGAATCACTTTTTCCTACGAAAAAAAAATTGTTAAATCCGCACATGATTTTATACCCGTTACTGTGGCCTAAGGCTTTAACTTGACTTCCTGTGAGATGTAAAACGGTAAATCGATATTTCACCCACTTCCCGACTACTTGGTGCTCTGAAATTTTGCAAACATGCATCTAAAATATGACTGCACGATTCAACTTAAAAAAAATATCCATAACATTTTTAACTTTTCATGTAAAATTTGCAATATCTAATTACCCATATAAAATCTAACTAACACATACAAACAAATGCGTAGCCATCTGTGTTTGTATGTGAAAAGTTTATATGTCGGAATTAGTCGTAACTTCAATCCCAATTACAGTCTTTGTTATTTTTTACAAGCATTCCATGTTCCTAACGTAAAAACTTGCAAACTAGTAAACTACTAGTAACAACTAACTAGCAAAATCAATTAAAGACTAAAAAGTAGAAAATAATTTAGACGTAAAACTAATGAAAAAGGTTTTATTTAATGTACTAAAAAGTAGAAAATAATTTTTTTTACGAAGTCACCTATATGTCACTATAAATAAAAGTTTGGAGCACCCAAAATGTAGACATATAATCTTTAATTTACATAAATCGGTTAACATATCAACTATATTTATGCTTATTTTACTGTAAAACAACCTTAGATTTCTTGAACGAAAATCCTGAAAGTGAGTATAAACGTGTGATAATATATTTTTCTCTCATTACTATTGTGCCAAAATGAACACGGTTAATGAAACTATATGGATCAAATTTCTTAAACATTTGAAACGCTGAACGCCGCAAGCTTTTGTTTATAATCACATACAGGTGACTTGGTCAAAACATTTTTTTTTACTTTTTAGTAGAAAATAACTTTCTATATTAAATAACAACTTGTTTTTTTCAAATATTTGTTTACATATATTTTTCTTAATCTTTAAAAATAGCGGAGGTATGGCACGGTCTTCTAGCTGCACTTTGCAAAATGGCGTGACGTATAGCTAAAAAACTAATCGACCGATTCTGATGTCTAAAATATGACCCTAAATGTTGTTAGAAACTAAAAAAAAGTATTTTTTATCGCAAATTGTAACAATTTTTTTCGGAAAGTTCAATCTTTTTGTTTCGAAGCGTACCATTTCATAAGTTTTTAACATGTCTCACTTTTTCCAGGTTCATATTCTGCGTATAAGTGTTAATGAAGGAAAACTCTTAATTGCTTTCTTTTCAGCTTAATCCCGCCGTCGCTACGTGTCACGACGTCTGACAATAACCCCTCAGCCCGTTTAAAAGAGTGCCATACCTCTGCCATTTTTAAAGATTAATAACAAAAATAATATGTAACAGCCAAAAATAGTATTGAAACATACACCAAGTCTAAATGATGTACCGAAACGCCCGAAACAGCGTAGACGGTGAAAGTAGCAATTTTTTTCGAAACCCAGTTTTGAAAATCGGGAAACAAATAATTCGGGCAGTTTTCATCCGCTTGACAAGAAATTTCAACTGTAGCTTCCTAGATAGGTTCTCTAAAGAAGTACACACGATTTTTGCGATTCATCAACAAGTCTCATTTTTGTAAATGAGAAATGTTTTTTTTTTAACGAGAAATTGTTTTTTGAGCAAATAAAAACAATTTTATTCAAAGTGATGGCACTGCGAAAAAACCATATTTTTCCTGATCATGTGTACGTCTCTAGCAAAAGTAATGTAAATGACGTTTTTTTTGGTTCTCGGTGCTGGTGCATAAAAGTATTGCGTCTTCCCCCAGAGCTTACAAAAACGCTCTTACAAGGGGAGGACGCCAATCGGGACCCATCGATTTTGCCCAAACTGCGTGGATAGAAGGAGATAGGTCCTCACTTAACGTTCCTAAAATATGTCACCTGAGTGAGCCATACGAAAGAGTAAAACGCTCTGCAAAGATTTCCGCGTATAGCTTGAGGGATATTTTTTCAACCATTTCCAAATCAGCGGCGTAGCGCAGTGGTCAAGCGCATTGCCGGTCACCCCGATGGTTTAGATTCGATTCTCGCTGCTGCCGTGTTTTTTAAATCATTTTTCTTTCACTTTCGCGCAATCTTCCACTATTTATTGTAGAATCTAAGCATATTCAAGCAGTTATTTCATACAATTAGGTGACGTTTCTAATCAAAATGAAAATCCCAACAATTCTTGCAATTAATTATTCACGCTGATTTTTATTCATTATCAGAAACAATTTTACAATTTTCAGAGTGATATTCATCGTAGAAACATTTGAAACACATAGTTTTCACGCCAACGCACATTTTATGATTGCACTGTTTGAGCAGTTACATGTTTCCGAAGCGTGCTCCATTGGGAAGCATACTTCATTCAACTTTTGAAACGAAGGTTTTTCCTCTGTCAATTCGATCGTCCAGCATCAATAAATATATAGCTATTTTTCTTGCCGCGTGACATTTTTCGAGCCACCCTGTAAATTATATGCACCCGCATGTATGCGTCTGTATTTGCACTTATGTGTGTGTATTTATGTGGCAGCCGGTACGAAATTGTGTGCAAGTTATTCAGGGACGTGCGCATCCCTCCATTGCCCGTTAAGTACTGCGTTCGCGGTTCTTCGCGACTGTCTTATGAGATACTTGAAAGTTACTTTAGCCTGGAGCATGAACCACCGCATGAACCTCGAGTATCCCACCTGCCCGACCTCCGGCACGACTATACAATATGTATATGTGCGTACTTCTTATATATATAAGATATATATATATATATATATATATATATATATATATATCTTATATTATTATATACATATATATATATATATATGTGTGTGTGTGTGTGTGTATATATAATGAGCGGTGATCTTTGGGTTTTACTGCAGATTTTCTGACCGCATTGCGCGCCCAATTCAAGAGGCCTCGAGCTCTTCCCCAATGATTGTTTGAAGGTGTCCTGATTTTGAGGCTTCCGTAGCCGCTTCAGGAACCCTTATGATTTCGTAGTGTCCGTCCATCTGTCACGGCCGAGTGCACCGCCACTTCGTTCTCCTTGCCCTCCTTCCTTCTTTCATAAAGACCTAACCGCTAAATTTTTATCGCCATTCGAAAAAAAATGTACAGATATTACACAACGTGCGAGTATTTCATGTCATTGGAAGTGGAATCAGACTTTTCGGCAATCAAAGAACGGGTTCATGCAAAAAACATGAGTTGGTTATTATCATTTTTCAAGAAATATTGATACATTGTGATAATATAATTTTTAAATTAATAACAAGATTAGGATTGGGTGTAAAGAGGGCATTTTTTAATTGATCATAGGCACTCAACGTGTCGCAGGTCCCCCCACTCTACTGCAAGTGGAGTGGGGGTAGCGCTCCACTTGCAGTAGAGTGGGGGTAGCGTTAGATTCGTGTGATATCCAGCTAACGCAGATCCCTGTACCCACCCTACCTCAACAAACATATGCAGCTTTAAAAGCATTTTCAATGCTCAAATGCTAAAATATGAGACCACAAGCATGGATAATTATCGGTTTCTGGCAAATATTATTGTTCAACGTTCTTCAAACCAATGAATCCGTACACTCTTTTTCAGAGTAATGGAGTTTTAATGCAGCATCGCAATTACTATTTCCACTTCAATTTATGATATAACATTGGGTTCTTTCTTTCTATGCCTAAGCGTTTGCGATGAAAGTTCAGCTACCAAGTTTCCATTTGAATTTCACTGTGTCAATGTCGAGGAATCGAAAATAGTAAATATGAAAATATATTTGAAGTGTTGAAATAAAAATATTTCGACTGCGTACATCAACATGCATACATACGCAAATCCACACACGCGCACGCCCGCGTGTATACATATATTTATATACATTTATATACATGGTGGCCCGAAAAGTGACGTCCAAAAGGAAAATCTTGATGCCTCGTATCAATACCTATCCGAATCATCCCTATGTATGTTTTACGATCTTTTTTAGTTTCCATAAAAAGCATTTTTCCCTTTTGTGTATGTACTCACCTCGCGATTTTTGTTACTTGCGTTATCGTTATGCACTGCCCTGTTAAACAATGAACAAATGCCTGATTGAACACCAACGTAAATACCCCAGATTTTGATCGAAAGTTAAGAAAATAAGTTTGAGAGAAACAGTCACTGAATCTTAGATGATAAAAAACACGAGTGTCAGTCTGAATTATTTCCAATTGCTTTCAAAATTTCTAACAATAAGAGGAAAGTACATACACTAATGATAAAAACCTGTGCTACAGGAAAACTGTAGCACAGGTTTTTACATTTAAACAGAAAGACATTTAAAAATGCAATTTCGTCGAAAACTAACAAAGATCGCGGAAAATACATGGGGGTGATTTGGATAGGTATTGACTTCCTTTCGGACGTCACTTTTCGGGCCGTCCGGTCCGTATATAGGTATATATATATATATGCTTTATTAAGTTTGTGTGTTCGATAGCTTATCTTCAATCCACATGGCGTCTGTTTACGAAAATCTTGGGTAAAAACGAACAAACAAATAAAGCCAAATTAACAACAGTTTCGTGTAAGATGTAAAAATACTTTCTTACCCACTGTATTCGGCTAGGTTATGTATTGGAAGCCTCATATATATTAAGCTGAACAGTTCAACCTTGCCGAGGTTACAATCATTTTCGTGTACCGGGGCTCGAAACCCTCAACGCTTCAGCACACCCTACGACTGCATCGGGAATTTCAGTATTCGGAGATAGCAAAGTTTCGTATGTAGTGCCGAAGAGATGTGTCAATATTTGCATAAGCGTGAAAACGTCACGAGTTACGTATATACCCCCTGAGCTTCGACGCACTTGCCCTCACCCCAAACTCTCTCTCTCTCTCTCATCTGCGAACCCGTCTCCCGTGTTATTATTGAATTTGGAAGTAATATTTTGTTAGACGTGTATATGATAACATTTGGTATCGTTTTTTCATTAGCGACACTTGTTTCCCCCTCGTAGGGGTTGAAAAATGTCAAGAGGGTTACAGGTATTTAACGGGTCTGCTTAAACTTAGGGCCCAAAAAACAGGCCGATTTTCGATATTTCTTTCTGACGAGAATATTGGAATAACGAGTTCCGGAATTTACCCACTATCGATACATAGTCTTGCCAAGTTTGAGCTTTTTATTGAAAAATATTGAGATAAAAATATTGATCGTTATTATGATTTAAATATAGTACCGCCGTTGCCGTATGACAAATGTGCAGGTGGTCTTGGCAACTAGGGTCATCTGAGGTGAAAAATCAAAAAAATTACTTTTGGTATAATAATAAAACTTTCGTATGACCGGAAACTTTTGGAATTTTGGAAATTACGAAAATCGCAATCCATAGAAAAGAAAATGACTTTTATCATTTGTTATTATTGAATGGATGAACATCAAAAAATCATTCGGTCATACGATAGAAAATGTTATAGACTATGCTCCATCCAAATTTGAAACAAATCGGGCATAAAAAATACTTTCGAGAAAAACACGCAAGACAAAAATGGTAAACCGCAGCAGGGTGATCTGACCCTTCACGAGAAGCCGACTGCTACGGGACAGACTAGGGCTGGATCCGGTATTCCGTACTACGGCATGGTGCAGGCCGCCGGATCAGGGCTCGCCGGACGTGAAACGCTGTTTTGCAACCAGTCATGACGCCGATGCGGGTAACGTAACTGATCAGTATACTTTTCAGACCCTGATCCGGTTGCCGTATATATGGCTGAAATGAAAAACAAAAAAAATTAAAAAATACGAATAAAAAAATTATGGTAGTATTTTTAGTTCCCATATGCTTTATTTATGATCCTACCTATACGATAATTGGATTAAAACGTATTCCGCCTCGTTAAAGTTTTAACCTAGTCTCGCGATTCAACCTACGCCTTCTAATTCTAGCGCTGAGCGCGCTACCTATTTAGCCATTCTAACACTTGTGTAAACTTTCTTTTTTTCTTTGCATATTTTTATCATTTTAATTCTATTCTAAAGAATAATAATTCTAAACAATTTAAATTATTGTATTCTTGACGTGAAAATTTGCATCGTTGCAATGCAACAATAATTATTTTTTTGGTCTATTAGGCTGTGAAAACAACTTACACGTTTTTACATATTCTCATTAGAATGTTACAATCACAGTTTGCAAAAGAAAGGCTCCTGATGATTTTGTAAAAGAAAACGTTTAAAGTTGTGCCGACGAAACTCAATTTTATTGATTTGATTGATTACCTTTTGATGGTGATAAAAATAAACGAATGAAAAGTGAAGAAAAAAAGCGTTGCATTCCCACGATGCAGACTTCAAATTTATTTTCATTCGTTCTTTGTATCTTGATTTGATGGTGACGGCGTCATGGTGTTTTCTCGCATCGGTATCTGGGAACTACTGATCCGGCGAACATACGGCGCCGATCAGGTACGGACTTCGACGCCCTAACAAGGCCCTCGAAAGATTGCCTGATTCAGGACGGATCAGTTTGTCTTTATTACACCCGTTCTCCGGATTTAGTGATCCGGTGGATACCCGGCGCAAATCAGGCGGGCGCTTCTACGGTATTCCGGTATCTTGAAACCTGTCTGATCAGTGATCCGGCTGCCGGAACAACATTCCCAGTCCGGAATCGCCGCAACGCGGCCAATGATTGGAATTTTTCCAAAATATTCGTTGCAAATTAAAATCAACGAATTAAAATCAACGAATCATCACAGAGTAAAATTTTCAAAAAACCGTTTCTTTCTAAATTGCATTATCCGATAGTATGAACGGTTATAAACGTGGACCTGGCATCGCCGATCGATCGAAAGTAGACAATTTATATTAAAATTCCGCACTCGAAACTTCAGACGCGGTTTTCTCAAAATGTCGTTTTTTTAAAACGGTGTACACTCTCAAAGGACGAGTTTTCAAGCTAGCCGTCTCAGAATTTGACACAACGTGCTTCACGTCATTCTTTATCTTGCTATGGAAGCATTTTTTTAACCTACCAATTAAAAAAAAAAAACTCAAAAAATTGTTTAAATGCGATACTTTTTTCACACCGGTGCCATTCTGTCAATTTTGATTTTAAAAAACCTCCATAGCAAGTCGGCGGCTTTCATACTGATTAATAATCTTTTTACAAATTTCGTTTCGGATAATAGTTATACGGCCACAACCGTGTACACCATGTACTCCTTTTTTCGTAGACATTTTCAACCATTAAATGTAAAAAAGATCAAATTAAAAAATGTATGTTCCCTTCGTCACGAGTGCTTTGATTTGACATGAAAAAATCAGATAGATTAGCGTATTTTAGTCATCGGAAAAAAATCCCGAAAATCAGCAACTTGCGCCCTCTACACTGTAACGATTCTTTAAGGGGTTACCCCCACTTGCAATTTTGAAAAAATTGATTTTTTTTTATTGCATTTTTTTGAAGTATAAGTATCTGAGAATATGTCCTGAAAATTTCAATTCGATCCGAACAAAATTGACTGAGATATGAGCGTTGAAAGAGAAGAATCCGTTCTTCGTGTAAGCTGAAATTGAAACTTTAAACGCGTTTTTCTCAAAATGGCATTTCTGAAGTCGGTGACCAAGATTACTCGAACACTAATGAACCGATCTTCTTGAAATTTTGCAGGCTTATTTAATACATAAAAATGTAGTCTTTAATCGTTCGATTTTTTTTTCGAAAAAAAATGGCCGTTTTATAGCCAAAAAACGGCCGTTTTTTCGTTAAAATCGAACCATTAACTTTGACTGTCCGCCATTTTGTGAAAAATGAATATTTTTTAAAATTCTTCGATTAAAGACTAGTTTATACTTATATTTGACTAAATCCATCCGCATTTTTGTTTCAGATGATCCACTTCGCCGCAATGTTGGTCACCGCAAACCGTGTATATAAAAACATTATTTCATTGACGGCCATTTGCCACTAAACAATGTAATATTTTTCAATAAAAAAATTACTGAAAGTTCTTCAAAATGTGTTCTTTAAGATGGTATATTGATCGATCAAAAAAATTTTGTAGTTTTCTTTAAAAAAATTCATGAAAAAGGCCTTTTTTGCGCTACAAGTGGGGGTAACGCCTTAAGCCCCTAGCCTAGGGTCTTACGGTAACCCTACACCTAGGGTCTTAAGGAACTCCTACAGGAAGAACTAAAACGACACGTTTAAAAAAATCGTATGTCCAAAATTTCCAGTTGATTTTTATTCGTTCGGTTGGCAGGATCGAGAGAAACGACTGCGAGTGAATAAAGGAACGTTTGTCCCAAATTCCGATATGAGAATATGTTACCTTGGACGAATATTCGACAAGCGTAAAAATCTCGCTGGCAAAACGCGAACGGTGAATCGTACATTTTCACCTTCGTCCTTTTTATTCGGTCTCGCCTCTATCCGACTGGCTGACGCGCGCGAGCAATTTTCTTCTAGATTTTCCTCTTCTCTTTTTTTTAAAATAGATATCGAGAAATTCTTCGGAAAACTCGTGTACGGCATAGTAGTCGACGGTGGAGAGTAGCAAAAGGACGAATCCTCCGAGTCCGTGGAGGGTAGTTTTCTTTAGCGATCCTCGAGGGTGAAGGCGGGGGCGGGTGGTTGAGAGCGGAGAACACACGAGGCAGGAATGGTGCGTCAAGAGCTTTCCGCCCAGTCTGGACCAGTAAATTCTCGGGCGTCGAGTCAAAGAGACCAGAAACGTTTGCGGTCGCTCACCCACGCGTTTATCCTTCCACTTGCTGTGTGTTTTATTTTCTCTTCGAACTCGCCCTTTTCCGTCTTCGCCCCAAACCCCCCGCCCCTCCTTTCACTCTTCTTCCACTTCGTTTTTTCTTTTCTTTCCTCGCTCTTTCTCCTTTTGTTAGCGTCTACTTCCGGTACAGCCGCGAGCTTGCGGAGCGCTACCTCGGTCTCCCTCGGTCGCTCATCGGATCGCTCCCCAACACAAGGCTGGAAGGAAGCGGAAGATCCCAAGTTCGAATTTCCTGGAGCTTTTGCCGTTTGCGGTAGAAACGCTTGATAGAATTCTTGCAGGAAGATATATATGGACTCGCGATCGTGTCTTTTTATATACATGCTCTCGTTTCGTTCGAAGTCAAAGTAATTGGAAGTTTCGCCATCATTGCTTTTTTTTTTCGTCGTCCTACCGACCTAGCCAAAGTGTATATTCCGGAAAAATTCGATCGAACGAGAGACTTTTTTGTTCCTGGGTACAAAAGTGCCTGAAATTAAAGCTGCACGTGATGGCGGAGACATGCGAAGGAGGAGAAGTGACTGGGCGGTAGTTAGGCATCATGAGCCAATACTGGGATGGGTGACCGCTGAGCCGCGCATTGGGTTGCACCCCGTCTGCCGAAACGTCACTCTCATCGAGTTTCCCATGGCGAACCGACAACCCGGGAAAAATATAGCCGTCCATATTGCCATCGGTTTTTGGCAGTTTCCCCGTGCCCTCTTGCTATTATTAATTTCCGAGAAAAATTGTAAAAACGATTCTTCACTCGACGCACGCTATAGGCATAGCTTTTTATTCTGTATTATGACAGTCTAACACGAAATACGCCTTCTGCAAAAAAAAAAGTCGTGGCGTTGGAGACGGAAGACTGAGCGTTAAAGGAAACGGCAAGATCTGTAGCGCAGAAAACTCGGTGCGAGCTTTCTCGATTTCGAGGAAGAGGAACGTATTCGGGCAAGCCGAGACGCCCTCCACTATCCGCCGACAAATACCGCCCATCGCTCTTTTCGTATGGAAGAGGAAGAATGCTGTGAGGAAAGAAAGGGAGAGTAAAACAGAGGGAGGGAGAGAGAGAGAGAGAGAGAGAGAGAGATATTGATTGATTGATTGATTGATTGATTGATTATTTATTAACTATGCCTTGGCTACGCCTTGATGCAAATGGTGATACACGGAGAGAATTTTTAAGTAATTTTTACTGTGAAATCACAGTAACTCGGTGACAAATGTGCAATTCTTCAGGTTTTTAGGAAATAAATTATAAATTTTCATGGAAATGAATCAAAATTTACTTTTGCGTAACAGAAATTTAAAACATTTTCCAGAATTTTCACTGAAATTAATAGTAAAATTTCATTAAACGTAAAGATTACGACAATAAGTTAAAAAAGTGCTAATATAAATGAAATTTTTCAGTGGAACATTGAGAAATTTGCGTGTTTTCCATAAAAATTTAAAAAAGGAAGCCGAAATTTTCCGTGCGTCCACCGGAATTTTACGTTCTTTATAGTAAAATCAGTTAGGGCTAGGTCGCCTGACCGTACGCGTGAGCTCTGTGTGCGAGCGTGCGTATACGTGAACGCAAGCTGTGAGAGTGCGCTTGTGTATGACGCAGTATGACGAGCACGAACGACGCCGACCCGCGTCGCTTAGCAACAGCGGTACCGCGCATGCGCATTATAGTACGAAGCATGGGCCAAGAAAGCCTCGTGGTCTCGTGCAGTCTACCGTGTTCTACGCAGTTCTACGCAAGAAAACAAAGAAACGTGAAAAGAAACTTCGATAAAGGACGTGTACAATGGTACGGAAAGATAATATGCTAAAATAAGTAGCAATCAAGAACACAAATGTTCAGAAATACAGTATATAGAGTATTTATTTAATCATAGGGAATTAATTTTTCGCTAGGGATTTTAGAAATTTCAAGTTTGTCCAGGTTATTTTTACTGTAGAAACTTGGAATTTTTGAGGCAGCCCATTGTTAAAATTCTACATGAGAATGTGTCAGAATTTTTACTGAAAGAAATGTAAAAAATCATGCTACTTGCTTAAATTTTTACATGAATGAAAGCAAAATATTAAAAGCTAGTGTCAATTTTTGACTATGTGCACATTTGTCATCGGTTTCAAATTTTTTATGTAATTTTTACGGAGATTTCACCGTAAAAAATACTTAAAAATTCTCTCCGTGTACAATTCAAGTTAAAGACTATAAGAATACAATATCGTACGTTAAACATTGTTCTTATAACTAGATACTATACATAGAATAAGAGTATGTAGTTGACACTCATTGTAACAAAGGCTATTTATTTGCTGATAAGGCCGATACAGATACGCAGATATACGGCGAGAGGAATCGCGAAGGAACGCGGAGACATATAAGTGTCGAAACGTTGAAGACGCGGAAGAATGCGATAGACAGAGTTGGAGAGAAAAAGATCTAGAAAGCGAGAGAGAGAGAAAGAGATTGAGAAAAAGATAGAAGATACCTGTATAGATGAGGGTTCAAAGGGATGATATACACGGGAGAAAGAGAGCAGCCCACAGGAACAAAAATAACAACTGCAATGATGTCGAGCGTCATGCCCCGACAAATGGTCTCTCAGTTTAACGAATAACAGCGTGTAGTACACGTTCGACGCTACAAGTTTAAACGGCGATATGAAAACGTGGCGGGAATGCCGTATAATGGGCGAATGCTTCGCGAGTGTGTAACGGCTCGACGGGCTCCTTTTTTTCTCGTCCTCTTTTTTCATACCTTCGCGTATGTGCCGTAGCAGCGTAACCGCACGTTGACTCGAATTTGCCCTCCTGAAGTGCCAAATGTCAGAGTGAAGGAGCCCGATAACTTTTGCCGCTTTCTTTACCATTTTTCTCGTTCGCCCATCTAGAAAAAATTTCGAGAAAGATCGGAGGAAGCAAACTTGACCTGCAATTGTCAGTGTGTGGCCTGCTGATTTTTTTCTTTTTTTTTCGTTCGCCCATCTAGAGGAAATTTCGAGAAAAGTAGGCGGCAAGTAAACTTCACCATCGGTTATGGAGCACCGATGATTCCTATTGTAACACGTAAACGTACATGCTCTATAGACACGCACTCTTTTGTTTATTCCTGAAATTTACATTTTCGTACTTTTTTTAACTTGTTACGTTTTTTTCTACGCCCTATCGGGGACGATCCGAAAAAAAGTTCTCGTAAAACTGAATTTACGTAAAATCGATTTTACGTCAACCCTTACACTCGTCAAATCATTTCTTCGAGGGTCTCGCAGACCCTGAAAATTTGCTCGAGGGCACAGGGAAACTGTGGAAAACTTTTGTTGATAGAGATGGGTGTTTTTCATTGGAATTTTTTTTTACTTAATTGACCATGAATTTACTGTGCTCCGGTTATTGTTTCTCGTTGATGAAAATTCCTCATTTGTACGGAGGGAAATCTCCTTTCGATGGGCACTCTTGCAAAGAGAGAAAGTAACAAACGTATTTTGGCAAGACGCGGTCTTAAGACGTGATGGATATCGCCTCTTATATATATATATACGTATTGCGAAACATTTACATCGGCATCCGCGAACGAAGGAGGAATTTGCAAATTGCTTTTCCTCAATTATATACGATGATCAAAGGAATGACGTAATGAATTCCCACCTAAGGAGTTATATTCCTTTCAATTTTCTCTACCTCGAAGAGAAGCTTTCGCCCTGTATACTGCGTGTATAATCTCGAAGATGGCCGCATTTCACGAGCTTTTGTACGGTACCTTCGAATGCTAACCTTCGTGATAACATGTTTTTTAAGGGGTTATATACAGTTAAGAGGCCCACAAAGATCGATTTTTCAAGAATTTTTCTTCAGAAGACCTTTAAATCTATTAACGTAAAAATTTGTACGCATGTTATGGTAACTTTTAACTGTATTTTAACATGTTTTATTCGTAAAAATAATTATTTTGAAAGCTGCTATAGCTGATCTCCGGTAGCTCCTTTAAAAAAAGGCGTCTTGCGGTGAGCACGATATCTCTGGACTGGATTATCTAAAATGAAAAAAACCAAAAATATTTCGTTAATATAATGAATTAACTTGTAATTGATCGAAGGAATAAGCAAAATACTCATTTTTGACGTAATGACAGCTTCTCAAAAAAATTGACTTTTGACTAAAATTTAGGCCTTAATTTGTTTATAAAATGGAAAATATTTAACGGTAAGAGAAACCTTCCATTAGTTATTGAAAAATATACGTGAAAAGATTGTGTTAAAATTTGAGACTGATCGTTTCAGCCGTTTCCGAGAAATCTTACTCACCGACTTTAAAAACACAGTCTTGATAAAAACGCGTTTAAAGTTTCAAAAGCACTTTACATATAGTCTGACACGTCATTACAAATGTCACACAATTGACAAGAAATTTTCTGTGTGTGTACTTAAATATATGTACATTACGAAATAGAAATTTTTAAAAAAATCGATTTTTAGACAATTTTAACTGTACATAACCTCTTAAGGCGTTACATCTAGCTCGTGACCGGAAAAGGAGAGAGATTTTTTTTTATTCTGGGGAGAGGTATGCAGGTTTTCGAATTTTTAGCTTCTTTAAATCGTATAGTATGGTTTCAAGAAACTTTTACAATTTTTGTATTGACAACCATTTATACATGCGGTAGATACAATGGTTTGTGCAAACGGCTGTATGAAAAACATCCTTCGCGGTAGAGCTTAGAATATCGAAGCTTTTACCGATATTCTTTTTCTATTACCGGTATTAAGAGGTTACCCCCACTTGCGATTTTGAAAAAATCGTTTTTTTTATTGCATTTTTTTGAAGTATCAGTATCTGAGAATATGTCCTGAAAATTTCAAGTCGATCCGAACAAAATTGACTGAGATATGAGCGTTGAAAGAGAAGAATCCGTTCTTCGTGTAAACTGAAATTGAAACTTTAAACGCGTTTTTCTCAAAATGGCATTTCTGAAGTCGGTGACCAAGATTACTCGAACACTAATGAACCGATCTTCTTGAAATTTTGCAGGCTTATTTAATATATAAAAATGTAGTCTTTAATCGTTCGATTTTTTTTTTCGAAAAAAAATGGCCGTTTTATAGCCAAAAAACGGGCGTTTTTTTTCGTTAAAATCGAACCATTAACTTTGACTGTCCGCCATTTTGTGAAAAATGAATATTTTTTAAAATCCTTCGATTAAAGACTAGTTTATACTTATATTTGACTAAATCCACCCGCATTTTTTTTTTCAGATTATCCACTTCGCCGCAATGTTGGTCACCGCAAACCGTGTATATAAAAACATTATTTCATTGACGGCCATTTGCCACTAAACAATGTAATATTTTTCAATAAAAAAATTACTGAAAGTTCTTCAAGATGTGTTCTTTAAGATGGTATATTGATCGATTAAAAAAGTTTTGTAGTTTTCTTTAAAAAAATTCATGAAAAAGACCTTTTTTTACGCTACACGTGGGGGTAACGCCTTAATTCGATAACAAGTTGTAGTATCGGAATACCGGTATTTCGATATTTTCCGATATTTTTGGGAAGTCTGGATCAAAAACGCTAGAAGCATGAAAGTGAGAATGGAAGTTGTAGAAATAATAGGGCATAGCTAACAAGAAACATCATTTGAGTGTCCGCCGCCCATTTCGAAACTCATATATGCGATAAAGCGTTGAATAATATCAGACACGTATTTTTCCTGTGCGGAAAAATGGTTTTAAGGGGGAAACCACCCCTCAAAGAAGTGTCGAGAGATGGTTCTGCAGTTTCAGCCACAAGCAATCCACGGATCTGAATGAAACAGAAACCAAAATTCTTCAAACGTAAAGCAACCAAATATCCACTATAAAATAATTTTAAAAAAAGTGAAATCGAGGGGGGCCTTTCTTTGAGGGATACCCCCTTAAAAAAGGTTTTCCGCTGATTAAAAAAACCATGTCTGTTTTCACTGCTTTATCATATATATGAGTTTCAACCAAATCGGAAGCGGACATTTGAGTAACGTTCCTTGTATTTTTCAAAATTTCTCAAAAATCACCGTATTTTATTGAGATCTTCATTTATTATACATTCCCAAACATACTCTGCTATGTTGTTGAACATATTCAAGCCAACGTAGAGAAAATTAACGAACGAATAATTTTAAAAAATAGAATCTTTTATGCAAATCGAAAAAGTAGTGAACAAGCAAAATTGAACTTGGGTAATTTTATGCAAGTCTGTGCAGAACTACCAAAACGCAATCAAAATGCATAGGTTGTGTCAGGCAGGCAACAGTACAGTCCCTTTAATTATCGAGATTGAGATGGCTGAAAACAAGTACTGGAAAAGAGGGCATTTGAAGTTTCGTTTCGTCTTTCAGAGACGACCTTACCTTAAATAAAGGGCGTAAGCCGCGCGAGAAAAAGCCCTTCCTGATTCCATACTCGTGGATAAATAAGTTGACGCTTCGGAAACATTTAATGTAGGTAATAGTATTTAAAGGCTGTTAAACGTCATAAAAAAAAACAAATAAAAGTAACTTAAGGGGTCTTCTCATTTCAGATGCTAAAAAATACTACTTTCATGATTTTTTAATACGTTTATATTATAGATATTGATATAAAAGTTGTTACACTTAATAAATACACTTTCGAAATACACAAATAATTTTTTAAATGTATTTATGTAACCCAAACAAACTTAAAACACGTTTTTCTCGAAACAGCGTTTTTCGATGGCTTGTTGATAAAATTTTCGAAACCACTGAACCGATCCTTATGAAATTTGTACCCCATGTTCTTTACAATTATAGCTTTAGCGCATATCAAGCATTTTTTAAATTGTGATATCTACTAATTTTTTGCCAAAAAACGGTGAAAAACATAGCTTTTTGTCCGTTTTTGTCTTTTCGAAAAATATCCGCCATTTTGTTATTTATGCCCATATCAAAAATCGTATGATATGCGCTATGATCATCAACATACTGAATCTAAAACCGTTTGACTTTGTTTATTTTGGGTAATCCATCTCCGAGCAGCGCAACAGCGCAAATCTACAATTTTTTAGGACATTTTTCGACTACCATTTTTGTCTATAAGCAATGACTTAATTAAATAAATATTATTTATATATATATCGAAAGTGTATTTATTAAATGTAACAACTTTTATATCAATATCTATAATATAAAAGTATCAAAAAAATTCATGAAAATAGCCTTTCTTAGCGCCTAAAGTAAGAAGACCTCTTAAATGGAAATAATAATAATTGTATGATATTTTAATGTTTTTAATCTGATATTGAAATACTGGTATATTTCTAGTACAATGTCGGCTTTTCAATATCGGGTTTTTGGTCCGCTATTCCGGTTTTTCGATATTATCGAAAACCAGTATCCACGCTCTACTTCGCGGTGACCGCTGCTGCTTGGAAACAAATCATCCAAAATTAAAAAAAATCAAACGCATTTTGTTTGTGCATGAAATTTTGTTGTGCTTGGATAAAGGATTCGATAAAATATTGATTAATGAAAAAATGGGCGCAGTCCAAAGTGAAAGTATCGATTTCCAGTGACAAAACACTGTATTTTCGATGATAAAAAAAAAACTATGCATCGAAAAAAAATCCTCGCGTTCAAGCAGTGCTTTTCGGTATGTAAAAGAAGCTTGTAAAATTTGAAGTTGATCAGTGCAGTGATTTTCGAAATATCGTGGTCATCGATTTTGAAAAAGTCATTTTGAGATAAACGCTTTTATAGTTCGCCTTTTATATTACTTTTTCGCTTTTATATTCGGAAAATATTTTTGCAATGTCATATTCTGAGAATCCGTCGAAAACCGACAAACGATATTTTCAAAAATTTCATTTAGGCATAAGCCCTCGAATTTCTTTGAAAAACAAAATCGCCAAGTTCCATTCCATTGATTGGTACTTCAGCTACATCATTTTTATACATTTATCTAACTATAAATTATTCATGTTTATGTACGTCGTTCAGGCTTCCGTAAAAAATGCGAAACACTATTTAAACGAAGTGCCGGCTTTGCTGCATGACAGATCGGTGTACATGGTTCTAGCAACTAGGATGATCGGAAATTTGAAGCAAACAAATGTTCTCTCAGCACAATTATAAGACTTACGTAAGGACGGGTACTGTTTTATAATGTCGAAAATTACGAAAACGGCAAACTGTATGGAAAAAGTTCGATTTTTGATAAAAAAAACAACTTTAATCATTTTTTATCGACAAATGGGTACGTATATCAAAAAAATTATCTGGTCGTAGGATAGTAAATTATATAAGCTATGCATTTTGGGAATTCAAAGTGAATTGACCGAAGAGATTTTGAGATACTACTTACCCCATTCCATAAGGCATGATTTCAAAAAAAAAAAACAAACCCCTTAAACATTTATAAAACGATCAAAGCGTTTGCATCAGCTTAAAATATCGAAAATATGATTTTTTAAGTCTAATTCTTATTTATGCTCTAACTTTTTTTAAACACAAATAATATGGCTCGTCCGACTGTGGAAAATATATTTCCAAATATTAAAAAGAAACCGCAAAATAAAAACAGACAAAAATTTCGTTTTTCGATAAGAAAAAATAACTTGAATCATTTGTTGAAAATGTTTACATATAACCACGCGTGTTCGGGAATTTTTTCAGATTTTTAAATCAGGGCGTTTTTTTTTAATTTTTTTTTACTTTGGGTTTTTTCGAAAAATGTAGAAAAAAATCGGGGTGTGTTTTAGAGTAAATGGAATCAAATTTTTTTTAAATCGAATTGGCGGGGTTCAGGGAAAGAGTCCACCAGATTCACGTGGAATTCCTCATATATGTAACTCGACAGGCTATGGAAACTCTATTACCGAAAAAAACGCATTGAAAAATATTAAAAAACACATTTACCTTCAAAATTTCGTTCCTAACCGCGATTTCGGAAAAATATTCTACTAAGAACGCGTAAGGGGTTATAAAATGTCAAAGAAAAAAATTCAAGAAATCAATATTTTCAAAATCTTTATCGCAAGTAGAAGTTAAGACCCAAGACTATAAAACTACGTTATAAAAACGTCGTCCTTCTTCAATGCCGACCTTATGCAAACTCTTTACATGTTTATGAAACATTCAAAGGGAAATTTTTTTAATTCTCATTATTATTTATGTTCTAAATTTGAAAAAAAATACATATATAGCTCCGCAGACTACAGAAAATCTATTTTCAAGAATAAAAAAACGGATTAAAAGAATATAAAAAACACATTTACTTTCAAGACCGCATAAAAGTATAAAAAACGTCAATGAAATTTTTTTTTGAAAATCAAAGTTTTCAAAATCTTTATCGCAAGTTAAAGTCAGACCCTAGGCTATAAAACTCCAAAATAAAACCGTCGTACTTTTTCAATTCTGATTCTCAAGGGGAACATTTTTTATTATAATTCTCATTTGTTTTAAATTGAATATATATATATTCAATTTATCCAGCTATATCTATATATATATCTGGACAGACTATGGAAAATCTATTTCCGAAAATTGAAAAAAAACCTATGAAAGAGTGTAAAAAACACATTTACCCTCAATACGTTCAAAAAGTCATTAAAATAAAGATCAGCCTAGAAAAATAAATTTCAAAACGCTTTCCCGCGAAGCGTCCACATGGCGCCATCTGCCTTGCAACAAGTCAAGTACGAAGCGACTGCGATCCCGTTCTGCTGATAAGAAATCCCCCCTTGTAGCGCCACTCTGCTTTGCCACGAACGCTACGTCGTTCCCTCGCTCCCGAGTTTCGTGGGAGTGCCGCACCGCGACAAGTGGCGCGCGCATCGCGGCGCAAAGATAGCATCGCCCCGGTGCCTGCGACGGAAAGCGAATCCGCCATATTGGTGGATCGATCCATCGTCTCTGGTGTGTGTGAGTTCATTCGTGCGCTTTTTAACTAACCACGCCGTTGCGCGTTCCTTACCATATTGCGTACGCACTCTGTACACATTGTGTGAACTTTAAACGAATATGTAAAGTTTTCTCGATCACTCAGCTCAACGACGGGATAAGGCGCGCGCGTTTCCGCTTTCGTTACGCGAATACACGCGCTTTATCGCGTCGCTGACGAGGGAGTCGTGTGTGTGTGTCCGTGCGCGTGTTCAGCGGCGTCGGTCGACCGTCCCTCTAGCGCATCGTGGATCGCACACCGTAATCTCCGTTCGTCGCTTTAGGAAGATTTGCAAAAATGATGTACACGGTAAGAGCGCCGAAGCTTCTAACTCAATTTTCTCGTCGGCGTCGTAACGAAGTAAAGAAAAATGACAATCGGTCGATCGTACTTTCGCGAAATTCTTTCATAACTTCACGTCAGTTCGGCTCTGTCCTCTTTTTTTTCTTCGCTTTCCCCTCATATATCTACGTTTCCGTGTATTCGCTAGCGTTTTTTTTTTTTGCTTTCCATGATTTCAGGGGACAACAGCGTCCCAGGACACGCGGTTCAGCGACAAGGAGAAAAAATTACTCAAGCAAATGAAGTTCGGCGACTCTTTGACACAAAAGGTAATCTTTTTCGTTCATTTGACGTATTATTTTTCATAATGTTACATTTCTCGTTGAAAAAAGGTTGAATTCAGCGGTGAAACAAACATTTTAAGAATGTTGGGATTGAAAGCCAAAACAGCAAGAAAAAACGGTTTACGATATATAGCTATATATATTGTAAGGGCACAGAGTAAGGAAAAGATGGTTCTTCGGACATTTTTTTCGCTTCTCGGCCAAGACCGATTTAGGTTAGGTTGGTTTATATGGCACCTGTCTTGTCCTATCGGGCAAGGGCATGTACAAGGTCAACATAACCTCACAAATTCTCGAACAGAGCTTTTCCGTAGATGGGTAAACTTTTTTGAAATATTAAAGCGTCAGGCTCTGTAAAATTCAATGGTGCAGAGCTCGACAATTTTCATTTGCCATAAATGTTATTCGTACCTGGGAAATCTCCGTTACAAAGCTTCAGCTATCTCTCTCGCACTCGTGTGTCATGTGGTACCCCTACTTGCCTTACAGGGCATGCGTTTTCAGCTCTAACAAAAAGTTCATTTTGAGCACTTTTTTAACGAGTACAACGAAAGCAGTTAAATATTGGATTGGAAAACTGTATTATGCATAGTTTTGAGTGAAAAAAAAAAGTTTTGTAATTTCCCAATCGAAAATTGCAGCGTCAGGGAATACCTTTTTTGAAAAAATAGCGCATATTTGAATGAAAACTTTCATTTTCGAGCAAAAAAACACGATTAATAGTATACGTTTTAAAAAATTGATAATCACAAATTCCATAAGTAGTTCCATGGAGAATGCATTTGAGAAGAAATGCTTGAAATTCCAAGTGTTTCGGTGCACGTTTGGCTGAGCTACGCTTCCAGCCAATTTAAAAAACACGGTCAAGGAAAAAACGCGTTTAAAGTTCGAACTAATATTTAGCAATAGAAATGTTCGATGTATCTTTAATCTGCAATGCCAGCACCATACATTTGGTCTTCCAAATCAACATTGTCCTCTTGGTTTTTTGTTCTTCCTCTCCTTTCTTTTCTAAAAATCTGAAAACCCTTGAGTGGGTAATTTATGCGCCTGACACTTTTTGATGGTTTTGCAACCTCTTCGATATTGGTCCAGTGTTGTTTTGGAAGATAACAACAATTTTCAAAGAAAATACCAAAGGTTGAAGCTTTGAAATATCAATCGGCAGCTGAACAAAGATTCCAAAATGGTGTTGAAGTTTGCACCTTCGGAATGCAACAAATGTTCCTTTTCGTATTCTCATTTCCTGATTTTTATTATTCTTTCAAACCATTTTTTACAGATTAATATTGTCGATCTCCAAATAAGTATTCTAAAAATTGATTGACAGATCCTTTTTGGGGAAGTCTGCAACCAAAAAATATAAGCCATTCAGATAACTTGATTGTCATTGCCTTTCAATGATGGAGACATGAGTCTTTTGTAAAATGTGGTTGACCATACCAGTGTTTTATATATATATATATATATATATATATATATATATATATATATATATATATATATATATATATATATACACATCGCGCGACATTCCACAGTTCGGAGTCTAAGCAATTTAGATCTATCAAAGATGCCATGGCCCAAATGTGTCTGAAAAAATTGGCCAATAGGAAAAACAAATCTGTATTGCATACACGAAAAAGAAATATCTGTATTGTGTCAACGTCTCCGCACTTTTCTGCATAAAAATAAAGAAATTAAAAAATAACGAGGGATTGTCGTTGCGTTCCAACGATGCAACCTCCAACGCCATAAACATGCAAGCGTCGCACAATTTCGAGTTCACAAAGCTGTCACCGCAGCCTCAACGTCTCTCTCTCTGTCTCTCATCAGGTGGACATGACCAAGGTGAAGCTGGACGTCATAAAGCCATGGATAACGACCAGGATAACGCAGATCCTTGGAATGGAGGACGACGTTGTGGTAGAATTTGTTTATAACCAACTGGAGGAAAAGGTAAGAGGACCGTTTACGAGACGTCCAAAGTCTCTCGCGGACTGTTCGCGAACGAAAGAATAACCGTGTGTGCGTGTGTATTCATAAATACGTATGCATACACACACGCACATACGCACGAAAAGAACAGAGTCGTACGAAAGAAAAATCGAGAGTACCGTTCCGCGTTAGCGTTAATAGGCTTACTAGAGTTAATTTCGTGGTAACGGTTGACGAATCGCGCGTAAAACGCGCTTCACTCGGCTTTTTCCCCTCAACGTAGATTTAACCGAACAAAACAAAAAGAGAGAAGTAAAAGCATCGTTGAAGCAACAATGTGCACGATCGACGAATAAGCTTGTACGCTCGATCGCGCGTGCCGATTCCATGCTGCGAGCGTGATAAACCGAAAAAGAAAAAAAAACAAAAAGCAAGCATCGCAATAGCCGCCTTGCCCTCGTACGTCTCGTTCGAGCGTACGCGAGGGCGTTGAAAAAAGAGAACAGCGCAAAAAAAAAAAGAAACAAAAAGCGATAAGATCGTAGAGCAAGAAACCTGCGAATAATACCGTAGTTGTGGCGCAAGTAATCTCTTATCACGTTGTCTTTGAATTCCCCGTTAGTATAAGTAGAGACCGTTGATGGGGGATATCAACCCTTTAAGTCCAAATGGCATTCGGATGTGCTCCGTCTCTCTCACTCTCTATCGCTGCATCTCCGAGATGTCCGAGATGCGCCGTCGATCAGCAACGTCGAGGCGTTTCGCCAGGGGATACACACAGCCGGAGAACACGCTCGACGGTCCTTCCTCCCCGTTGAACTTAGCCGGTCTTAGGCGGCCTCCACCCACGTACGCACGCACGCGCGTCCACACTGATACACACACAGCCATTGCGCAACCACGCGCCGCCACACCACAACGATGCGCAACGACCTGCGCCCTAGCGGCGATTCTTCGTTGTCATCGGCCGGAAGTCCATCCGGCGAATCGACTGCGCTCTGCTCTCCGGGAGCTCCGAGGTCGTCCACGCGGACATATCTTGGCGCTTCGTCCGTCTCACTGTCTCTCGCTCTCTGTGTGTCTCTGTCTAACGCCCAAGTCGGAAGGATACTCGTCCGCACACGGACAGCACGCACTTCCGGAACTTCGCCCGGCATTTAGACGAAAATGCCAGCCGACAACGCGGGCTCAAGAGAGCATACGATCTTCAGCCTTCGGGACGAATTTCAGCGTGCACAGCGGCCGCGGGACGATCCGCGAGACATCAAGGAATATCCGAGGATACCCGGGCAGCGGCCAACTAATGTTCGCCCTAAGGCAGAGCCGTCCAATCGAAAGGACCGAAGGTTTAAGTGGTCGCGCTTCCCTTCCGCAATTTCGTGGAGGGACTCAACCCGAAGCTACTTCCTGTTTTTCTTAGGAGGTACTGTTGTTGACAAAGTAAATGCGTGTAAGATCGGACCTACCGAAACGACGCACGAAGGATTTTTGACCCTTCGTCAGAACTGCACTCGCCTTGATCCTTCTCTGGGTCTCTCTCTGCCTCCATCTTTGTCTATGACACCTCTCGTACATTTCACCCTTTCGCACCCCGAGAGAGAGAGAGAGAGAGAGAGAGACCAGATTCGGCAGGTTGGTGAGTCACGCGTTATCCTCCTGTTTTAATCGAATTGACGTAACCGAATTTCGCTTCACTCTTGCAGTATCCGGTGAACTTGGGAATCTCGAAAGAAAAGAAATTCAAAACGAAAGAAAGCGAGAGAACGGGACAAATATACCGGAGGTTTTTTGTTTCGAGATCGGCAAATCGTGCGAGGAACGAGTTATTCCTGTCTAAACATCGGTAGAGAGTTTCACGAAAATTCTCGGTCCTTTCCGTACTTTTTGTTTTTCTCTTTTTTTTCGAGCATTAACATGGTCTTTTTTTCGCCGCGATGTCGCTTTGTCGATCCGTGGTGCTTTGTATTACGATTTCTCGATTCAGGTATACGCGCGCGCCCAACGGATTTGGCGAATTTCACTCTTCCCAAAGCCAGGACGGTAAGGTAGCTCTTAAGGTAGCCCGTAAGTGAGTCCGCTTTTTTCGAGGGGGAAAAGCAGTTTGCGAAAACAATCATTTACGTTGTACCTTTTTTTTTCTCTTTTTTCTCTTTCTTCTCTGAGTAATGGAAAAAAAGCGCAAACGAAGAATCGTAACTCTGTACAATTGCGTGCATGCATTGATTAGGAAGGAGCGGATGAAAGAAAAAATTCGTGCGACGCTCAGGATTTGTCGATGACGGGTTTTTGTTTTTGATCGGCGAACGCGTGTGTCTTTTACAGTTCCCGGATCCACGGAAAATGCAAATAAACCTTACGGGTTTCTTGAACGGGCGTAATGCTCGGTCTTTCATGGGCGAGCTTTGGGACCTGCTTGTGTCGGCGCAGGAAAGCGTCACCGGCATACCCGAGGCTTTCTTGCAGCAGAAGAAGGATCAAATTAAAAAACGACTGGTGAGTGAGCTACGCGAGTTGTTTCGTCACGATTTTATTTCGCCAAGGAATTCTCGGCGTCGAAGCGGGATAATGATTTTATCGGACGTGTACCGTTTCGATTCGCGAGGTTCTTGTCTACTTACTTTTGTTTCTTACGTTTTATTTCTTTTTTGCGCTTCGCGATCGCAGGAGGAACAGGAGAAGCTTCAAGCGTCGATCGCCGAGAAGGAGAAGGAAAAGGAGCGCGAGAAGGAGAAAGATGACGCGGAGAAGCTGAAGAAGGACGAGAAAGAAAGAGGCTCGTCGAAAGAACGACGGAGAGAAAGAAGCCGTGATCGGGAGAGGGACAGGTACGTGCTGTACATCGTTATTGCAATCGATATATATATACGAGACGAAAACATTGAAAAACTTGGTAAATTAATCTGCGCTGATCGTCGTCTGAGCATCCGAGGACTTGCTGAAATGACAGAAATCGACAAAGAAAGTGTTCGGCATAACCGGACTAATTTACCAATTTTTTCAATGTTTTCGTCCGTTTTTGACGTTAAGGGCCGTCCTGGGCGCCGATCGTCTTTGCTGGGAGCAGCATCAGTCCGGTCATTTAATAGCCACACCTCGTATATATATAAGGCGTCCTGTTATGAATGGATAATCCTGCAACTGTCAATTTTTTTCTTAAAATACATAATATACAAATAAAAGTAAAATATAATACAGACATAAAAGTAAAGTAGTAATATAGAAATAAAATGAAAGTAAAATATAATATGGAAATAAAAGTACAAAGAAATCCATTATTATTGCCTTAAATTTTGTTCTCGATATTTCGAGAAAAAATCACATTGGCTTGTAAAAACTTATGAAAAAGAAATATGATCAAGACTGAACTACTATTACACCGAATATGTGTACCAAATTCCAAATCAATCCGTTAATCAGATATCGAGAGGTCGTGTACACCGTTTTGAAAAACATAGTTTCGAGAAAAAACACCGTCAAAGTTTCACTGGCAGTTCCATCGTTGTAATCATACGTTTAATTCAACCTGCCATTCCTGCTTCGTATGTTGAACCTTCCTCTTCAATTTGAGTCGCCTCAAGCGACGAACGAGTGCTGGTCATCTTCACAGTAGCCTAAACCATTAAAATATACACATTATTTGTTATTATTAATTCATTATTGCCACCCGGTTGGCTTAAAAATTCTCTACAACCGGATATGGCTAAATAATGATAAATTTCATCAAGAGTTCTATACGACAAAACAAAGTCTAAAATATCTTGCATTTTTTTCCGACTAAAACTTTAATCGGCTCAAAAAAAAAGTGAAGACCGCTTCCCTATGATTGTATCGAAGCTTAATTATTACGAAATTGTATCTAGAATTTTATATGTTTAAGAACGTTCGAAGGAGAGAAGTTTGAAGACTTGTTTTCGTCTATGGGAAAGAAACGATAGGAACAAACAAAATATCCACTCCATGCCGATATCATTTATCGTTCATCGTTAACGGCGAAAGAAAAACGAAATAAGCGAAAACTTCGACAACATTCAAAAATATCTGCAAAGCGAGAGGAGGTCAAAATGTTAAATTAACGTTACCTTCACTACGCGTAAAAGGGTAAAAAAAGATGAGCCCAATAAAAAATCACCGACTTCTCAAAAGAATTTACATCGGTTTCTTGTTTGGCAAAACAATATTTTACGCATCCGCGAATCGTTTCAAAAGCTTTGAGCAAAAACGGATACGTTATTTCGAATCGTTTAGCCACTGAAAAGCGAATAGACCGTAACTTCAAAGTGGATAGAATTGGACTTACCTCCTTTGGGTGATGCGTCAATGTCATTATTCCTGCGAACTCGCAAATCGTTCCAGAAGCAAGCGAAGCCGATCCCGCGATCGTCACAGGGAACGCGAACGTTCGGTTCGTAAACGTCGATCGAGCTCCAGATCGCCGAGCAAAGCGCCGTCCAAGGACAACGGAAAGGAGGTCCAGGAGGCGAAAACCGAGCGAGAAGATTCGCCACAACCGGAGAACGCTATACCGATTATGCCGATCAAGACCAAACCGTAAGTGAAACACGCGAACTGTGCCTCTGTGACGTAGTTACGAGAGTTCTTGGTGGCTACAAACGCTCGAACTTTCTAACAGATCGTTACTGAAACATTATGATTTAAAAATTTGCATTGTTGTAACGCACCGAAAGTTTTTTCTTTCCTGTCGCCCAATTTGTTTGCCTTATTTAGGCTACAAATATCGAAATATTTTTGAAGATTAAGATTACCCGCTACAAGGATCCATAACCTAAAACTGCAGAAGAGAGTACGTAGCGATAAAAAGAAAGAAATGAAAAAATAAAGAAGGTTTTTCGTTACGTTTCAACAATGCAAAGTTCAACACCGAAAAACATTACACAATTCCGGAATATAGTTCTGATTGCTAGTATTTTTAATCTCTAATCCTATCTCTGTGACTTTTACCAATAACTGCATTAATTCTACTTGCTTGTTCTACGTTAGAAAAATGACTCATCAGTGTTCATTCTGATTTCTGTCAGAATCGATGCAATCATTTCGTTTTTATAGAATTTCGATGATATCGAAGTTTACTTTTATCACAGTTCGTGATAAGTGACTGAAACATTTTGTAAAATAATGTGCAAAACATATGCCAGGATTAAATTTCCATAAACTCGTTGAAAGAATTTTGGGGGATATTACGTTATCTGTGGCCCCTAATTCTGACCACGCAGCCTTCATGTTTGACTCAAAATGAGACTTTCAAGAGATGTAAAAACCGACTCTTAAGGGGGTGAAACGGGGTTTTAAAGTTTGTATGAGAAAACATATTTTTTGGCAGATTTGCTCGAAACTTGGCGTATATACACTCCAATACAAATAATCAAACATGTATGCGTTTGGGTTCGTTTGGCGTATTTATGCCAACCCAAACACAGTTAAGGGGTTAAAAGCACTACTTGACTCAATTCAATCGTATTTTTCTGTGAAGATCATTTTGAGATGAGGCAAACACTATAATTCACGAGCCCAACGTTAAATTAACGCCGTGTCGCTATAAATGTGTAACGTATAATTACGTCAATTGGTCAGTGTGAGGTTAGAATATAGAATACACTGAAATGTTTATGTATTATGGTTGTCTATAAGAAACCCAATAATTGCATTGATGCTCAATTCACATTATTATGGAAGTAAATTATTTACCACTAGAGTAGATAAATGCGTTTGATTGCGTCAACTTTCGGGAGGTTTCCACTATCGGCTTTCACAAAGTTGATAGTGCGGTAACTATCACTACGAATAACTATGAATTATCAGAAAACGCACGGAAATACACAAATAAACTAGAAAATGGCTCATTATTCTTCATAGAACTTGTAATAACGGTCTGTTTACTGAAACGTGACGTCACTAGAGATCCAACCAATCCCGGAGCGTATTCGTTCACGTGACCAAACGTTCAAATTTATTTAATTTACACATTGAAATAAACGAACACAATCCTTTTTTTCGATAAAATCATAGAAAATACTTTTCAAACGCTATATTCAGTAATTCTTTATGTAAGTGACTGCCGAAAAATAGTTGTTTCCAAACAAACCCAATATAGGCGTCGAAATGTTCAAAAGTGCCCTATTTTATCACGCGTTTCCGCGAATCTTCGAAACCCTATTGCTTTTACCCATACTTTGAGGAGGTACGATCACTTCCACGGGCTCAAAAAGAGTCTAAATTAATTTTACCCACAGCTGCTCTGTTTGATGTTTACTTATGTTGATTATTCGTATTGTCGATTATGGTGTGCCAAATGTTGTGGTAAATGATGAATTTTATTGCACGCGAACGAATAAAACGTGAAATTATTGATACGTGATAAATGATAAAACTCCATAAATTGTTGTTTGCATATTTTGTTGCGGCTCCAATTCATATTAATTTCAAAACAAAGCTGGGCTGTTTCGTCGTTCAGACCATTTGCAACCGGAAATTGAAACTTTCTTTTAACGTAGCGCTTTAACTACACGGTGATGGTTGATTTTCTTATTTTTTACAATATCTATTATATCTAATCTATCGAATTTCAGTTTTCCAACGGGTTTAGTTGGATACGTGAACAGAAAAACCACGATCACCCCACTTCCGGTTGACCGTCTCCATAAGACGACGTGCTTCGGTAACTCAAAGTGCTCGATTTTGCAGTTTTATTGCGAAAAAACTAAACGCTCAAAATAGTTCAAATTTTGGCAATATGGGCAAAAAAATATTCGTGAAAATCATATAAAAATTTCAAATCCGAAAATTGGATTCGTAGTAATGATCGTACCTCCTTAACCCAAACAAACCCAGTATAGGCGTCGAAATGTTCAAAAATGGCCTATTTTATCACGTGTTTCCGCGATCTTCAAAAATTCACAGCCCCCTCCCCCCCTAACTTTTTTATGGGGGAGGTGAATTTTAGCTTCCCCGACTAAATATCATCATTTATAATCCTATAAATGAGAAAATAGCACAAAAAAAGTTTTAGGCTCATTTTTCGGAAAGGTCACTTATATACAGAATAACCCAATATTCTTTTAGGATGACGAGACAATGAACCATATTTTTCATATAGTCAAATAGCCTATTCCGTAGAGTCAATTTGCTCATAGAGGCGACTTCGTGAGCGAAATAACGTTTTTCCCGTTGCCACCTAACTTTGTTCTCGTATTATCGCAATCAGGGAAGCGGCTGTCGCGATCTCGAGACTACAGGCGAAGCTGATGAGCATCGCGGACGGAAAAAAGAAGAACAATCGTTCGCCCAGCCCGGAGCCGGAGAAAGTCATCAAGAAGTCTCATTCGAAGTCACCGGTGGTGGTCGGGCGTGCGAAAAAGTCACGATCGAAATCGCCGATCGCTAAGGCACGACGCTCGCGATCGCCGGTATCAAAGACGCGCCGTTCGCGCTCAAAGTCGCGCACGCGAAGATCGAAATCGCGATCGCGAAGATCGAAGTCGCGCTCGGTGGAACGTTCGAAGGCGCGTAGATCAAAGTCAAAGTCGCGATCGCGCTCGAAGTCGCGTTCCCGCATGAAGAAGTCACGCTCGAAGAGCGCGGATCGTAGCAAGTCCCGAAAATCGAGATCGGACTCGAGCCACTCACGGTCCTCGTCGAAGTCGCGCTCGAAATCGCCGGACAAGCGAAAGGAAGCGGGCGGCGATCGCGGCAAACGAGACGCAAGCTCGAGCTGCACGAGCGACAGCGACGACGAAAAGACCGCCAAGGACAAAAATGACTTCGAAATAAGGAAGAAGAAGGACGGCGTACAGGCCAAACGGTCCTACAGAAAGACGAACAAGGACGACAGCGGCAGCGACACCGATTCGAGCCGAGAACGAAAATCACCTACCAAGAGACGCAGCCCGTCGCCGCGGAAGGATCGCGATCGTTCCAAAGATCGCGATCGGTCGCGCGATCGATCTCGAGATCGAAATCGGAGGTATGCCATTTCGACACGTAGTGATTCGGGAATGAACGCCATTCTGGAAAATCCTACTTTACACGAATTCGTTATTTTATGCTCAAAGGCGATCGTCACTGGACCGTGATCGTGAACGGAGGAGAGATCGAGATCGCGATAGGGAACGCGAAAGGATCGATCGGTACAGCGGCAGTCGCGGTATGAGACCGCCTTCGGTTCGCAGAGCACCCGGAAGGCGCAGGTAATTCTCGTCCATCCCTCCCTCCCTCTTTCCCTCTCTCGTAATGATAACTTATCGCTTATTTTGCTACCTTCGATCTGCGATTCCTGCGCAATATGTTGGATACCTTCCTCTTCAATTTGAGTTGCCTCAAACGACAAAAGTTTTGACGTTTCCACAGTAGCCTAACGCGAAAAAAAAACCCTTCTTTCTGCCAAAAAAAAGCCCACCACGCAGAAGCCCGCCGCGCTACCGTCGCAGATCGCAGAGCCCGGGCGACCGACGAAGGAGGCGCTCGCCCGATCGAAGGCGAAGGTCGTCGGAGCGACACGATCGTCGCAGAACGCCCGATCGCCGCAACAGCAGGCGTCGCTCACCCGACGGGCGCGATCGATCGAACAGGTACGATAGATCCGCGTCCCGCGATCGATCTAGCAGGCGTGAGCATTCCAGAGAACGTCGCGTTGACAAGGAGCAGCATAGATCGAGATCGAGGGAGGGACCATCCGTCGAGCGTCACAATAAAGAGGTCACGAACAAGTCGCCCGAGCGTCTCAAGGACGTCGCGAGGGACAAGCCGTTGCGCGAGAAGCCGAAACCTACCAGCGACGAAAAGATTAAGAGACCGGCGGTGGACGTGCCGATTTCGCGGAAAGAATTGCGAAACGGCAGGTCCAAGTCGAGTAGCACCGAAAGTAGCGAGAGTAGTTCCTCTAGCGATGGGGAGCCGTCATCTAGGTGAGTTTCGACGATAATGTCTTCCGGAAACAATTATTTACATTAAAACAAACGGCAAAGTGCGCGGGGTCGGAGTGAAACTTTTGGGAGTCGTGAGTGATAAGAGACGAAAATATTGCTGATAATTACAATTTTAAGATTAGTTTATTTTTGTTAAAGAATAGCCATCCATATTAACAAATAATATTGAAAGTTTAATCCTTCGAGGTCACACCCACGACCTGTAACTTGGTGATCACGTGGGGTCCGTGTTTTAACGATTGCCACGTTCATTATATTTTTCCCAATGGCTTGAAAAAATTCAGGGTTTTTGTTTGAACCTTCTAGAATGTAGCATTCTCGGTATAATATTGTAACCGACATTTAAAATGGCGGGAAAGAATCAGAAAGGGATCAATGTGTGGAAAAAGCCATTTTTTGCTTAAGTCATAACTCTTGTCATTTTCAATAATAATTTTAAAAAATTGGGGTGATACTCGTGAGATATGGTAGTTTAAGGGAATAAATAGCGTTTCTAACAGTTATTATTGAATAACTGCGGACGTCATTTTTGAGAATTGACCAAAATTACTAACTGCATCGTATTCTACAGGTTTCAAACTGTATATTTAGGCAACAAAAAAATGCAATTTTCGTAGCCTCTATATGGAGTGCCCCCCTTAAGGTATTCCTTTCGCGAAGGCCCGTATTTTGTGGCGGAAAAAGCAGGGCCGTAATGAATCATGGTGAAAATTACAGTAGCGCTTAATAAAAATAAGTCACAATCAATTACACCCAACGATAAACGGGCATTAAAAATTTTGCCCAAATTTAGTAGATTTAGACATTTTTACATTTTCTCTGAAAAGTCGCAGCTACGAAAATTCTTCTGCTATTTACAATTTTTTAAGTTTCGTCGTTAATATTTTCTTTATATTTTCGGTCATCCCCTGTTTTTGTTGTCGTTACGGAATCATTAGAATTTTTTTCACGCCCTGAGCAGTTTGTATCAGGCATCTAGAGTTATTTAGTGTATAAATGTTGTACATATGCATGTACAAACGTCTCATCTCCATAAAGTGCCGTATAAATGAGACGATTTTGAGAGCCGTAACTTTTCGTCAAAAGTTCGAAACCTTAGTCTTAAATTTTTCCAGAATACCGGGATATATTTTTACTTGATTATATACAAACATCAGTTGATTGTTATTATTCGGGATCGTGAAAAGAATACCTTAATTCCAGTTATTTTCAATGCCCAAAACGTAAAAGTCATTGGTGAATTAAAGCTCGCAGTGTTATTTAATTCCATGATTTTACTTTTCAGCACGTGGTAGAATTCCGAAAGGTCGATTAAATCACATCATGAAATTAACGATAGAATAAAACAAATGGTAACGGTGAATAATTAAATTCTGATAAGTTTTTACGATAGGTGCGATGTCTCCGATTGCGTTCTGTTCTCCGAGCTAATCGATCGGTATTGGATCCTCTCCACCGTGCCAAAAGAAGTTTCACTCGTGTAAAACCTTTTACATTTACCCGTTCTCTTTTCGTTCTACTTTTCTCGTGACACTCACGCCTCCTTCCGCAGGATTTTCCACGGCGCATGCGGCAACATTTTGCCATCGCCAGGAAGGTGTTGTGGTTGTTTTTTTTTTTCTTTTTTCTTTTTCCTTCAAAGCTAGAACACGCGTTGTTTTCTGCTTTCAGGAAATCCTTGGAACGCAAGAGATCACAGGAGAAACGTGACCGCGAGCTCGAGGAGAGCAAACGACGGGAGAAAGAACGACTCGCCAAGGAGGAGATCGCGCCGCCGAAACGGGTGGAAAAGGAGCCGAAAAAAACGGTCGACGTCGCGACTACGAAGAAACCGGATGTCAACGTCTCGCCGAAGAAACTTCAACCCTCCTCGATGCCCGTGAGCAGACACAGGGTAACGACATTATTGAATAATTTCGAGGTTTTGCAATAAAAGGCTACATCTATCTAGAGGCACGAACAATATGGCCAAACTCCGAATCTTTTTTCTGGGTAACGGTTGGTGAGAAAGGAACCCATTTCCCTTTTAACACAAAGGTACATATATTGAGAGTCTTTAAAAAAAATCAGAAAAACAACTAAACCATCTGGATCCATCTGAAGTCCAAAAATCAAATGGCATATTCAGGTTCACAATGTGAGACGTCAATTTTTTTAAATCATTTTTTTTAACCACCTGGCGACGAATTGAAACTCGAGCATACAAAATCGATGAAAAAGTCGTCATTTTTACGTACCTGTTAAAAAAAAGTTTTATAGTTTATGGTAAATAGACCCACCTAGGTGGATGTGGCTCGTTAAGCATTCCTTGACACACTTATATTTGGTCACGGCTTTGACACACTCGGTCAATTTGACCCGAGTAGTACTTCATCCACCTGCCCTTAACAGCCCTTCGATCGGTTTTTATTGAAAACAAATCCGGGATACACCCAAACATTTCTTAAGGCGTTATACGCAGTTGCAAGGCCAAAAAAAGTCGTTTTTCACGTGCAATAAATAAATTCATCATTTACCACAACATTTGGCACACTATAATCGATAATACGAATAATCAACATAAGTAAGCATAAATCAGAGCAGCTGTGGGTAAATCAAATGTAGACCCGTTTTTGACCCAGAGGAAGTCATCGTACCTCCTTAATATGTCTGCATAATTAAAATTCGGGAAATATAAAATTGAATGGTGATGAACAATTATTGGAAACTTTCAATTTTGGGCGAGTGAGCATTTTATTTCACGTTCGTCCGGGTCAAAATGACCCAGTGTGTCTAGGGAGGCTTAAGCCAACAATCATTCGGGCGTTTCTTTATTATTATTCTACATAAGAATGCAAAATATATGACGGTGCCGGCGATATGAGAAAATTATTCTACCGTGGTGGAAAAGACCATGGGGTTGAAGTTTGCATCGTTGGTATGCGACGAAAATTCTTTCCGAGTCCCCATTTTCACTTCTATCGAAAATTATAGTTTGTGGGTTTAGGTTGTAGATCGGTTAGTAAGGATCCTAAAGAATGTTCACGCCATTTTTATAGCTCAAATCTGCCAAAGGAAATTTGAGAAATTCAGGAAATGAATATTTCGTTGCGTTCCAATGATGCAAACGTCAACGTCATGAGAGATCGTGGAAGAAAATCCAAAAACAAGGAGACGAAATAGTTTATTGATTAATGTTATTGTTAGTTCTCCAAGAGCTTATCCCGGACGCCGTCACCTTTCAAGAAGACCGAGGACATCGTCGCCGCCGCCGCCGCCGCCGCAAAGACCAAATTGTTACCCGCCAAGTGAGTGCCCTTCCTTCTCGATGACCGACGATTCAACGTCCGAGGAGCTTCGAATCTTTGCTAACTCGAAAATACATCGCGTCGTTTCAGGGAGAGCAAAGAAACTTCACCCAAAACTACTGTGGTCGCGTCAATGGATAATTTCCAACTGAAGAAGGACGACAGAGCCGTGAGGAATAAGGAGCCGGTAAAAGCTTTGCCGGATGAGAAAAAAGTTCCTCAAAAACCAATCGAACCGTCGAGCGCCAAGAGACCGACGATCGAGGCGAAAAAATCGAGGAGGGACAAGAGAGACGAATCGTCCGATTCCGAGGATAGCGAGCAGGATGGTAAGTCGTAATGGTTGGATCTACACGTGTGCGAGGGAGAAAGTTAACGAGATGAGGACACGTTACAGAACGTTTTGGCAATAGAGAGAAACGAGAATTTTTATGATTTTTTTAACTGTGAGATTATGGTTAGGCCTGGAGCATTTAGGGTCTGGAGAACTGATGGCAGATTTTGTAGCTTCGTTATTCCCACCCAAAATTCAAAGTCGGTCGGTCGTTGAACCATCCTGAAATCCAACTTTTTCAAGCGCATCCGATCCGTCTTTTTTTTTTGTCGATAGCCTCAAGGCGCTGGACTAACGCAACGGCCCGAAAATCAGCGTTGTTTGAAAAAATAGCTTTGAAGGAATACGTAAGATTGAACAATCGTTTGGACATTTATTTGTATGTACATCAACAAAGTTGTGAACCAAAATTCATAGAGAAATATTAATAATTGAAGAAATTATAAACAATGTTCTGAAGGACCGTGGAACGCGAGGGGCTCAACGGTGTACTTGATTTTGGCCACCCGATTGATCTGAAACAAAAAAAAAACGAGTTTTAAAAAAATAATGTTGGCTAAGACTTGACCGAGCTTTTTTGTTGTGCTTCCATCATAAAAAAAACCATTTGTCGATTTAAAAAAATGAAAAATGACATTATTAAAAATGGGAAAAAATGTTGAGAAGAAGAAGATCGGTCAAGACTAAACTATTATAATAAATTTACCTTCAATCTGCGAATCCTGCACCACATATTGGACCTTCCTCTTCAATTTCAGTTGCCCCAAGCGACTATCGATTTTTAAAACTTTTCACAGTAGCCTAACCCCTTAAAGGTCTCCTTGAAGAAATAAGCTCATTTTTTGTTTACTAAAATTAGCATTCCTTTCGCAAAGTTACATTTGATGCAGAGTTTTGCGAAAAGTTTTTGTGTTATAACTTTTAAGGGATCATCACAGTGTAACTGGTCGAAAAATAGCTGATTTTCGCGATTTTTTTTTTTTTTCGATGGTTAAAATACGCTAGTTTGATTTTTTAAATGCAACTCAAAGCACTCATGAAGAACAGAACATTTATTTTGAATGATGCTGAAGTTTGCAGCGTTGGCACGCAACGTAAATCGATTCTTTTCAATTGTTCCAGTTTTTTCGGCTGTGAAAATCACTCAAACGTTTTTACGTACTCTTATTAGAGATTTGCGACCTCAATTTGCAAAAAAGGTTTCAGAGAAGCATAGAAGTAAAGAAATAAGAAATTGACAAAAAAAATCGTTGCATTCTTTTTATTTTATATTTTTTATGCATATTATGCATTTTATATTTTCTATGCATATTATGCATTTTATGTTTTCTATGCATATTATGCATTTTATATTTTCTATGCATATTATGCATTTTATATTTTCTATGCATATTATGCATTTTATATTTTCTATGCATATTATGCATTTTATATTTTCTATGCATATTATGCATTTTATATTTTTATGCAAACATTTATATTATGCATTTTATATTTTTTTATGCATACATTTATATTGTGCATTTTATATTTTTTATGCATACATTTATATTGTGCATTTTATGGTTTTTTTACATTTTTTCAACGGTTGCAAATGTCTTCGAAAAAAGGGAGTCCTCACGGTGTACACGATTGTGGCCGTAAATATTATCTGAATCAAAATTTCTTAAAAGATTATTAATCCGTATGATAGCCGCTATCTTGCTATCGAGGTTTTTTTAAATCCAAATTGACAAAATGGCAGCGGTTTGAAAAAAAAAACGTATTAAATTTAGCCTGTCTTTCGCCAGTTTTTCGTTAATAAAAATGTGAAGATTGAAGAAGAAAAACTTTCATAGCAAAATGAAGAATGGCGTGAAGAATGTTGTGTGAAAGTTCGAGACTGATAGCTTGAAAACTCTCCCTTTGAGAGTGTACACCGTTTTGAAAAGCGACATTTCGAGAAAAACGCGTGCGTCCGCGCCAGGCCTCACGCAGCTGGTCGAATCCCTTTTTCAGAAGAAGGCTGTAGCAGGCGGAATAATTCGAATTTCGCCCTAAAAAATGAACAGCATGTTTATAACAGTCTATACTATCGGATAATGCAAAAAAAAAACGATTTTTCAAACATTTTACTCTGTGATGATCCCTTAAAAAAATAACCGTCTAGTTCATTGAACGGAAAAATTACGAAAAAGAATACCGATTGAATATCCATGATTTTTGAACGGGTAGATCGGCGCATCAACTACTTCAAATTCTTTAGTGGAGGAACTAATCGAAAGTTTTGGTACTTGTATTTTTCGGACGAGTGCATCGATTGTAAAGAATCAATTGTATACCCCGCCGTTTGCATTCTTCCCGATTTTTCGCACGCCGTTTTTGGTGTTGGGGATAGAAAATTGAGTCCATCGAAGTAATATTCTTCGGTACTTTACAGCCAGGAAAAAATCGCGCAAGAGTGAAAAATCACGAAAGTCTCGCAAGCCTTCGTCCGACAATGAGAAATCCGACAGAAGCAAGCCCGGCAGCAGCTCCGATTCCGACGACGAGCGTAAACATATGGAAAAAATAAAGCGTTCTCGCGAAACGAGTCGAGCAGGTGAGTTATACAGATATGAGTGGAAGACCGAGAGCAACGCTCGTTAAGGGGAAACTTGCCTTGTCGTCCCGGTCATTCGACCCCTTAAGGGGCTACATCTACCCAGAGGCCCGAAAAAATGACCACATTGAGAATTTTTTCTGGAAAACTGTTTTTTAGAATAAAATTAGCAATTATGAAAAATTTGTTCGTGCAACAACTCGATTCAATTGATGTAACGTGAAAAAAAGTGTTTTAAAAGACGACGAATTTCAAAGCCCAAAAAATACACGATTGCACTTGAAAATCGACGACGCTTCTCAATTGATTGTTCCCGTTAGATTCGACCGACGATCGTAGCAAGGAGCGCAAGGATCTGAAGAAGCGCAGCGAAGTGAGCGAGACCGAGCTCCGCAAGAGATCGAAGAAGGACGGTGAGGATGAAACGAAGAAGATCAAACGTTCGAGGAAGGATTCGTCCTCGTGCGAGGAGGAACAAAAAGCTAAGAAAATCAGCAAGAACGAGGACGACAAGTCAAGATCGAGAAAGCCACGGAAAGATTCGAGCTCCGACGAGGAGCCGAAGAAATCCCGTAAGCGTCGCGAGAGCTCGTCGGACGGGGAAAAGTCGAAAGTTCGAAAATCCCGAAAGGAGTCTACCAGCGACGACGAGGGCCGCTCGAAGCCCAAAAAGACCAAGAGAGATACCAGCTCGGAGGACGACGAGGTGACGGAAAAGGATGCGAAGAAGAAGAGGAAAGCCGACGACAGTAGCGACGAGGAGAAAGTGAAGAAGAAGCGCAAAAAGAAGACGAAAACTAGCACAAGCGAGTCAGAGGTACATTTTTTAAATATTTATTTTGCTCGCTTATTGAGAAAGCTGATGACGTTGAAGTTTGCATTGTTGGTATCGAACATTAAAAAAAAATGTATCTCTTTATTTCTCAAACGATTGATGGCCGTTTTTAAGGTTCCCAATGGCTAATAAGAAGACGTAAAAACGTCAAAAAAAATTAATTTTCGTTGCATTGCAATGGTGCGGACTTCAACATGATGAAAGCTGAAGTACTTGAAATACTTCGTATCAAAAGCGAGTAGTCGCAATTCGCTGAGCACTGGATGGAGCACCAAAGTTCAAGTCAATCCGTTCATTAGATGTCAAGAAATCGTTAACACCTTTTTGAAAAACATACTTGCCAGAAAAACGCGTTTAAAGTTTAACTAGCAGTTCTATCGTTGTTATCATAAGTTTACCTTCAATCTGGGATTCCTGCACCATAGGCTGGATCTTCCTCTTCAAATTGAGTTGCCGTTGAGTTCAATTTGAGTCCGTCATTTTCAAATTAGCCTAACCCCTTAAAAACTTGAAATTTCTGCTCCTCTTGCTACGATTGTATTTCCCACGCAGTCTCAAGCCCAACAGGCAAGCCAGATTCTCTCAAAACCCAACCCAAACTGGCAACCAAACATCGACAACTTCGTCCAACGGCTGATGAATTATTTGTCTGTTTATCCAGGAGAGCGAGATCGAGGAGAAGAAAAAGAAGAAGGACAAAAAGCACAAGAAGCATAAGAAACACAAGAAGCATAGGAAGCACAAGAAGAAGAAGGTGGCCGACTCTGAGGAGTCGGACATCAGCGAGGGCAATACCGAGGAGCTTGAGAAGAAACTTCGCGAGAAGGCATTGAAATCGATGAAAAAGGGCCACAGCATCGAACGAAGTGACTGAGATGAAAACTATATATATATATATATATATATATATATATATATATATAAATATTTATGTATATATATATTTATATCTATATATAGATATACATATATATCAATATTTATATACTTATATTTTTCATTTTTTACCGAGCCACGATCGCATACGCGCGACCTTAGTTGGTATTTCGCACTCACGACACGTTCCACGGGAACAAGAATGGTGTCTACCTCTTAAGTCGATTTCAATTGTATCGCATTGAACCGATCATTAATTCGCGGGGACAAATTTTCACCGTCCTCGTTCCAGCGGTCGTACGAATTGAGAGTAACATAAAGAAAACTCAAAAACAGACTTTGTCTCTAAGCCGGCTAAAAAAAACAGTGCAACGTTATTCCGTTTGTCGATAAAAGTTAATTATCGAGAATTTTACCGACTTTTTTTTCTTTATCCGTGTATCCGGAAGGACTTTTCGGTAATTCGTCAACAATCACGGTTCAGTTCGCCACACCTCGAAATGAGAGAGTAAGTCTTCTCGTTATTTATGTATCGAACGACTCGAGCTCTCGGACGCTCCTATGCCCGCCTACGAGTTCGTTAATTGCAGTGCTTGATTTATATAATAACTATGTATCCCAACGCGATTTCGCACCGCAGACACAACCTACCGAAGGGAATATTGGAAAATACATACATTTGAAGAAAAGAAAAACGCGGAATGTCTTCGACTTGAAATCGCACGCCTTTCCTTCGAATTTGGAATAACAAACGATATCGTGTGTATGTGCGCGCGCGCGCGCGTGTTATAAATGAGTTTTTATTATTTACAGACTAGCCAGCATAGTCTCCCAGTCGGGAGAACAAACGAGAGTATTGTTTACTCTTCCGAGATTAACAAGTTCGCCGTTCGTCTTGTCGGAGTCTATTTTCGTAGCCACGAGGTCCTGAAACGATCGGAGAAAAAGAAATGCAGTTCTTCCGACAGGAAATACTCGAAGCCGCGTTTGATCGCTAGTTTCGTGTTTTACCTGACGAAACGAGGGCCTCGAACCGACGTCGACTATGATCGCGTTGTCGCCCACCAGGAAACGCGCTTTTCCGGACTTGCATATCTGAATTTTACCCAGAAGGCCACCCTTCAAACTGCTCAGTGTGCAGAATTCGGATTTGCCGGTGGTTTTTTCGCTCACTGGAGCTGGATTCTGTTCGGCCTGGCGTCGCAAGCGTGGATCCCCGCTCGGTTCTTCGCTCGTTTGCAGCCCCGGCAGGCAATCGGGAAACTGCGCACAAATATTATCAATTACGACTCTAACGACCGTTCCTCAGCAGCCTTGTGCTCCGGTACAGGGAACCCAACTGCCACTTTCTCTCGCTAGAGGGTACATTGTTTCATAACGTAAACAGAACATGACGTTTAGTGACATTCCCTTTGGTTATGCCCGTGTTTCTACTACTGTTGAATTTTCTTTAAATAATCCGTTTGTCGTTAATAAATTGTGAATAATGCATCGGTGTTATGTAATTGGGGCAGAAACGAAGGCGTTCATTTATTTCCTAAAAACGACAAACTTCGCAAGCAATGGGAAATTGCTACACGTTGAAAGCACTTTACAGCCACAAAACCATCAAGGCCATATTCTGGTCATTTTAGATATGCAGACTCTAGAATCGAAGGATTTGTCACAGTTCAGTGTATAAACATAATATTTTTAACGCTATTTACTTCTAAAAATATATTTTAAAGTAGATAATCATCATAACCTAAATAATGTTATTTGAAATATTTGCTTTTTTTTAACCTTCTGGTATTATTTTATTACGTAACACCTAGCTCATTTTCATTCTTTACGGGAATGAAATTGAGCCGGAAAGTATTGAGAAAAAAACGGATTATGCCTTCTCTGTTCGCTTAGACCAAGAAACTTTAAAAGATGAGCAAAGAAGGAAAAGAGTAGAAGCCGATTTTTCAATTACGGTATTGTCAAATATCCGTAATTATTGTTGATTATGTCCATGCATATAAATTTAGTACAAGAACGACACTGAAAATGGACCGCTTCTTTTGTTTACGTTATGTTTACGTGGCGCCATCTGCCCTCAGCTTTGCGTAAGGTTCCCTATTACTGAGATAGAAAAGGGGTAGCGTGGGGGCCTTAAGGTGGTATATGCAAAAAATGGCGTAGGAAAGAACGTTTTGTAATTTAATACTTATGTTGTCCAGGGCATACGTTTGTGAAATTTTAAATACATTTACCATCTGGTTATCGAGATATTCACTCTTGGAATTGGCATTTCTAACATGTGCTGCATGAGACAGGTCCCGGAGAAGATATTTCGGTTGACAAGGAAAAATTACGAGACAGAGGCTCATAAAAAATGGTCGAATGATAGACGGATGTTGTACGGTTATTATAGAAAAAAAATGGTCACTTTTAACCATAAACTTTTAATTTAAGAGTGCCCAAAGTATGAAATATGTGAGAAACGTGATCGGACGAATGAGTTGGTGCGAACGACTTTGCAACGCTCCGAACGATGCGCGTTGTGTGGACTCCTTTTATAAATGAATAAAGACTACAAATCGTCCTTCACGGAAACGCAGATTTTCCATATTATCAAATCTCTTTTTGGTACACAGCACTGTCAACAACGATAATAAGTATCGTTAGGTTAATGCATTGGTTATACTGCACAAACTTTCTAACTGTTCTAAATATCACCATTCCACAATCATACGTATCCGCAACTTTTCTACTTTTAAATATCTGTATTCTTCATAATCCCATTTAACATCCAAAACATCTGTATTCCGACAATTTCAGCTCACAATATGTGTCTTCCGAAACATCTCTATTCCAAGAGCTAACGCGTTGCACTTGTTTTATTCATGGCCAATATAGTAACTGCAATATTGAGAATGGAATTCGTAATAAGCTTAGTAAGAGATGCTTTTGCAGAAAAATGTTTTAGACGTCAGACGTTTTGGAATAGAGATGTTTCTGATTAAACCTGCTCCAGAATGGAGATATTTAAGGAGAGAGATGTCTGAGAATAGATAAATAAAGACTAGAGTTACTGTCCTTCCGATTTTTTAGTTTCACCGACAAGTAGTCCACCGATCAATTGACAAAAAATCAATTAAGAATTGACACGCCTTTCTTGGGGGAGGGCCCTTGAAACGTTTATCCGCCGATAAAAAAAAATACGTGGCTAACAGTTTTCAATGCTTCGTCACATATTCAACGTCCGTTTCAACAAAATTAAGTGATGTTTCATGTCAGTGAAAATATGGCTGCTTGTGTCGGCACAGGTTTTTCCCAGTTTCCCTGTGGCCTCGCGTAAATGAGATACAGTCGTGCATGAGGCAACGAGTCGCTATGAGCAACACTCGAGGGTTCCTGAGGTAGCGAAAATAGCCAAGGGACCAATGGGGTTAAAAGGACGGGGATGGGATCGTAAAAGCCCGCAAGGGCATTAAAAAAATGTTATAAAAGTACAATACTTCAGCTCCCGGTCTATCGCACCGCATATTCTCATGCACGTCAACGACCTTCATTCTTACCTGTATCAGTACGTAACCATTGGTGAGATTTTGAAAGATTTCCGGTATCGTATCGTGCGGTTTCTTCTCTTTCTTATCGATCAGAGGTTTCAACGTCTGTTTCATCGACTTCGGTGGCATAACGGCTGGAAAAGAGCGTCGCTACTGCAGTTTATCATTCGATAGAGTATTATCAATATATCACGGATGGGCTCGCGGTGAATTTTTGCCTACCTTCTCCGTTTGGCAGCATAATAGGCTTCACGTCATCTTCCTCCTCTTCGGCGGCAGCTTTCATCTCGGTCTGAGTTTTCACCTCACTTTTGTACAATTTGCCTGCGGTATAATTTTTGTATAATTTTAGAAGGCGCGTGATTGCGACTATTTTCGTTCAAGATTTCGCACGTCGAGCTTGCGAAAATTCTACGAATTAGCAAATTACGGCCCAAGCGGAATTACCGTCGAATTTTCGGAACGTTATTAAAATACCGACTGTGAATTGGAACATTTTCGCATCAACGTGGAGGGAGGGGGAAGCGGATACTTCATTTTCGGTGATTAGTAGAGGAGGTAAGGAACAACCTTGACCGAACAGAGGCAACGAAACTGGAGCATTCTGCAGGCAAGGATCACTCCCGTCATCTATAAAGTCGTCTCGCAGCAGCGATTTGAGCTTTTCCTCCTCGTCCGCTTTGTCGACGGTCTGATTGAACTTGAGCAACGGTTTTTCCATAAACTTCGCTTCGGCACTGGCCGCGCTGTCGCCGCCACGACTCCCCCACGATCGTTGCCGGCCGTGTGACGATATGCCCTCCGAGAATACGCCGGTCGACTGAAAGGAAAAAAGGCGGTCAAGATCGTCGCGAATCGGGGGTTGGCGTAGCTCGCGCCCGTTTTGCCGGATTCATTCAAATTTCGTTTCCGACTCGAGACATTTGATATCACAGTTAGCAACTTTTCCTTCCATCTTACGAGTATATTGAACGCGAGTAAACGTGTGTACAGATATATCTTCATTTAAAAAAATACCAGAAAACAAAGAACAGTTGTCCAGATGCGTTAAAAAAAATCATTGACCATTTTATTTCCGAAATGGAATCCCAAAAATGACGATATTTTAAGCACGAGGAGTACTCATAGACAATTTCATTAATTTGACAATTTCTTCATCTGCGAAAATTTTGCAACATTCGTAGATTAAATGAGTGCAAAAAAAAATTAGACATTCGTTCAGTCGGAACGCGCACAATTATTTATGTTAAATTCAAACTTGATTAATCTATGGTGTATTGAAGAAGACTTTTACGAGTTATTGCAGATTTTTTAGTTTGCGAAACCGCAAAACGAAACTCCGACGTTTAATGGATTTTCTCGTCTCGGCTTGACACAATTACTCGCGACACCTAATTTATCTACCTGGATCAAATTATTGGGTTGCTTTCCTCGCCCTCGTCCACCCTCACCCTGACCTCGCCCGCGACCTCTGCCCCTCGCAGGTTTTGTTTCCTTCTTGACGGGGACTCCATCGCTTGAAACAAAAGAAATTAAACATTTTTTTATTAAGCCTTGAGCGAAGAATTATGTAAATAATGCAGAGTTTAAATTTATTTCGCTCCAGAGTCTATTCTTTTTCATTCAACGCTGAACGTGTGAAAAAGAAAGGTGCCCTTTTTGCGTAATTTTCAAAACTCCTTCCATTAATACGTGCACAGCTCTTGAGAGTGCCAAAAATATAGAGTTGTGGGAAAAAAGGCAAAAAAATGGAAATATCCATAATTAAAAAAAAACTACTCGACCAGTTGAATATTTTTTCTTATAATTTCTCTTTTCTAGGTTCGATATTTTTTGTCGCGAAATTTCTTTTTTCTCGATTCAGTCTTTTTTTTCTTGAAATTTATTTTTTCTGGATTGAATCCTTCTTTTAATTTCTTCTTTCTCGATGCTCTCTATACTTTTTCTTAAAATTTTCTATCCAGTGCATTGGATGATGTAAGAGAAATCTTCGGTCCATTCTGGGAAACCTGTACACGACGAGTTTATAATTATCGCATAATCATGAAAAACGTACTCCTTCTTCTTGTTCCTTTGTACATTGATGTTGGGTGTATAAACCTTTCTTGGCTTTTCGGTCTTTATGTTGGCTCCTAAAGTGAGATCTCTGGGAACTCGAAAAGACGTAAGCCTGGTGGTCGGGCTAGGCACGCCTGGTTCGGTTTTGATATTTCTTAGCAACGGTGGGCTCGGCGTGGTCGGCGTGCTCGACGTGCCTGGCTCCACCTTTATTTTGACATTCGGCAATAGGGCGTTGTTGCTCTCCGCCGATTTTTTCGATGCCATCTCTTACAATCTCAACTATGCCGAACAAACAATGATTACGAGTTGAACAACAAAATCAATAATGGAATCATCACGTTAATAACGAAATATGTTGATACAGTGAAACCTCGTTTATACGTTTTGCACTTATACGTTTTTATCATTTATACGTCAAATTTCTCTAGCCCTGGCAGATTCCGATCACAAAGAGCAAGTTCCATTTCTACGTTTGCCACTTATGCGTTTTACGCGCATATACGTTATAAATTTTATTCTCCGGCGTTGGTTTCGAGGTTCCTTTTTTCTCAATTATACATTAATCTATTCCCGAGAATATATAATCTATATATTCTCTCGCTGGAGAAAATTTCATGTGACTCCGTTTTGATGTTTTGTGTGATGTTGTGATGTGTCCGACCTCGACTATGTATGCTAGTACTGTGATTACATCTCTTTTTTGAATACGAACCTTTCTATTATTTACTAGTCTGAACATCAAAGCTTAACGTTACAAACTTGCATTAAATAAAAGTTCAAAACAGACATTCGAAAGCTTGAGTTGGCTCATTACTCAATTATTATCCATTAATTTTCAATTGGAGAACCAAACAGTAACATAATAGAGGTAAGGCTATAGAAAAACATTGAGAATTATGCACCAATCGCCATTTTCAAATGTTAAAAAGTTTCCCATATATACTGTATATCACTTTTACATTATTCTCACTTATACGTCATATTTGATGCACATATCATATTTGATGTACCCCTTGAAGAACATATAACGGAAGATTCGCCGTAATTCTTGTGGCACATGATACACTTGTGGCAAAAACATTGTTTTTGGAATCGACAAAATGTAATGAAATAGAAAGAGCGACCGTAGAGAAAATCCAACAGGTTTCGATCGTAAATGTAATTTTCATAATTAGGTTGCGTACGCAAGCTAATACGTCAATGACCAAAAATTCAGATCTTCCAGCATTTGCGGAAACTAGAGAATCGACTAGAAGTCGAAATGCAAACATATACGCACACGTGTATCCGGACGTTTTTTTCTAAATGTCATTAACCCACGTTTCGGAAGGCTTCAGACTAATTTCAACAAAAATCACGAACCACAAGTTTGCACAGAAGCAAAGCTCCCTCCGTGGGAATAAAGAACATAAACAAAAATATTGAGGATAACCTCAAATCGGAAAAACGTCAGAGGATCCCGGTAGTACGAATAATGATTCGATTAGACAAGGAGCCACCGAGACTGCTGCTCGCCGCAAATTTCTCACTCCGGATCAACAATACAAGGAAATATTCCTCAAATAATAATTACTCACGTGCGTTGGCGCCGAACCGAGTGACATGTGTGATCAAATGGTGCCTTCCATGGCCTTGGTGCCTTCTTCCATACACACGCGATAACAGGCTGAGAAACCAATATGGCTGCTATCGGAATCGCCTTAAAATCGGCAACTGCAATGCCGATCGTGCTTGAGGCGTTTTGAGAATTAAATCGAAATGTTTGTAGACGTACAAAATTTATATCACCGACAGATTAATTCAGGATGCATTAAGTACCCAAAAATTAATTTCTTTCACAGTACAGTTTCGGAGATTTTTAATGTTCAAGTTGAACCTTTATGCATTTGGTAATATACATGACGCCTCGTAAACACTATATAGGTCTGTAAGGGCTAAAGTAATATTTCGGTTTAAATTTAAAAACTGAGTGAATCGTAATAACAGTGATGGGAATGTCGTGTCAAACGAAGTAAGCGCTTTCTTTACTTCGTTCATTAATAATACTCGAAAAAGATGGGAATATTGAGCATTTTACGGCATTTGATTGAACTTTATAATAAAATGCATTTGTTCGTTCGTTCAACATTGTTAACATTTTCTCGGCTTTGTTGAATCAAAAGCTCTTCAACGTTGAACGTTTTTCACTGTGTAAATAATCTGGAGCCGACAACGCTTTAGCGGTAGTCCGTTGTACCTATGGCAGAAACGGCCGTTATTGTCAAGTCTATCGGTTATTTTTTCGTGAATTAAAATGGAACGTATTTATGTTGAATTGCAAAAATGTTAACTGTTAATATAATTTCCTGACCTCGAAATATTTTACAATATGATACGTTGGATATTACCCAATAATTATTCATTTTTACGCGAAATTTCATTCGCAAGAAGCTGACAGCCTGCCGAAAACTCATTGTATTTACATCCACGCCTTTGCAGCCGAAGGTATCGAAACTCCGTAAAGCATTCCAATTTTTCAAAGGAAAACTCTTCTCTATCTTTTGTTTGTCACTTTCTGGTAACTAAAACGATCGTGACATCATTGCGTGACCTTACGAGTAGTTCCATGACTGGCCGCAGTTACGCGACGCCGCCACCTGCTTGAACTGAGTTCTTGAAGAATATCGCTTGACAACGAAATTTTCAAAAACCACTTGTCTTCATTAGAATTCGAACTTTCTTCAACTGGCGAGGCGCAAAAACAATATTTTTTCACATCCCAAATGTCAATCTCCATGACATACCCTCGTAACAATTCTCTCACGATTATTTGCCAAGCCACGCGAAAGTGTCTGTTTTGGCGCGCTTCAATTTCCAATGCTTAACCTAACAGAGTAAACAATAGGAAGAGAAGGAAAACAATAATAATGGTAGACGAAAAATCGCTGGCGAATATACAACGTACGTTCTCACTGTACGGTCTCGTGATCACGAAGTAAGTAGAAATTTTGCAATTTCATTCGACAAAATATTCATCCCATTCCGTCCGCTCGTATTTGCATGCGAAAATTTTGATTTTTTTAAAGTTACTTTTTATCGTACTCGATTGTAACTTTAATTTTTATCGTTAAAAATACGTAACTTTTTTTACAGAACTCTGAGCCTTGGTATCCACAAATTTTTGCAAAGAATCGATCCGCAGGAGCGCGAATCATGGCTCACTCGCATAATGGACCACATTTTCCAACAAAATCTTGGCAGTCCCCACGTGACGCAGGAGAGTATAGAGCGAGCGGTGACGGAATGTCACCGACCGGAAAGCTCGCTGCAAGATACGGAGACCATATTCAACGTCATCGACGCCTTCGACATACCCAAAGTAGCGTACGACAACGGCAAAAAGAAATTTGTTCTGAAGAAGGTCGAGCCTGATCTGTATTCCGAGGCTGTGCACAAATCGTCCGTCTTCAGAGACAGACTCGAGTTGCTCTGGCACCGCACGCGCAGGCAAGAACTGTTCACGCCTCTGAAATTCGGCGAATTGGGCTCCGAGAGATGGGAACTCACACCCATCGAGTATTTACTGAGCGAGTCCAAGACTGGAAACGTTTACGTGATGGGCGTACTCTCCCAGCTGACCGAAGGGCAGTTCTACTTGGAGGATACAGGGGGTTCGGTGAAAATTGATCTGAAGAAAGCCATATCCTTTTTGTCACATGGTCGAGAAAGCGAGACGATGTCTCAACGGGTTATGCTCGCTTGGAACAGCCAAAAACAGTTCACTTTTGGAAGTTTTTAATAGTTTAAAGGAAGTTGCTCGATCGAATAATCAACTGGCTGCAAATGTTTTGCTAAGAACCAGCCTTTTTTAAATTCTTAATACCTATTGTCACGTGCATCGGTGAGCACACAAAAAAATCGACCGTTATTGCGTTAAATGTTGGTAGTGGGTGTAAAGATAATTCATGCCAATTTTGAGTCCTCTGACTCGAGTCTGAGAGCTAGAGCTCGACCATTTGATTTCCACGTAAAATTCTCTGCGTTCAAACGTCGAATGACTCAACAACTAATCAAAATTTGCCAAATCGGGTTGAAAATGCATAAAACTTTGAGCTTAAGAGCTTTGAGAAAGCTCGCTTACAAATGTCGGCATAATTATTTTTAGACAAATCGCAGCCGTTGAAAAGCGCCTCCAATAACATTCGACGAGAATGTATTTCTATGCTGTATGCTGTTATTTGTGCTAATATAACAGCTGTGTATGCTGTTATATGCTGTTACATATATATTATATTATGCTATAATATAACAGCTATGTATGCTGTTATTTGTGTTAAAATTATAACATTGAGATCTTTTTCAAAGTCTTTGAAAGTTGTAAAGCACCACTCGAAGGATCTTTGATCCGATTCGGCAACTTAGTCGTTGAGTGTTCACATTTGAACGCAGAGAGCGAATTTCCCGGGTAACTGAAATGAGGAATAATATTTATGAGACTTGAGTCAGAGAGCGCAAATTTGGCATGATTTTTTTATACCCATTGTTGAAAGGTTTACAGGTTACGTTTTTTTTCGCCTCGTACTAGTTTCCCCGAGACGGTATATTCAATCGGCAATAGAGCACGATGGCTCGAGTGTATTTTTCCTGACGAATAAACACAATTTTCAAGCGGGTCTTGTGACGGATGGCTGCACAGTAATTGCGAACGGCGATTACGAGGATGGAATTTTGCGGGTAAAGGACATCGGTTTTCCACCGGCGGAGCCGTCGGAAAATTCGCGAGCTGCGTTCGGCGACGAGAACACCTTCGGTGGAGCCCATCCGACAACTCTGAAGAGTTCGGAAAAGTTGCGAACGTGGGAGGAGACGAGAGCGGAAACGATGATTGTTTTCGTGTCCGATTTCTGGCTGGACAATAGTCGAGTACTCGACAAATTTCAGACGATGCTCGAAGGTTTCACCGACTATCCACCCGTGGCGTTCGTTCTGTGCGGTCATTTTCTCAGCTTTTCACCCAACGTTACCAGCACCGGCAAGATGCGAGAAGGATTGTCACGGCTCGCTGATATCATCCAGCGTCATCCCGATATAAGGAAAAACTCGAAATTCGTATTCGTGCCGGGACCGTACGATCTTGGGTCGCCGAAAATTTTGCCCAGAGGCACGTTGCCGAGGAGCCTCTTCGAAGATTTCACGAGGCTTGTTCCGAGCACGATTTTAGCGACGAATCCATGCAGAATTCAGTACTGCACGAAAGAGATTGTCGTATTCAGGGAGGACATGCTCATGAAACTCTGCAGAAACACGCTAAGATTTCCCAGCGAGGGTCAAATCTACGAGCACGTAAGTTCTTGCATTTATAATGCGTCCGGACGGGTCCACGAATTTCTTTGGACAAGGGCATGCACTGCTGTGATATCCTGACAATCAAGTTGAAAAAAACAAGTTCGATTTTTTTCTTCTAGAAATGTGCTTCTGTGATGATAAAACAGAATGGCGAAGGATTCAAAAGAAATGATTCTAACGACAATTATTAAGACGGAATGACACCTCATCGCGGTCGGTATGGTAGAACAGAATTATAGATACCCAAAAATCTCTGAAACGGCTCTTCAGATCCCGTCGAAACTTTGCCAAACGACGTCAAATAGATAGACGAACAGCTTCCAGCCCCTCAAATTTTTTGAATTTGAGAAAAAAAACGTAGACTGGCTTATCATGCGGAACTCGAGACCGAAAAGATGAAAAATCAGATGTTTGGCTAATGTCACGACTTAGAGAAAAGCTAGACGGCGTAGCCACATAAAAAACGAACAATTTGAGCTCTCAATCACTGCACTTCGTTGCATATCTTAGGAGAAAAGTGGTAATCTAGATTTGTCGTGTAATTGTTGATAATTGCGAGCAAATGTCGCCCGAACTTCGACGTGCTCAGTTCACGAGAATTCCGCGCGCGGCGCTCGCCTCGTGGTCTGCAGCGACGCGCATCGAAGCCCGTGGCAGCGCCAATAACGTCTCTCCACACCGTGGTGTAGACGTGCACCGACACGCACGCACACATGCGTTGCGTAGCGTGTCGAGGCCCGTGGAAGGCGAGACGCAATGTCTCCGCGCGCGCGGCGACGAACGCGCGCGGTGACATCCGTCGGTGGGGCGCAGAAGCTCGATTGAGTTCTGCCCTACCGGTCGGAAGCCGGGGCCGCATCGAAGTTTCGCGTCGGGTGTCATTCCGTCTTAATTGTTTTTGTATCACGAAAATTCTAATCGTCGACGCTCACGCGAAACGCGCGTGGCTGGCGCTGGCAGTTGTGACGTCACGATGTTATAAACTATAGAATTGTAGGTTACACGGCTGACGCGTCGCTGTCAATGAATGTGACACTGTGTGAGATTTTGCATATAAAAATGTCTTAAAAACTCTTAAAAAGCCAAAACTACTGTAATTTTTATTCAACGCTGCAGAAATTCATGAGGCCAGAGTTTCATTGTGAACTGAACTTATGACAAACCACTTTTCGTGGTATTTTATATTTTTATTATATATTTTAGGCACCGTAAGTTTTTCAGCTTAGGCACCGTAAGACCACTTCTGCAGCGCCACCATCTCCCTCTGACAGCTGACGAAGATTTTCAACAAACAACAACCCAAGTTCCCTACACCGGTATATTTTTCTATAACACACGTCGAGTTTTGTGCCTACGGACTACGATTTGCGGACAGCATTGGTTTTCCGTTATCATTTGAAGAAAACTGCTGTAGAATCGCATCGAATGCTGGTCGAAGTTTACGGTGGACATGCTCTTGGTAAAACACAATGTTTCGAGTGGTTCAAAAAATTCAAAAGTGGTGATTTCGACGTGAGAAACGAAGAGCGTGGGACACCACCGATAAAGTTCGCAGACAACGAATTGCAAGCCTTATTGGATGAAGATGATACTCAAAGTCAACAAGAACTCGCGGATCAATTGAATGTGGCGAAGAAAGCTGTCTCCATTCGTTTTTATCATTTTCAAACAACAGACGTGTAATTTTTACAAAAACAAATTCCGGTTTCATACTTCTACACCTGGTACATTGAAGTATCGAGTCGCGGGCGATATGGCGGTTTTTCATCTTCATTATATTTCTCAAAATAATGAGAGCTTGCACTTCATCTACTCCGAACGATGAGTTTAAAATTTTAAAAAAATTGAACATGCAGAAGTTTTGCTATTTCTGGCAGTTCTAAAATCGTGATATAACGCAAACCTCGACACCCCCCACGTTCATAGAGCGTAACGTCAGGCCACCTCCCCTCCAATTGCGTTACGTAATTTATGTACGCCTCCCTACAGAATGAATCTAAGCCTCGTATGCACCTTTTTGAGATTAACTGAAAAAAAAAACATTCACAAACCGTCATTTGACAATCGGATGGCTCCAACCTCTTAAAGCTGCCAATACTTACCGGACCACCCCCCTATACGTGTATTGGAAAACAACGCCCAAATTCAATTGACCGTTATCCATCGCCTCATCGGCTCACTCTCATTTTCAGTACGCCAAGTCCATCATATGTCAGTCGCATTTGGCACCGCTGAATTTGCCGGTAACACCAACCTACTGGAAACACGACCATGCTCTGCAATTGTTCCCGACTCCCGATCTCGTCGTAGTAGCCGATGAATTTCAATCCTACACGACGAGCTACGAGGATTGCCAAGTTGTCAATCCGGGCACATTTGCGAAGAACGATTTCTCCTTCAAAGTTTACGTTCCGTCGACGGATGCGATCGAGGATTCGGCTATACCGAACGACGCCGACACCTGATGCCGTCTTGATCAGGCGCGCGTCTCAAGCCCCAATGAGGATCGAACATCGCGAGAAAGATTAATCGAGCTCGGATCTATGGACTTTGTACAATATGTATTTATTTAATTTTTTTTCGCGGGTAATAAAATCTCTTCCACTTTTACAATACTTCGAGAGGCTCGGGAGGCCTCGCACGCTCCTTAGAAAATAACAATTCTACAAATTGAGTTCCGTAGAAATCGTCTTCTTCGATTCTTCTTTTAACAATCGAGCTGTTTGGAGAATAATTTAATAAGTCATTGACAATTTGACGACGCGCGGGTATCGATCGCTAGGACCGCGCGCACGTCCATGGAGTAATATTAACAACGGATCCTTGAAATACGTTATCGTGAACTACGGCGTTCGGAAGTTTGCCTTCTGTGCTGCTTCGGCGACACTATTAACAACCCTTTTGTCTCTCATCGCTTGTCGTTACACATAAAACATATTCATATGTATGTACATACATCTTTACACACCCATACATGCATACACAAACACCCACACACACACACACACGTATGTATATGTATATTAGGGTATGTGGGGGAAATAAATTCAACTCTTACCCCGTAAGGGGTTAGGCTACTGTGAAAATTAAAAAAATCGAGTCACTTGAGGCCACTCAAATTGAAGAGCTTGGTATCGATTTGGAGAGTATCCAACATATGGTGCAGGAATCGAAGATTGAAGGTAAACTGGGTAAGGTTCCGTACCCCCTCCTCCGATCGAGCTGAAATTTTGCACAAACCTTCCTTTTAATAATTTTTAGCTCTGTCTGGGTTTGTTTGGACAAAACTGAGAGCGTAATAACATATATAGGTATGAATGGAAACGTAGTATATATATATATATATAGTCGGCACGCGTTAAAAATAAAAACATTAAAATTCAATATCTTGAAAAGTATTGCGAGTCGCCAAAAATACCTGTAGGGGTTGTCTTAAAATATTACAAGGAAAGTTCGTACAAAAGTGCAGCCCGATGGGGGAGGGTGGGGGGGGGGGGGGGGGGGGTCGGAACCTCACCCGGTAAACTTATGATTTACGATAGAACTGGTCGTAAAAGTTTAAACGCGTTTTTCTCGAAACTGTTTTTCAAAACGGTGTACACGATTTCTCGACATTTAATAAATGGATTGAGATGACATTTGGTACACTTATTCAGCGTAATAGTAGTTCAGTCTTGTCTGGCGTTTTTCTTACCATTTTTTTTTTTTCATTGGTTATTGACAATGTCATTTTTCCTCGAAATATCGAGAAAAAATTTAAACTTTCATTTTGGATAATTGAAACACGATAACAAAAAAAAACTAGGCCAAATCTTACCGAATTTTAGCTATTCTACGGATGAATTCGTTTTTTGTTTTCAGATCTACTGGGTGGTCAATAGTCCTTCACGAGATAATTGTTCATATTTTTTTATGAAATTTTGTACACAACTTTTTTAATGTACAGACAAATAAATGTCCAAACGATTTTCCAACAATCTTACGTGTTCCTTCGAAATTAATTTTTTTAATAACCCTGCTTTTCGAGTTGCCACGGTAGCCCAACCCTCAAAAGAATTAAGTAAACGAAAAATATCAATGCCATATTCGTTTGGCTCTTCCGATCAGATCGGCCACAATCTTCAATAATTTCCTTCCCTATCCGTTTCGCGCGCGAAAATCGCTCTTTACGTTCAAACTTGAATAACTCAACAACCAATTGACATTTGGCAAGTATGGTCAAAGGTTCGCAAATTCAATCTTCATGGATTGAAGAAAACCTTTTTAACCTCGATATCGTTATTTTTACGCAGATTACAACTTTTGAAGAGATGTTTTTTTTAATGTTCGACAGCTATAGATGCATTTCCAAAATACCGCAGTTTTTTGTAAAAATAATATCATCGTTTTCGAAAAAGAGTTATTTGAAGCTACAATAGCCAGTTAACGTTCACAATCTTCAACCGGAAGAAATAAATTCCGTCTGGTAGTTGAGTTATTCAAATCTTGAACTGAAAGGTCCAACCACGTAGACCTGCGTCGGAGACCTCAAATTTGGCATCGAATTTTTCGTATATCCAATACTGTTGTTTGAAAAAGTCAAAGCTGAATTCTCCTTTTCGGCACACCCTTACGTATATATATGTTCAACGCCATCGTCCAAATTCTCGCAGCATCCAGTCGATGACCATATGAGGTTCGCATAAGATTTTTTCAGGCATGACACAGGCACTGCATCTTATTCGCTATAATTTTCAATATAAATAGGTACATACGATATTTAAAAAAAGAAGCATACGCACACACACGCTCAAAACGACGCTCCGTGTCGTCCTTGCGGTGCCCAGGGCTTCGAAAATGCCCGTTTTTTTTTCTCTTCAATACTTGTTCGCTCTCCGGGCATTATCGAACGTGTTAAGAACTTTGTAAGGTACGCACGAAGCCTCGCGAAAACAGTCAAACAACTCGCACTGGAAGCATATAAGTTTATGACGTTGAAGTTTGCATCGTTCGAGCGGAACGGAATATTTTTTTCGGTTACCGAATTTCCCAAATTTCCTTTGACAGATTCAAGCTACAGAAATCCACCAATCATTTTTTGGGCTTGTTATTTAGCGATCTACAATCGAAATCTACTAAAATACGATTTTCGACAGCAATAAAAATAAGGAAGTAAAAAAAACAAATCGTTGCATTCGAACGATGCAAAGTTCAAGCCCATATAAGTTTTACATAGGTCCATTCGTCGCGTCTCACGTACTGGCCACACTCTGTCAACCAATTGCAAATCACTACCGTATCTTTTCTTTTTCCAGCAACAGCGGTTTTCTTTCACTCGACTGCAACGTTGCTACACCGACCCGCGGTATCTACGTGTCTCTCTCTCGCTCTCCCTCTCTCTTTCCACGCGTCCACGTGCGTCCAGCAACCCAGTGGAAAGAGCTTTGACGTCGAATAAAATTTATCCGTAAAGAAGGATCTCGCGGGAAATTTGCCGCCGATCTAGTCACCGTGAGGGGCGAGAAACTTTCGAATCTCGAGCAATCCCAACGAGTTCTCTGTTTCTCACGCATCATCATGACGGAGCAATGGAAAAAATAATAGAATAGGTGGCAGCTGATGCGTGGAAAAAAATTGCCTCTCGCCAAAGATCGAACGCTTTGGGACAGAAAGTTACACGTCTTGCAGCCCTTGCAATTTCAAAGACGCCACCCGATCCCTGTAAAAAAGTATTCGAGTCTGAAGATCTTTTTTTACCGCTGCGGGGGCTTAAAAAAATAACGAAAAGGTTGCCAATTTATTTCGAACGTAGAACTGAAGTAAATTCACATCATTCTGCAAAATCAAATTAAGGAGAAGCAACGGATCTCTGGAGTTTTGATCGACGCACAGCGAGTTTTGAAAAATCGGAAGGACACAGCCTTGGTTGCAGGGAAAAGTCCAAGCAATGAAGGGAAACGCGAATAATCGCGTTCTATTTCCACCCAATTGCAGCGCGTGGACGCTCGTTGACCTACGACAATTTTTCGCTCCAATAGCTCTCCGGTGCTCCATGCTCGCATTGCCCATTCATTCTTAATACATAGTAATACGCGTTACCTTGTGTTTTTTAAAAATAATTATTCACAAAGACGACTTTGCCCGGGATTTCGATCACCTTAAAATATCCCGCAGAGCGAGTCATTTCACATACGTATGATGAGGTCGGATTGTTACAGTTGCGAAGAAACGTAAGCGGAGATTACAATTACACATCACTCCCAAGCGCGCATAAAGTCATACTCGTTCACGCAAACCCAAACGAACAATGGGGTTGGAGTTTGCATCGTTGGAATGCAACGAGAATTCTTTTGAATTTCCTATCTTCGTTATCATTCAAAATCATGGTTTGCAGATTTTTCGTAGATCGCTAAATGAGAGTGCTGAAAAAGGTTTGCGTGATTTACGTAGTTTAAATCTGCTAAAAGAAATTTGCGGAATCGAAAACAGAATCTATTTCGTTGCGTTCCAACGTTGCAAACTTCAACGTCATAACGAACACTTCGTTATTCGATTTGACTTCACTTGTATTCCGTGTTTGGGTTTAGGCTCCATTTCTGTTCCTTCTGTTATCTCCGTAATTATAAGTGTATACGACCTCAGCATATATATACACCCTAATATACGCGTATGTTAGGGTGTGATGATAAAGTCAACTATTATGGTCTGGAAGTTTACATCGTTGGAACGCAACGAAAATTCTTCTTTATATTTGCATTCCATCAGTTTATTGTTTCACAAAGTATTTTATTTATATTCAAGTTCAAGATCTCTAAATTGAGATCCAGAATATATTTTGATCCAGAATCTCTGAATAGTGATTCCGAGCAAAACAAAATATTTTGTTAAATGTTCTCACAATGAATCTGTAAATGTTTTCGCAATGAATCACAATGTTTTGAATTGGATCACAATGAATCACAATGAATCACAATGGAAAATGTTTTCACAATGAATCACAATGAATCTATGGATAGAGATCTAGAATTCGAATATGAGAGTATTTTGTGAAATGATAAAATTATGAAGAATTTGCGTTCCAATTCAACGGTGCAAATTTCAAAACCATACAAATTCGCTTTTTAATTTTTGTTGTTTCACAAAATATTTGTTTTTCTTGTGTTAAAATGAAAAAACCTATTTCGTGGAGTAATAAAAACATAAAAAAGAATTTTCATTACGTTCCAACGATGCAAACTTCAAGACGAACAATTTTTACCCTTTCGAACAACATTATCATTAGCTGGGAAAAAAGGGCCATGCTACAATTAAGTTCTCTAGATTAGCTTTATAAAACAGGTGGAAAAAAAATACTTAGTTTATTTTGGACGCAGAGTGAATTTTTCGTGTAAATCAAGTGAAGGACAAACAATTCCCAGCGCTTAGACTTCGACGTACTCAGTGAACTGATACTTGACATAATTTTTTTTACGCCTAGCAATATCGTTTGAAAGGGTAAGAGATGATTTATTTTTCTTCGAAAAATCCTGTTATACACACACGCACACCCAATACCTCAAAGCTCGAAGTCAAGGGGTGGGGCCGTCTTTGAAAATAATTAGTGTTTTTCAATTTTTCTTTTATGTACCAGTGCTTAGTCGCGCGTGTCTTATATTCAAGTATTTACAGTCGTTTCTGTGTGAGGTAAAATGATCGAAGGAGAGGGCCTTTTCCTGAGTCGGTCCCGATCTCGAGAGTCTCGTCGGAGGATCCTACGAGGGCGTTTCTATGACTGCGCGTGCACCACGCGCGCCCGGACGACGAACCTCCCCTGAAACGCACAAAGTTCACACGGTGAGACGGTGCGCTTATTCGCGATCCCGCGAAAGTCTTTGCGCCTCCCGCGGCTTAAGGACTTAGGCCACAATAACGGATATAAAATCATGTGCGAATTTAACAATTTTTTTCCGCTTGAAAAAGTGATTCACTCATAAAATGAATTACACATCTATTCAGTATGAATATCAAGCTGTTAGAAAAAATATATATCTTTTTCGATGTACAAAATGGCCGACTGCTCGAAACTTCTCGAAACATCTTTTTTCCAATTGCCGTGACGAATAACTTTAACAATTTTCCCTCGATTTACTTCAAATTCAAAAGTTATGTTCCTGATTGCATTTCGCAGAGAAGTACGTACGGAAATCCGATTAATCGAAAACTTTTCATTTTATGAGCAGTTGTAACGAAATTTTTCACTGACAATTCATTTCTCAAGTTCAAATACCTACAACTTTTGAATAAAACAATATTTTTTAAATTCCGTACGTACTTCTCCAGGTATTCTAATGTAGATTGACGAGAATTTTTGTTTTTTGTTCTAGGTAAAAAATTGCGGATGCAAAATGTCACGCCGCGGAGCGCCTAAAAAAACAGATAAAAGAAAATAGTAGTCGGCCATTTGGTACATCGAGAAAAAAATATTTTTTCTAACAGCTTGATATTGACACTAAATAGATGTGTAATTGATTTTATGAGTGAATCACTTTGTCGTACGAAATTTTTTTCTTTTCATTCGCACATGACTTTATACCCGTTACTGTGGCATAAGGCCTTAATGCAGAAGCTCTTCTAGTATGGTAAACTTTGTCGAAATACATTCATAACAATGGACAACATGTAAAAAACGAAAATTTACTCGAGATTCCGCGGTGTTCCAGGGTGCAAGACGGATAATAAAAGTGAATTATCGTTCCATAAGCCACCTTAAGATAAAGTCTTTTAAGGGCTTACCCCCACTTGCGATTTTGAAAAAATCGATTTTTTTTATTTCATTTTTTTGGAGTATAAGTATCTGAGAATATGCCCTGAAAATTTCAAGTCGATCCGAACAAAATTGATTGAGATATGAGCGTTGAAAGAGAAGAATCCGTGAATTGAAGAACTGAAATTGAAACTTTAAACGCGTTTTTCTCAAAATGGCATTTCTGAAGTCGGTGACCAAGATTACTCGAACACTAATGAACCGATCTTCTTGAAATTTTGCAGGCTTATTTAATACATAAAAATGTAGTCTTTAATCGTTCGATTTTTTTTTCGAAAAAAATGGCCGTTTTATAGCCAAAAAACGGCCGTTTTTTTTCGTTAAAATCGAACCATTAACTTTGACTGTCCGCCATTTTGTGAAAAATGAATATTTTTTAAAATCCTTCGATTAAAGACTAGTTTATACTTATATTTGACTAAATCCATCCGCATTTTTTTATCAGATGATCCACTTCGCCGCAATGTTGGTCACCGCAAACCGTGTATATAAAAACATTATTTCATTGACGGCCATTTGCCACTAAACGATGTAATATTTTTCAATAAAAAATTACTGAAAGTTCTTCAAGATGTGTTCTTTAAGATGGTATATTGATCGATTAAAAAAGTTTCGTAGTTTTCTTTAAAAAAATTAATGAAAAAGGCCTTTTTTTTGCGCTACAAGTGGGGGTAACGCCTTAACAAAAGTCGTTGTTGGCTCTGAAAATGACTCTAGGCCATCAACGTGAGTACGTAGAAAAGTTTATTCTGTTATGTACAATGTATAAATATAATTTCAGACGCGGCGGGTCACCCCCCTTCGTGGAACGATTAGCAACGAGGACGTGTTGGCTTTGTTAGAGTACCAACGGGAAATGGCATCCAGACTCACTCTCCATCTGATATCTTCGGCAAGCCTCGCTTCTCTCCTCGGCGTCGAAGTACCACAGTGTTATGGCGTACCGCGTCTCGAAAGCGGGCTGCACCTCGTGCGGATTGCGTCGATCCGACCAGAAGAATAGGATTCGATCGAACAGGGGTTCAATGTCGGCCACCTGATCCCTTCCACCCTCCGGGAATATCCTCAGCAGGCCGCCGTTCTTCTGTTGACCAAACGAGATAAGTCGTGAGTGAATTTTGCACGGAAAAAAATCGGCTCGCTGCTCATTGAGACGTCGAAGACGCACGTTTAATGGTTTGAACATTTATTTGTATAAATTTGGGATTTATCGATCATCTTGCTTATTCCTTCAGAAAAAATTCATTTGAATAATCCTGATTTTTTGGTCATCACAGTAGCCTAACCCCTTAAGGGGCAACACCACTCCACACTCTCGTGACAAACGATTCTTTTAGTTTCAAACTATACTTTAAGGTCTTGAAGAAAAACGTAGTCACGTACTGACAAAACGTTATTTCAACTGCTCAATTTCCAACGTCAAACTCAAAATAAAGTTGCACAATCGTTCGAACGCGTTTTCCCAGGCTGCTGTTTTTCAAAATGAGTCGCAGCATGAATCGAATAAATTTTCTCCGATTTACTTCAATTTTTCACGTTACCTTCGAGACTGTGTTCTCCACAGAAATACGTAGGGACGTCTCGATTTGTTGGAAAGCCCTCTCGTTATGTACAATTTTACACGATTCTTTTTTTTTCTGAAAAAGGATCTTTCTCAGATACTTGCTATTTATATGAGGAATAATATTTATAAAAATCCCGACGTTTTTTGGAGCTATTGTCGTACAGACCATCATAAATTTTGGTTTTTGTGCGAGGGACATGGCAAAGTAGAACATAACTGCGGAGCGAGAGAGAGAGAGCTGAAGTTTACATCTTTGGAATGCAACGGAAGTCTTTTTACTTGCTCGCAAGTTTTTTTGGCCGATTTGGGCTACGGAAATCACTCAAACGTTTTTATGTATTCTTATTGGAGATCTGAGACGTAATTTGTGAAAAGCACGTTTTTGGGTGAAGAGAAAAACAGAGGAATTGAAAAAATGGGAAAAAAGTAATTGTTGCATTCCACCAATGCAAAGGTCAACGTCATATCAGGTATAACGTGGATCATCAACGATTTCCCGCTACGTACTTTGATGTCCCAATCCTTGTTGAGGTAGTAAATGGCCGTGATGCATCGACCATCCCGATTGGGATTGTCCACGTGTTTAACGTAGTGCGATCCACGACCGGGATAACAAGCGACCATTGCCTGGAAAAGAAAAACACAATTAATTGTATGAGTGGACTAGGCCTTTTCGTCCAGTAAAAGAGAGGAAAACCCAACACTTTTAAGGGGTTACCCCCACTTGCGATTTTGAAAAAATCGTTTTTTTATTGCATTTTTTTGAAGTATAAGTATCTGAGAATATGTCCGGAAAATTTCAAGTCGATCCGAACAAAATTGACTGAGATATGAGCGTTGAAAGAGAAGAATCCGTTCTTCGTGTAAACTGAAATTGAAACTTTAAACGCGTTTTTCTCAAAATGGCATTTCTGAAGTCGGTGACCAAGATTACTCGAACACTAATGAACCGATCTTCTTGAAATTTTGCAGGCTTATTTAATACATAAAAATGTAGTCTGTAATCGTTCGATCTTTTTTTTCGAAAAAAAATGGCCTTTTTATAGCCAAAAACGGCCGTTTTTTTGCGTTACAATCGAACCATTAACTTTGACTGTCCGCCATTTTGTGAAAAATGAATATTTTTTAAAATCCTTCGATTAAAGACTAGTTTATACTTATATTTGACTAAATCCATCCCCATTTTTTTTTCAGATGATCCACTTCGCCGCAATGTTGGTCACCGCAAACCGTGTATATAAAAACATCATTTCATTGACGGCCATTTGCCACTAAACAATGTAATATTTTTCAATAAAAAAATTACTGAAAGTTCTTCAAGATGTGTTCTTTAAGATGGTATATTGATCGATTAAAAAAGTTTTGTAGTTTTCTTTAAAAAAATTCATGAAAAAGGCCATTTTTTGCGCTACAAGTGGGGGTACCGCCCTAACGTAGAATTAAAATGTTTGATTGAAGCTAGATCGTTGCATACTGAAAGTAACCCCAATGAAATTTTGCCCCTCAATTCGCCCCAATCCTAAGAAATAGAGGTTGAAAACTTAAAAATCGCCGTGTTCCGATAATTAATAGCCCGATCAAAAAATGTTTCAAAGTTGTTTGGAATAATAAAATACGTATAAAGTTATCCAACGTCCAACGCCATATCTTTGAAAAGTAATTTTTTTATTTTATTTTTATAAATCCGTGACATTCTCTTAAATTCGCATTTCCTTCATTTTAATTACTGTCAAATGGAAACTATACAACATCTAACTGAAAAAATGTTGGAATTTTTTAAGTTGAAAGATTTCGAAATGATAGAATTATGAACTCCCAAAATAACGAAGGTTAAGTTATTCGAAATTTTATCCGTTGACGTATGACAAAATTATATATTCGGATCCCGCCTTAACGCAATGACGTTAAAGTTCGCATCGTTGGAATGCAACGAAAACGTTTTTTTTTCTTTCAATTCACAAATTTTCTTCAGCAGACTCAAGCTACGAAAATTACGAAAACATTTTTCAGGATTCTTATTTAGCGATATACAAGAAATCTGCGAAAATTCGGCTTGCGTAATAATGAGAGTGAGAAATTATAAAGAATTTCCGTTGCATACCAACGATGCAAACTTCGACCTCATCTTAACGTAGCTAAAGGTCACATATGATTCTTATAACTCTGAAAAGAAAATGTAAGGGTAAGGAAAAAACATTTTTTTTATCATAAAAAAACTATTCTTTATCGTTCTATCCGTTCTGAAGGTACTGATAAACTATTCGTATTATCGTGATGAGCACACTTGTATGGAATTTGTTTGGGAAGAATGAAATTTTTCTGTGTTCACGTACTACCACATCTAAAAATGTCAGAATTATACATTTAATTAATAATTTTTTTGTTTCCTTGCCATTTTTGAAGATGAATTTTAAAAAATGCCACTCAACAGCCAAGAGTAGTGATAAAGCATACCCTAAGTCCCAAAAATAGTGGAGAAATCTTTGGTTTAAAAAAAAAATCATGAAAATCAGCAAATTTTTTCCTCGCTCAAAGGTATCTCCCCCCATAGTCAGAATCATTATAATTTCTAAAAACAAAAATTGCAACCCTTTTTACGAGCTTTTCCCTGACGAGCTCTTCACAACGTGCCCATTGACATTTATCGCACGTGCGGAAATAATAATAAATTTTCTGAGAAGTCGAGGTGTAATTTCGCTGATGATTTATAAATCCAATCACAGTATTACTGACGTCTTTCCATCAGTCTTTACAGGCAAGTTATTCGACTTTAGCGATTCAGCGATCACGTTATATTTTACTCTCTCGAGCTAAACGAGGCGGGCAAAAAAACGTTGAGCTCAATTACCGTATTTGAGAACGCTTTCCTGCACGAGCAAATGAAATTACGAAACGTTATCAATATCCATTCGGAGTATTTTTTCTTTTGTTGCATTTATATATCTCTCCCGCATTAATGAGGAAAATACGAGAATAATTTGTATATTGAGAATACTTTTCCGCAAGTGCGCATAAAGTTAAGAAACTTTATCATTTTTTTATCTCAAAACGTCTCCGCGTCATGTGTGATCCGAGTTTCGAATAATCCCGAAATATACCGACGCCTGCGAAGATACAAGTGAAAAAAAAAGCCGCAGCGATTTATGACGTTGAAGTTTGCATCGTTGGAATCCAGCGAAACTTTTTTTCTTAATTTCTTTATTTTTTAATTATCGACAGCCTTTTTGAGATTCTGAATATCTGATAAGAATACTTAAAAACGTTTGAGTGATTTTTACAAACTGAAACAGCAAAAAAATAATGAAACAATTCATAATAATTCATTTTCGTTGCACTCCAACGATGCGAACTTCAATATTACGGCGATTTTTTATCTCGCTTGGAAAGATGTCTGGTGAATTTTGGAATTTTGAGTACTTTGCGATAGCATCAAAATCTGAAGAAAATCAACCGTATTGAAGATGCTAAGAACATTGGTTTTGAAAGATAAGAATGCCAACAATTTATAAATAAATTGTTTAAACAAAAATTTGTTAAAAACATCTCCGGTGAACTTGATGTTTTGTGACATTAAATGAATTATGGTATTTTTCTGAATACATATAATTAAAAAAAAATGTTCTCTCTATTTCGAAAATTCCGTTTTTGGAATTCTTCAGAGGCTGTACCTATTTAATATGGAACATTGCTTCGAAAACATATTGAATATTTGTGACTCTTCATCCATTGTTTGTACTAAAATTTTTTAAACGAAAGTAGAAAGAAAATTCTTAAAAAATTCATCCCATTCAGAAAAATCTACGAATTCATTTTATAATATAAAAAAAGTAGTTTACCGGACATTCGTTGAACAATTTTTTCGTAAACAATTTACTTATGGATTTCTTGCATTATTATTAGCGAAAATGAATGTTCTTAGGATCTTCGACGTGGTCGATTTTTTTTTAAATTTTGACTTCTTCGCAAAATACTCAAAACTCTCGCTGAAACTCACTTTTGGTAGGGAATGTACAGGCGATACATCTTAAACCTCCACATCCCCCTCAATCACAATTTCTCCGGACATTTTCGGACGAAGGATAAACACTAGAAAATTACGAATGTTACAAACCTCGATCTGTAGTAATGAAAAATTTATCTCAACAACCAAATCTTCTGAATTGTCAAATAAATTTGAAAAATTAGTGTTCGATGATTGCGGGGCTTAGAGTTATGAATGCAAATCTAATTTGAGAGTTCATTGAACTTTGTGTGAAACACATCCGTTTTTCGCTCGGTCCCGGAACATTTGTCTCGCATGATGTTGAAGTTTGCATCGTTGGAGTGCAATGAAAATAATTTTTTATTTTTCGATTTTTTTTTTCACCGTGAAAATCACTCCAACGTTTTTACGTATCCTTATTGGAGGTTTATGACCTCGATTTGCTTATTTGCTTATTTTCATGATTTTCTTTTTTGAAGGAAAGATTTTTTCCTTCAAAACTGCATTTTCAAAACTGGTGTGACCTAATGCTAAAAAAACTAATCGGCCGATTCTGATGGAATTTGATATAAATCTTTCTAACCTCATCGTATAAAACGCCCCTGTTTTTGAAAATAAAAAAAAAAGTATTTTTTATTGCAAAGTAGGTATTTTTTCGAAAAATTCAATCTTTTTGTTTCAAAGCGTACGATTTCATCGACATTCCACATTTCTCATTTTTTCTTGGTTCATATTCTGCGTATGAGTGTGAATGGAAGAAAAATCTTCGTTGGTTTTTTAAACATTGATCCCAGCGACGTTACGGGTCACGCCGTCTGACGATATCCGTCGCAACCCGTTTAGAAGACAATGTTGAAGTTTGCGTCATTGGAATGCGACGAAACTTCATTCCCATTTTTTTTATTTCTTTATTGTTATTATCGTCCAAAACCTTTTCTTACATATTTGGGGCGAAGACCTCTAATTAGGATCCTCAAAAAAGTTTGCACGATTTTGGAGGGCTAATCGCGACAAAAAAGATTGGTCTACGTAACTTTCATTGCGTTCCAACGATGCAAACTTCAATATCATTTCACAATTCCGTGACATACCTCCGCCATTTTTAAAGAACAATAGAAATTAAATAAAAACACCATACCAAAAATACCAACAGCCGAAGGTAGTGATAAAACATTTCCTGACTAAAAACAGTAAAGAAATCTCCCCTCTTAGAAAAAAATCGTGAAAATCGCCAATCTTTTTAACCAGTTTTTCTATAAACCAATTTTTTAACCAATTTTTTGTATAAACCAGCTTGTTTATAACTTCTTTAATTATTAGTGTTTTTTTTGTGTCATTTGGTACACAACTTTGTCAATCTACATACAAATAAATGTCCAAACGATTTGTCAGTCATCTTAATTATTCCTCAAATTTTTGTTTTGTTTAATTACTCTGCTTTTCTGGACGTCCCGGTAACGTAACGCCTTAACGACCTCGTACACGGCCACGTATGCGTTTGCCAACGATTGCCTGCAGTTTCGACGATGCAACAATAATAACAGCAACGCGCAATTCCACGCGTTATCGGCAGATTCGAGATTAGCTCCGAGGGAAAAGAGAATGCAATTTCGCTCGTGCGTGGCTGGTCTAGGCTGAATAATCGCAAGGTAACGCTAGCTTTGGAGAAATGGCTAAATGCGAGTGAAAGCCAACGGCGAAGAGAGCCCACGACCGATCAATGATGGCCTACGTGACGATTCACGCGTCCCACAAAAAAAAAAAGAATCGACCAGATACAGAGAAATGAAGTCAATTTCACTGATAAGGATAAAAATTGAAAGAATAAATAAACGGTGAAGGCGAAAACGAGACTTAAGCGGCCTGCTTTTTTTTTGTTTTTTATACACACTTGACGCTTTTTTTTATACACACGTGACGTTTTTTTTTCGTCCTTTGGGAAGAACAAATAATCGGACCACGTGACATACGAGTGCAACAGCCCGAGTGAAAATTCTCGAGCCGCGTTCAAGCCGCAAAATGAAGGCTCCCTTTCTCAAGCAAAAGACTGCGATTGCGGATTATCGGTTATCTAAAGGAGGGTACAGTGTTTGGAAATACCATGCGTTAGGGCTTCGGATAAAGCTCCGGAATGGCAGAAACTGGACATTGTCACTGAAAGAAGGCCAATGTGGACCACAACTGAACCTACGGAACCTCAGGTGCACCTACTTCGAGAGTGCTAGAAACAACTGGCCCCCGTTTCGGCCTACTGTACACTGCCACATCAAATCTTTGTTTGCTTACAATATAGACTATAAATCTAATGGCCGTATTCATAGTCTCTCCTTATCTCAAGGATAAAGGACGCCTTGATGAAGGCTTCCTTGAATCTCAAAGGCGTCCTTGTTTCATAGTCCCAACTCGACTCTCCCTTCCAGAAGGAAGACATATTTAGGGATATGTGATTGCTTATGGTGGTAAAACCGCTGATAGAAGCGCCACTCGGCTATATTTGAAACTAACTCAAACCGCTTGGCTCTCGATTGTATAGCCTCGAGTGTATAACCTCAAAGTTCAAAATTAAAAATTGAGTTGCGACGAGTACAATTATGGATGAAGGAAAGAATGTTCATTATACAGAGCGCAAAAAGCTGTTATTAGCTCAGCTTTTTTTTTAACTCCGTTCACTACGATACGTGTCGAAACTTTTTACGTGCTCCACTTTTAACTGTTTTTGAGGTTAACCTGTAGACTGGTCTGCGATACAGGTAAAAACTGCATAGACGCCAAGCGCAAGTGCAAGCGTTAGTCATATGAAACGAAACAGCCAATCGGAGCGCCGAAGGTTTCCTCAAGGAAGCTCGAGACCTGCCTTGAAATAAGGAGGCCAATAAGGCACCTTGTTCTGTCAAGGAGGGTCTATGAAACGCGAAATGAGGAACAAGGAAGCCTTGTTCCTCGAGGAAGGACTATGAATACGGCCCTAAGTGTACTCTATGCATAAAATATTTTATAAATCCAAAATAAAATGAGTCCCTTAATTGGAATTTTTACCACAACGATGTTTTATCGTAATTCGTCATTCCCTGGCCTTTCGAAATGATTTTTTTCGAAGAAAATATTTCACCTATATGAGAATCGAACCTAGAACCTACCAACTCATAGCTACGCTCGGTCCCCCTATGCTACGGAGTGCTTATGAAATTTTTGTCGCAGATATGGCACAAGAGACCAAATGAATCCCTATAATTATTTATTGTATCACATAAACTATATCAATTAGTTAATATCATTGTGATAATTCGAGTTTTATCGAATAACACGCTATAGATTTTTCAAACATAATCTATATATATATATATATATATATATATATATATATATATATATTTGCCTATAGCGGAAAAAAATAAAAATATGCTTCACGCATACACGTGGAAATATTTTTTAAATTTCCGACGGACTAAAAATGAAAACAAAGATAAATCAAACATATTATTTGAAATGGACGGGAATCGGCCATCACCATTTATCGACTCATTATTGAATGAACAAAAAAACAAAAGGAAAAAATAGACAAAAAATAGAAAGAGGTTGCAAGCGCTCCATTTTCGTTTTTTTTTTAAGTTTCGTACGATTTTTTTCGCCAAGTTTTTTTCGTTTTTGGCTAAAGAAGACTGATCTTGGAAAATGCAATGCCACTCAAGGACTATAGGGTTTAAGAGGAAATGTCAAAGATGTAAAAAGTAGCGTAATTTTATGCTGGATAGCCTGGAATTTTTGAAGAATTTTCTTGTACAATCTTTTCTCACAGGAAAATCCGTGACGCCCATAAATTCGATGGAAATGTAGCAAGACTGTATATACGAGCATTCTTTTATGAATCGCATATAAATAATGATAAACCGATATTGAGAAAGTTTGATTGTTTTCGCATATTAATATTGCACTAATAATTTGATAAGGTGACGCTGTATTTTTATTAATTGGGCAGCATTTATTCGTCGTCTGATAATGCATGTTTACCTGTACCATTATTCGGGTGATAATCAGGGAAAAAGTATTTTTTTTCGTCATCGAACGGGTTACCCCAATCAGGCCACAATGGAGTGATGATGGAGGAGACATCGAATTTGGGCCGTAAGCAGGTTGGGTGGGGTCGAGGCAACGGATTTGAGATCGAAAGCAGCTTAAGGAGGCCTGTGTTTTGCAAGTTTCACTGAAACTGGGGGTCGACAGAAGGTTTGGGAGGCCTAACAGAGGCTACACTGGACCAAGAGGAGGTCTCTTCATGGCACTGAACTCGCCAAATGGGGTTTGGTAGGTTCAACGGAGGCTGGCGGCTTATGCATTACAGAAGAAATGGGGTCTGCGAGGGCTCAGAGGAAGCAAAAAATCTTGTCTCGAGAGAGATATCTAGAACATATATTGGTGAACAAATCGGCCCGAAAAACGCATTTTTTTATCATAGACATCAATTCGAAATTGAGTAATGCAGGGCTGCATGCTTTGCTTCTTCTGAACATTTTCATAATACTGAAATTTACATCGTTGGAAGCCAAAGAAAATTCGTTTTCCAGAAGCATTAACTTGTTATCGTTCAAATTTTTTCCCAGTTCTAGGCCACGAGAATCAAAGGGTTTTCTTCGGGGATTCTTATCTAAGTTGGACAACCTAAACCCGCAATTAAATATTTTGGCTGATAACGAAAAAATAACTAGAAAATCATAGCAATTTTCATATGATGTTCGAGTTTGCATCGTTGGAATGCAGCGAAAATTCATTTTATGCCTCGTCCAGATTTCTTTTTGCCCGGTTCAGTCTATTAAAGTCACTGGAATACTTTTACGTATTCTGATTAGATATTTATAACCACAATTTGCGAAAAAAACAAGATGTTAGATAATAATAAAGATAAATAAATGAAAAAGATGAAGACAAAAAAATCGTTGCATTCCAACGACGCAAACATCGTTCGCCATACATTATCATCGTATTAATAAAATATTATAATAATTGTTATACAGAGTAGAATGTTTTGTCGTCTAAAAAAAGTTTTTTCTTGCTACAAGAATAATCGAATCTCGATTCGACACTTCCAGGCTTTTAAATAAAATGTGAATTGTTTAAAGCATTCTAATTCAATTTACGATATTTCATTTAAGTTGGGTTTGCTGTAATTCTATCTTTTTATAAAACGTGTACCGTAATAATGGAATAGATTGCTCTAAATGTTTGCTTTAACTGATGAAAACGAATAACTTAAGCCTTTTAAAATCATTTGTAAATAATTTTAATCAATTAGTGAACAACCAAATGATTTTTCAATAATTTGTAAATACGTTGTGTAGTGAGTTATCTTACAAACAAGAATAAAATTAAATATCAATATCCGGAAGTAATAAATAACAATGCCAATAAATAGGACACATAAATCAATCTTACAAGGAACATCCCTCAGGTGTCGTCCTTCGATTTTGTTGAAACTTGTATATGTTACGAAGCATTGAAAACAAAGCGACAAGTATTTCTTTTATCGGCGGAAACACGGCTATAACGGGTGAACGCAGCCCTCGAAGAAAGGCATCCCAATGGGGTAATATTGCAGTTTCGCCCACAAGCAGTCGACCGATTGCAATGAAACAAAAACGAAAATTCTTCTAATCCGAAGCGATGAAAAATCCACTAGAGAGTTATCGTAAGAAAAAATAATCAAGGGGTGAACCACCCCCACCCGAGCGCTGGTTTCACCCCTCAAACCCGTCTTTCCACCATTTTGCACACTCAATTTGCTCTTCCTCAACGAAAAACATCATTTGGTTTTTCAATTCGTTCAGCCCAAACAATTTCAAGCAAATGCGAAAAATGTATTTTCGCAGCCTCAATCCTTGTCTTATCTCGAGTATCGATGTCAATTCGTTCGTGTGGGTGCGTTTACGTGCCACTCATCAGGTGGCTCGGGCCTTTTTGCCACCGTCGAGGTTTAAAATCCCACGTCGAATAACAAGCTCAGGCGATAAGTTCACAGGGATAAAGGGTGTCTTAAAATGACCTGACATTTTAATATGCGGGCCATTTTTTTTTGCGACGAACACAAGGTACCAATCTTCGACAACTGGCATCAGGAAGTATTGAGGTTTAGTTATGGAAAATTACAGGATCGAGCAACGCATGAAAATTGTTATTTCATGCATTGTTACTGCATAGTTATCGCAGACGAAGTTTCGTGGTCTCGCGTCGTGGCGACGTGAATTGGCCACCAAGATCGTGCGATTTTACGCTATTGGACTTCTTTCTTTGGGTCTTTCTGGAAGGAAAAGTGTATGCCAATGATCCACAGACCATTCCAGAGCTCAAGGAAGCAATTGGACTGATGAAACCAGTCCGCAATTGGATTGATGAAACCAGTCCGCAATTATGTCAAAATGTCATTCAAAATTTCGTCAAAAGCGTGAACGTTTGCAAGCAGGAACGAGGCAGGCAGCCATTTATCGGATATTATGTTCCACACATAACCTCCATGTTTGGGCCTCATATTAAAATTAAAAGATTCGTACTTTTCAAATAAATAATACGTTTTATTAATAAATTAAAATGTCAGGTCGTTTTGGGGCACCCCATATGATCGAAGGGAAATATTCGCGATATTCAACGGTGAAAGCCTGCATAAAATCGCGGCGGTTGTCCCATTCCAAACACGATGTATACGTGACGATAAAGTATGCATCGCTGACGTGCAATGATGTTTTTTTTTCATCCGTTTTTTCATTCAATTATTCTCCTAATTTTCATGCATTATTTATACCCAAATTAATTCGGTTTTTTTTTGCAAATTTTCTAGGGTATTAACGCGGTACAAAGCTTATTTTTATTATTTCCTATAAAAAGATAATCTACGATTGTCGTTCAGTGTAATCGAGCGGTGTAAAATTTTGCTAAAGAAAACACGGCTCTGTAAACTCATCATGTAGAGCATTGTGATACATCATTTATCGTTTTCGCACAATGACGCGATTGTTCTAATCGATACACTCAAGCGAAACAATCGCCGTTACGATTATTTGAGTTGCAATCGTAAATTTATACAATTCGCGTGGATTGTTTTTTTCGTCCACGAGTATAAAGTCCCGTCGAAACGATTCAAGGCCTCTTCTCACTTTACAATTTTCAAAAAATCAATTTTTTTATAACATTTTTCAAAGTATACATATCCAAAAGTTCAGTCTCAAACTTTAACCTTTTAAGGACGGGACCAGCCAGGGGGCACATAATATTTAATGTTTTTCACGGAAAATTTCATATATTGAATATGGCCAACATATTGTGAAAATATCTGGATGTTTTTTTGACCTTGAAAATTGCTATTTCAAGGTCATTTCTTTCGGCCTAAAAGTTGACGTAGTTACCTTTGTTGATGCGCTGAATACGAAAATAATAGTACCACGTATCGCAAAACTCGTTTTGAACGTGAATTGAAGATCAAAATTGAAATTTTTGCAGAAAACGATTTTTCTGCACTCTGCTTGTGACATACTTTGGGCAGTGAGTATGTTTACTGACGAAGCTTGTTCTATAATAACTGGCGTCCTTGAAATATTCTTCAGAATGACATTTACAACATATATGCCAATTTTGTTGTACTCAGTGCATCCACAATGTGAGTTATAAATTTTGAAGCCAAACTGGCAGAGAAAAAAATTTGACCTTGAAATGGCGATTTTCAAGGTCAAGGATGCCACCAGAATTTTTTTCATTATTTTTCCCGTATTCAGCGCATCAAATTACATAGGAATACGCTTTCAAACTTTATGTTATAAATTTTTGTCATTGGACTTTTCGTTGCGGACGGGGCTGGTCGATATATCGACCAGCAGTTAGGCTTGGGACTCCAATTGAGAAATTTATCGATTTTATTGATATCTTTCGTGCAAAAAAAAAGTCGATTTTAATGGAAATTTCCTCGTCCTTGAAACGTCAAACGCGTTTTTCTCGAAACAACGTTTTTCGACGGCTTGTTGATAAAATCTTCGAAACCACCGAATCGATCCTTATGAAATTTTAACCACACATTCTGTACAGCTATAGCTATAGCGGATACCAAGGATTTAAAAAAATGTTGATATTTACTAATTTTTTTCTCAAAAACGGTGAAACACACGTTTTTATTGTTTTTTTTTAATGCGCGCTATTTTGTTATTTCGGCATATATGAAAAATCGTATGATTTTCGCTATAGTCATTAACATACTGAATCTAAAACCGTTTGTTTTTTTTTTTGTTTCGGATGACCCATTTTCGAGATTTCCTCAACAGCGCAGACCTACAATTTTTTAGGACATTTTTTTAACTACCCTTTTCGTCTATAAATAGTGACAAGTAAATAAATAATTGTTTAAATGTATTTCGAAAGTGTATTTATCGTAACAACTTTTATATCCATATCTATAATATAAACCTATCAAAAACATTAATGAACATAGCCGTTTTAGCGTCTAAAGTGAGAAGACGCCTCAATGTTTACCGAATATCGATATTCTATTTCGAATTTCCGACTGCAACACGAGCAGGAAGTCACGACAGTAAAGTGCGCATCATCCGAATGCAACCACTTGTTTTATATGCCTTCATTTTTTATGACGTTGAACTTTGCATGGTCGGAATGCAACGAAAATTCATTCTTTCAAATTGGTCAAATATTTTTGGCCATTTTCAGCTGTGAAAATTGCCGGATTTTTTTTTTTACGTATTCTTATTAGAGTTGGCTGTACCGCAATGTGCAAAAAGGGGTTTGAAAAACGATAAAGATAAAGAAATAAAAAATTAAGAGAAAAAATCGTTGCATTCCAACGATGCAAACTTCAACGCCATCATTTTCGGTCTAATCCATAAACTTTTATTTTGCAAATATAGATCGCATTTCTCTAACAGGAATACGTAAACAAGTGATGTTCATAAACCGGATGGGTAAAAAAAGTCATGAATCGAAAATAATTAATTTGCGTTGCGTTACAACGATGCGAACATCATCATCATCGAGATGGCGACAACCACGACGATAAAGCGATTTCTTTTTGATAGATTTGGAAGTCTTCATCGTAAATGGAATACAATTGTTGTCGCGCGTATACGAATGCGAATGAGGAAAAGAAGAAAAGAAGAAAAAAACAATCCAATCGATGATTCTTTTGTAGCCTAACGATAATCACGCGGGATATCAATGCGAGTAGTAGCAATTGACGACTCGTCGTGTTTTACTTCGTGATCTTTTACGTGTGCATTCTCTTTTTATCGGGCCGATTGTTATCGGAGAATTCGAACGTCTATTTTTGTCACAGCGTCACAAAGATTTTTGTCAAAGCGTCAGTCACGTTACAATGTTGAAGTTTGCATCGTTGAAATGCATCGAAATTCCTTATTCACATTTGCATTTTCTTGTCAACATAATACATGATCGTTTTTTTTGTTTGTTTGCACTTTGAGGTTGTAGATTTCCAAATAAAAATCTTCAAAAATATTTATATGATTTTTGTAGTTTGAGTTTGACAAAAGATAGTCGAGAAAAAAAATCATTGTATTGCAACGATACAAACGTTAATCGCATAAATGTGTAAACATCACAAACATCACAATAATGTAAACATCTATGTATCTTCATCCCCAGCTCTCAAATTATATTCTATAATAATTTCAATCCAATTGCGTGCTATTGAAGTTTAAACTAGTTATTCATTTTCAACCACCCACGTTTTCAAGTAAAATCTGATTTTAGAACAAGGCCATTTTTATTGTAGAATAAAATGGTGTTGAAGTTTGCATCGTTGGAACGCAGAGAAAGTTTTTTTTTCGCGTTTTATTTTCCATGTCTTCAGTATTGTAGGAGATCCCTTTTCATAGATTTATATTGTAGTACACTAAATAATTATCTTTAAAACCATTATCTAGTACTTGTCGTAGGATTTTTTTTCCGTTACTTAGTTTTTGTTTTATAGGCAAAATAATAACTAATTTTTGGCCCAAAAATCACTATTTATGTTCAAACGTCCGCCACTTTGTCATAAATCGATATTTCCAAAATCGGCTATGACAAGTACTAGATAATAACCACAAAAAACCTCAATGCAATCGGTATATTGGTTTTCGAGAAATTTTGGGTACCGATTTTTTTACGACGCTCCAAGGATCATACAATATCGTTGTTTATTTTTGATATTTTTAAATAAAGAAAATTATACATATTTTTGAATGTATATCCTTTTAGATAATTAAAACCCCAATCCGAAATTTCAAATAGTTTTCCTTGAAAAAATTCACAAAAATGACCTTTTTCCGGCTCCTAGGTGTATATGTGCCCTTAAACGCGTTCTCCTCGAAACTGTTTCAAAAACGGTGTACACGATTTCTCGACACCTAATCAATGGATTGACTTGAAATTTAGTGTACGTATTCACTATCATGGTAGCTTAGTCGTGACCGACGTTTTTCTTGTTAACATATTTTTATCATTAGTTATTAACAACAATAATGTCATTGTTCCTCGAAAAATCAAAAAAAATATTTTATATTATCTATTTTAAGAAAAAAAAAGGTAATCCTCTAGAAAAGTGACTTTTCCGAGAAATATCCGATTTCTTCGATAAAAGATGATGTATTGGGTTATAAATGAATGATATTCAGTTGGGGGGGAGCTGAAATTTTTCATTAGCCAATTTTTTACGAGCAAAAAATTATTTAAAATGTTTTCGAATTTTTCAAAAACCCAAACAAACCCAATATAGGCGTCGATATGTTCAAAAAATACACTATTTTATCACGTGCTTCCGCGAATTTCAAAACCCTATAACTTTTTATAGCCGTGGGGGATTTCAGCATCCCCATCAGAATATCATCATTTATAACTCAACAGATGAGAAAATAGCATACAAATAATTTTAGGCTCATTTTTCGGAAAAGTCACTGATCTAAAGAATTACCGAAAAAAAAACTTTTTTGTTTCCGATCAACCGGGTGGGCGAAATCAACTACACCGTTGAGCCCCTCACGTTTAAAAGCCCTTCACGAGATTATTTATACCCTCTTGAACTATTAATATTTGTCAATGAAATATGGTACATAACTTTTTCAATGTACATACAAGTAAATGTCAAAACGATTTTTCAATTTTCTTACTTGTTCCTTGGAGATTAATTTTTTCAAATAACCCTTATTGTCGGGTCGTCACAGTAGCCTAATCCGTTAAAGGAATTGAAAAATGCTAATTTTCATTGCATTTCAACGGTGCGGACTTTAACCTCGTGCAAAATCAGTTGCTAAATCTCCCTTTACTCCGTCCTTCGTACTGGCACATTTTATGGCTTTCCTTCGTCCGCGAATTCTTGTTACTCACAGTAATTTCATATAACGCGACGGTGTTGACAAAAAAAAACTTCTTCGCTCCACCGATGCCCGAGTTTGCTTTACTGAACTGAGTCGGATTGGGCAGGGGAGCCGAGAGTTTCAACTGACCTAGGTCACCGTGTGTTTTACGGAGAGACGCAGATACGAAGGAATCTCACGAAGAAACTGGTTTTTCGTGGATAATTATTAATTGTTTCCAGCTTCAGGGCTGTACGACGTGAATATTTCGGAGGAAACTGAGTGGCCAGAATTTCACGATGATCGAAGGTTCCAAAAGAGATTGAAGTTCGGACGAGGTTGAAGTTTCCGTCGTTGGAACGCAACGAAATTTTCATAGTCCATTTTTTTTTTTACACATTTAGACTTCCGAAATCGCTTGAATTTTTATTACGATGCTTTTTAGAGATCTTCAGCCGAAATATGTAAGGAATTTTTTTGGATGATAATAAAAAAGAGGCAATCAAAAAATCAAAATAAACTTTCGTTCCATTCCTGCCATAGGAAATGTGTAAAATAAAAAGAAATAATTTTCGTCGCATTCCAACGATGCAAACTTCAACCTCATAGAAATTCAGGAAATAAATATTTCGTTGCATTCCCACGATGCAAACTTCAACGTCATAAGTTCGAGCGAATTTTCTAAATCGAAAAATATAACCTCTTAAGACACGAAACGACTGGAGGGTTTTTTCTTCCTTTTTTTCCGTTCCTTAATACGAACCCACGAATCTTCGAGGTCACGACTCGCTAAGTATAGACCTGACGCAGGAGTCGACCGCAGGGGAAAAAAAAATTGCGCTGGCCACTGCTGCGTAGCCAGTGCCACTGACGAACTCTTTCGTTCCATTCCCTCCCTCTCTGGCTATCTATCCCTGTCTCGCTCATTTACCCGTACGGTCGATCGCCGAATTCGAGAATTCGAACGGCTACGAAATAGCAACGAACCGGAAATGAATTGGCTGCTTCTTCAGACGGCAAAAAAAAACGTACCGTGACGTAACGATCCTCGCTGTTCGGTAACGTATAAGGGACCGAAGAGGCCGTCCGAGTAACAGAAGAGAATTTTATAGGAAAATTCGCAGTAATGACGAAGTTATAGCGTTTGGTAATTGACCGGGTGAGCAACGACTAACGGTAAGGGCGCAGGTGTTCTATACCTGCCATAGCTTTTTTCCCATCATAAGTACACGGAGAAAACAGGGGCCTCGAAGTTTAGGATTAGTACTATGCTGCTAAGAATAAAAAAATCTTTAAATATCAAAAAGTATTGAATGGAAGATAAAAATTGTAATTATGGTATATTAATAATGAAGAAATTTAAATTTTAACCTACGATATGGCACGTAAACTGATACAAATAATACATTTTATTTGGCATATTGTGATTTTTTGTAGTATTCAAAAAATATTTTGCCCAAGTGATTGGAACAATTAGTTTCCAGTATTCTACAAAAATTACGGTATAGAATCACATTTTACTAATAACTTCGTAATATTTTTCGCTATACGCCGAAGATTTATGCTATGCGTATAGTGAAATCTATAAATACACGAAGATTCATGCTATACGTATAGTAAAATCCACATGATAATATAGCGTGTAATAAAGGTTGGTATTTTACAAAGCACGCATTATTTTTACTATACAGCATATAGGACTCGCGCCTATGCAAGAATAGTTTCAAATGTAATATGCACGCATCAATTTTACTATACGGTGTGAGAATCATTTTTACAATTCTATAACAACAAGTCTTAGAATTCCGAAGTGGCAGTAATCTGCTATACTTTCCTAGCACTGAATATTAGAATTCTGGCAACCAGTGTTGGAATTTGAGGCCGTATTTTTCTCCGTGTACTGAACAATTTTGAGGCGAAAAATCGACTGTTTTATTCCAGTGACTGCCATGGCCCGAAAAAACTTAAATTTTTAAATTCCGGCTCGATAAGTACTAGTTTTATCTATCTACTTTAAGAAAGAAATATTTCTTTTTAGACGAGAAAAGAAAAGTTTTAGACGTCCCAGGAAAAGGACTGTAACTGTTTTACCGTTTGAAATTTTGCAACCAAATTCTCACACAATGTAGATAAAATGGCACACTTTAAAATGTATATCATGGTATGCGTTGCTCGATCGTGTAATTTTCCATTACTTAAACCTCAATACTTCCTGATGCGAATTGTCAAAGATTAGTACTCTATGTTCGCCACAAGAAAAAATGGCGCGCAATTTAAGATGTCTGGTCATTTTGAGACACCTTTTAGTGGTTCAGTCTTGATCGACGTTTTTCCCCCCACTAGTTGTTAAGATTTAGTATTTTTTCTTTTATTTATTAACAAAAATAATGTTTTTATCCTCGAAACATCGACAAGACAGTCATAATGTTTTTCACGTATGAAACACGATACACGAAAAGCTTGGTCAACTCTTAGCCAATGTTATCTATTTTAAGGAAAAAAACTTGTCTTTTTTTTGTTTCAGGTCAACTTCTTCAATTAATATTTTTATGAAATTTAGTACCCACCTTTGTAAATGTACATACAAAATAATGTCCAAATGGTGTTTCAATCGTGTTAGTTATACTGTCGAAACTATTTTTTTTTAATAACCCTGATTTTCGGGGTGACACGCCGGTCTAACCCCTCAACCCTGGGAGTACGTTCATATTTTTCGCTACTTAACTATACACGCTGGGTCTGTGATATCTAGCCAACTTTCGAATGATGCAGTTTCCTTGCAACTGCATCTATTCAGATTTTTATTTAAAAAAAAAATCTGTATTGGGTTCATATTTTGTCTGGGAAAGCTGTTTGAGCAGATAAAAATGTCTCGCGAAAGAGGAAAAATGCGATTTTTGCACTTTTTGGTCGGGTCCGTGAGACTCGATGATCAATTCGAGCTCTTGATATTTTTTTCGGCTCTTAATAGTTATTTTTTTCAATCGATTTATCTTTTAATGAATTTATTTTGAAATTGACCTATTCTTCATTGATTACATTTTTTATTATCTACGCAATTCTATTAATTTCTGTTTTTTCTCTCATCAAACATTATTGTTCAATTTCTGATACTCTTGCTGTAATTTTCTGGAAAGGGTAATGCAGATTTCCTCATTTCTAGTTTTTTTTTCAATTACGTATTCGGAAATTTAGTTGTTAATTTTTTTGGTATCTGACAGATCGACGTTATTTTTTTTGTAATAAAAAATGTCCATACCGGAAACCGGGTCCAGATATAGGGGGAAAAAGGAAGTATTAACTCGTACATAATGGTCCGATTGACCCCCAACGATCCCCGAGCTCGCGAAATACTTCGATCTCTCAACTTTAATTTCGGCACTTCGAGAAAGATATCTCGCAGATGGTCCTCGAGTTATTTTTGAGAAAAAAGAAATATCGTTTCCCGATCTTCGAGGCGCCAAAACGTGCGACGTCAGTGAAAAAAAAAAACATTCATCTTCAGGCAAATTGACGCGAAAAAGTTAAAACGTTTTTTTTCGCTTCGAAGCTGGAGAACTGTTGCTCGGCGATGGCAAAAATATTTTTAGCCGTTTTTTTTCTTCGTTATTATTGAGAGCACGCCAGTGCAACAATTTTCTTCCCTGGAGATTGAAAATTTCCCTCCATTCAAACCAATTTAAACCATTTCCCTCAATTTGAACCGAGTCCTACCGATTTTTTTAATCGCCGTAATCGATGGAGATTAACAAGTGAATATAAAAGTGCAAGAAACAGTTGGCAGAATTTGCCAATTGTTATTATGCTCATAAACTTGAGAACTCTCAAAAAATCAGAAAACGTAGCAAACTCTCAACTTCGTTCGGCATTGCTGACGAACGAGTTCGTATTCGTTTGGGTTCGTTTTTATCCTTCCCCAAATGACTCTGACGTTTATCGATCTTTTTTCGGGCTTTATGAAATAATAGCGAATTCATAAATATTTCGCTGTCGAACGAGAATATTTCAGAAAAAGCCTATCTCCCCTCAAACCGAAAGACAAAAATATATTCTTGTGTCAACACTTCAAAAAATAGTCGAAAGCCGACTCCTAAATATTTCAGAATGTCCGGTACAAAAATGAAATTGAAGCTCTGGATCTCTAGATCTGAGAAAAATGAAATTGAAGCTCTAGAGCTCTAGATCTGAGCTACAAAAATCACTGAAAGACTTTCGAGGATTTTTATTTGGAAACATATAACCTAAATCTCCAAAAAAAAGTTTCGTATGATAATAAATAAAAATGAGGCAACTTACGAGGGAAAATTATGAAGGAAAATTTTCGTTGCTTTCCAACGATGCAAACTTTATCATGATACGAAAAATATCGAAAAAAAACAACGTCTATTCCCAAAAAAGGTCAAGTACGAAAAAGACAATGTCATAGTACGAAAAATATTCATTTTCACAGTTGCCCAAAAATATTTTGGCAAATTCCAATTTGAGATCACTATTGAGGGCCCTCAAAAAAAAACTCAAATCGTTCGAAGGGAAAAAAATTTAAAAATATTCATTTTCACTGTTGTCCGAAAACATTTTGGAAAATTCCAATTTTAGATCACTTTGAATGCCCTCGAAAAAAAAACTCGAGTCATGCGTAGCTTGAATTCGAAAAAAAAAAACGTAACCGGGCAATTAAAAAAAAACGAATATTTACTGCATGGCAAGCTTGAGCTTGGATTTTTGGCTGCCGAGGGAGACCAACGTAAGGCGCCCGTCAAGTCCACTCGATCAGTATGTCTCGGCTCTTTTGAACGCCCGCGGTCGAAACATCGGCACACACCTCTCCCGCATTTCACCTTCACCAAGGTTAAACAAAGTGCAGCCGTCGATTTGAGCTTCGCTAGCTTCGCCCCCCCCCCCCCCCCGCTGCCTCGACCGTCGTTGACTCTCTCCTTCTCTATCTCTTATCTGTTTTGGTCCCTCTCCGTCTCTACGGATCTAGCAATGTGTCTCTCCCCCTTGAACCCGCGAGATTTTCAACCCCGCGTGCGGACGAGAAAGACGAGCGCGCCACGTGGTCGGATTTCTCGTTTGGGAAACGAGACTTGGAAAGGAAGGAAAAAAAGAAGGGCCTACGTGACCAACTGCACCTAGTTCGGTTTTCTTTCCTTTCTATCAAAACGCCTCATCTAGCTAGACGGCGCCGTGCTTCCGTCGCACGTTGCTTCAGACAATACGAATTTACGATAAAGGTCCAACATACGGTGCAGGAATTGCAGATTAAACGTAAACTTATAACTGCTGGTAAAATTTTACGATAACACCACTCTAAGATTGTGTAAAATTTTGTTTGCTCAAAAAATACTCTGCTCTCATAAAAACAATGTGCAATTGGTCTTAAAGCGAAATTTTTTTATTTTCAAAGTTCAATTATCGATTTTACGTAACCGTTTTTGATTAAGGGTAAACTTTTTGTTGTAAATAATTTACTGCTTATATTTTGGGCATCGAATCGATTTATTCCTTTCCAAGTGCGCCATTTTTTCAAAATATGGGAAAAAAAAATTCCTACGTAGTACCATAGCTAATCCCATAGCACAGATTATTTTTTTTTTTTGGTTTTTTTCTCCAGGTCTTACACTTTAACCCCTTCGTTGGCATTGGCGCCAAGTGCGTCAAATAATTCCGTGCCCTGTGTGGCATTGACGCAATAGTGCGCCAACCTTTATCTCTCTATTTAACTTGCTCTGATTTGAAATCGGAGCCTCACTCGGGGGTTTTTGGGCTCGCTGAATCCGAATTTGAAGTCAAAATTTGGAAATTCAAAACGGCGGCGGCAATATGGCGAACAAAAATTAAAAAATTCACTCGATTTAGATGAAAATTAGTACTCCGGGATTTTTGAGGTCGCTTATTGCGAACCTGAACACAACATTCAACATTTTTTTTCAACTTCATACAGACTGCTGTTGTATCCGCAAACTGAATTTGCAAATGTTATATTCAGACTCATAATTGGTGACCTACACAACCTACGAGTAGCGAGTTTCATCCAAATCAATCTGTATTGTTTGTATTTTCATTCGCCATATTTGTTGGTCATTGTGAATTCCTGAATATTGCGTTCGGATTCGTAATCAGCACTCTCAAAAACCCCAGAGTACAAGTTTTCAGGATAAAAAAAAAATCCCGCCATTTTGGGCACTTTTGCCGAATGCTCTCTGCCAACGAAGGGGTTATAAGGGGTTACCCCCACTTGCGATTTTGAAAATATCGATTTTTTTTTATTGCATTTTTTTTAAGTATAAGTATCTGAGAATATGTCCTGAAAATTTCAAGTCGACCCGAACAAAATTGACTGACAGATATGAGCGTTGAAAGAGAGAATCCGTTGTGTAAACGACCGGCTAATTGAAACTTTAAACGCGTTTTTCTCAAAACGGCATTTCTGAAGTCGGTGACCAAGATTACTGGAACACTAATGAACCGATCTTCTTGAAATTTTGCAGGCTTATTTAATACATAAAAATGTAGTCTTTAATCGTTCGATTTTTTTTTTTCGAAAAAAAATGGCCGTTTTATAGTCAAAAAACGGCCGTTTTTTTTCGTTAAAATCGAACCATTAACTTTGATTGCCCGCCATTTTGTGAAAAATGAATATTTTTTAAAATCTTTCGATTAAAGACTAGTTTATACTTATATTTGACTAAATCCATCCGCATTTTTTTTTCAGATGATCCACTTCGCCGCAATATTGGTCACCGCAAACCGTGTATATAAAAGCATTATTTCATTGACGGCCATTTGCCACTAAACAATGTAATATTTTTCAATAAAAAAATTACTGAAAGTTCTTCAAGATGTGTTCTTTAAGATGGTATATTGATCGATTAAAAAAGTTTTGTAGTTTTCTTTAAAAAAAGTCATGAAAAAATCCTTCTTTTTGCGCTATAAGTGGGGGTAACGCCTTAAGAGAAAAACGTATTCCCGTGAAGCTGTTTGTAAAAAGCACATTTTACAAGATGGGCTCTGTCGCCGCCATTTTGTATGAAAATTAATATATTTTTTATGCTTTGATAAACCCTCTCAAAAGAAATCCTATTCCTTTTTTCATACTCCCAAAATAAATTGTCAAATTTGGGCCTTATTTTCTGCCCCCAGAGTGGTCCCTTGATATACAGAACTTGATTAATCTACAAAGCGGAACTATACAGAACTCTATATATATATATCGTATTATTATTCTGTATATCTATATATATATACAGAAATCTACAAAGAGGAACTACACAGAACTTGATTAATCTACAAATCTACTTAATTAAACTACAAAGCGGAATAAATATTTATTCCATGCGTTCGCAAAATCTTTTTCAACGCAGTAATGAGAATCATAAGTACACGAATCGGTTCGTTTTTTCGTGCATAAGAGAATAGTGAAAAGCACATTCAATTTCATTGAGGGGGGAAATACATATAAATGGTCGAAAATGACGAAAAATTTGGGATTTTTTTTTCCAACGCAACCACTGGACCAATCGTTTAGAAATTTGTAGGGTATTTTATTGTCCATTAGAAGACACGAAAAAAATGTTTTTTCATCGATGATCTGCTGATGAACACAGCAGCCTGCAGCTAATTGTTGCCGAACGAATTTTCGAAATTTGCGGCGATTTAAAAAAAATTATTCATCCGATTAATTTCAACCAAAGGTTTTTAGACACATCGTTGCAAACAATCATTATTGCACAAAAAACACGAACGTTTTCGGTGAGAATTCGATCTTTTTTTTCTGAGGGCCGCCATTATTGCAATATTCAACTTTTTCTTGGTTTATCGACAGCGTACTCTCATATAGAATGTAATGGTTACTGATTTTTTTTTGTTTCAAATGAAAAAAAAAAAACTACAGTTGCGGCAGTTCGACATCGCGGGAAAAATTCGTTCAGCAACAATTGGCTGCAGGCTGCTGATGAACACTTGTTGTCATGAAAATGAGAAAATAAAAATATAAAAAGGTAATTGTATTGCATTGCAACGATGCAAACTCCAAGGCCATGCGGTAGGCTGATTTTTTTTTGTTGGCAAATTTCGACTACGAGAAACACTCAGATATTTTTCTTTTGGATCCTTATGGGAAATCTGAAGACCAAGTTGGCGAGATAAAAATTCAGATGATGAAGAAAATGAGGAAATAAAATAAAAATAAAATAATTCGTTGCATTCGAACAATGCAAACTTTAACGTCGTAAAAATAATCGAGTTGATGAATTTACGGAGTTGTACCGTACGACAAAAATTCCGTGTTGTCGTTTTTCAAATCGATAGAGAGTAAGCTTCGTTAGCCGTAATAAGCCTAGATAATATTTCCCAAGCAATTCCTCAAGCACACTATGGCGTTGAAGTTTGCATCGTTGGAATGCAACGAAAAGCCTTCGTTATTTGTTAATTTCTTTATTTTTGGTAATATCTGAACTCTTTTTTTGCAATTTAAGTTATGGATCCATAATAAGGGAATTTGAAAATATTTTCAATTATTATGGTAGCCTAAATGGGCAAACAAAAATTGGGCAATACGAAAAAAAACTAATGGTTGCATTCCAACGATGCACACTTCTTCAATATCATGAAACACTTATCCAGAGGATCGGAATAAAAACGATTTTTTCAAATAGTCAATTGTTATAATTATATCCGGTCTTTGAAGTTTCAAAAAAATGGTGATGTTAATCCGATAACGATGAGGTTCTACTCGGACGACAAAATTGTTCGAGACACGAAGAATTAAAGTTCTTCAATTAAATTTTTAATTCTTAGACTTTCTTCTTAAGCACAAAAAACGTCAAAAGTCGTACCGATTCGTCGCGTCTCTGAAGTAGTGTTACCCCTTAATCTTTATGGTGTCAAAGTTCGCGGCATTCGATCGCAACGAAAGTTTGTCTTAATTTTTTTTTTTATTCTTCGCTTCGTTATCATCCAACATCTTATATCGATTCAGATTATGAGTTTTTCCGATAAGGATGAAAAAAGCGTTCGGTTATTATCGTGGCGTGAATCTGCGCAAAAAAAAAATTCTTCGCGCGATGGGAAAAAAGATTTTTCCTCGCTTTCCAGCAGTGCAAACTCCGACGTCATCGGACGCGCGGCCTAGTGTTTGTTTTGTTCCGATCTTTTTATCTTGCGCGTCCGGAGAATAATGTAAGCGCGTCGATGATTAGTACACTTGACTTTGCCGTGTCATTGTGATACATTTGTTTCCTCGAATTTTCCTATTATAGAATAACGCGCTCCGCGACAGTCACAATCATAATTCTCGTGTAGCTTACAATTAGACTCGCACCGCGACGGCTGACGGGGAAAAACAGCAGTGCATTTTTCCCTGTGACAAGAATGAGGAGACCTTTTTAATTAGGATTTTACACGAAAGCTGTCAAGCGTCTTTTTCCCGTCTTACATTTCTCGCTATGAGAATGCAAAAGTACGAAATCAATGGCATTTTTCTTCTCGAACATTGCAGTGAATAGCTGCAATCTTCTATTTGGGAAAACTAAACAAAATGGGCGTTTCGTGTTCCTCGGAGAAAAAGCAAAATGGAATCTATGAAAATAGAAGATTGCAGTAAAAGTTTTGGGCTTTCGCGTGAAGAAAACTTTGTGGGTGTGAAAAATAATGACGTTGAAGTTTGCATCGTTGGAACGCAACGAAGATTCACTTAAGGGGGGACATCGAAGTAAAATTTTCAATTTTTCGAAAAAAAAAAATTTCGCTTAAAAGGTGCTTCAGGGTCTTAAAAATAATATACCAAATGATGGAATACGGCAAAAGTGTCCGAGTGCCCAAATTTCTTGCGTTGAATACAACGCTTTTTCACGACGCTTCACTTTCGTGCATACATATATAACATAAATAGTGATAAAAAACAGTGATATTTGTAAATCATTGTCATTATGAGTGACACATCGTCGAGTCGTGTTAGAAAAGGGACGAAAAAGGATACTGCGTACGAAAATCGACTGTACGGTGCAGGCATTGCAGATTAGAGGTATATGAAATTTTCATATGGTTTCTCAGTACTTAAAACTTTAAACGCGTTTTTCTCGAAACCACTTTTTTTGAGCTCGCCGAAGACATAACTCGAGCAAATCTTTACCGATCGACTTGAAATTTTGACAGTAGCTTCGAAACATCTTTCTCCACGGAGCTACGTAGGATTTTTTATTTTATAGGGCTTAGTTTTTTTTTTATCGACGATTTTATGGCGTTTTTTTTTGTTAAAAATTTAACTTTATTTTCAAACATGCACCATTTTGCAAAAAATCAATGTATCGAAAAAATCCTACGTAGCTCGCTAGCTGTTGTTATATGGAAACTAAAAAATTTTGATTTTTTCTTCCAGGTCAAAAATTAAGGAGTCTACGTCTTCGGCCATCGACACGCTTTAAAAAATAGGCGCCTTGGGCCATATGCTGCGCAGCCGCCATTTTTAAATATTTTTTATTGAAAAAATTACATTTTGTACTTTTTTAGTATTGCTATAAAACCTACGTTACAGATTTACGATTGGTACTTTTATTCAGCCAAAATTAATTCCCGGAAATATACCTATTTTTTTGTGTGCTACTGTGATTTCCCCCCTTAAAAAAAAACGTTGGATTGTCGTAGCGTGAAACCGCCAAGAAATTCAATTTCCATAAAAAGGAATGCCTAAAACTGCTAAACTGCCTAAAACTTGCCTAAAACTGCCAAGAAATTTAGATGATAAGGCGTTGCCTAAAACTGCCGTGAAATTTGGATGATGACACGTTGCCTAAAACTGCCAAGAAACTTGGATGATAACGCGTTGCCGAAAACTGTCAAGAAATTTGAATGATAACGCGTTGCCTAAAACTACCACGAAATTTGGATGATAACGCGTTGCCTACAACTGCCAAGAACTACGACGATCACTCGAACTTAAAAAAAAAAATCCTCGTTGCGTTCCAACGATGCAAACTTCAACATCATTTTGTGACGGGGTTGAAGTTTGCATCCTTGAAATGCAAAGGAAATCCGTTTCTTTTAAACGTCCTCATTGTTATTACAATCCAATTTGTTTCACCGATTGAGATCAAAGCTTTCTATCAAGTGTGGAGAAAATCGCTTGAGTGATACCCGTGGCCAGAAAAGTTAACTGTCGTTGCATTCGAACGATACAAACTTCAACATCACGGACTTTTCACAAACGTCGAGTTTTTCATTCACCAGACGAAATTTTACATTTCGGAGGGTAAAAATCAAGTCTGCAGAGCAAGAAGTAAATCTCTGAAAATAAGTTTGTTTGGGTTTGAATATTTATTCCCTCGACTGCGACAAATATAAATTCAGCTTGGCGGAGAGAGCGCATGGGCAGTGCAATTAGTGGGCGGTCCATCGAAAATAGATTCAAAAGCATTTGCGGGCGCAAGAGAAAGAAAAGAAGACGGACGAGGAAAGGTTGAAAATTCGCGTGAGTCTGGACAAGTGAGAAGTATAATTTACCTTGGTCCTCTCGTTGATCGTGTAATCGGCCAATTTGCCATTATTGGGCATTCTATTGGCCCTTATGATGATAGAGTCGACCTTGGAAATGAGCATGCCGATGTTCTCGCAATGTTTCTCCTTGCCGTCGAGCCACGTTATCTGATCGCCCCTTATAGTTTTGAGATCGTTATTGCCGGTTCTATTGGAGACCAATTGTCCGTCCTCGAACAAGCCCGCACTGTACATATTGAGCACCTCGTTAAGCACCGAGACACCCTTCTCGTGGCCGAGAAAACTGTCAACCACGCACACACCGAATTTGTTCATGTCCCTTATAACGTTTCTGCATACATCGTCGATTATGAATTCCTCGCGGGTGTCGCGATTGCTGTGCAAATAAGGCGGCAGATGGTAATCCTCCTCGAGGGAAACCTCGGGAAATTTCGTCCCGTTTTTTCGACGATTGTTGCGCTCGCTTCTCGTCGCGCTCATCGTCGTTCTCGCGTCCACATCTTCGTCTTCGGCCTCCTCCTCCTCCTCCTCCACACCCCCGATCATTCTCGAACTCTCCACCGAGGGATTCAACGACTGACCTCTAGCGCCCAGTATTGTATCCTCGGAGCTTCCGGCGTACGTTATTGGCATCGTCCAATTCTCGGGACGGCCCGCGGACGCGCTTTTTCTCGTTTCGCCGTGACCCTTCTTCGTACGCGCCGATGCAACGCACGCCGCCTCCCTCGACGACCTTCGATTGTCCGCACCTGGCGCGTGGAAGAAAACATTTTGCCATTTACAATCGAATTACTTCGCATCTCCAACGTTTACTTGTGATTTTTACGTTTCTACGGTGGTGAAGTTTGCATCGCTGCAACGCAACGAAAATTACTCTTCATTTTTTCATTTCTCCAGGGGCACTTGTGTGACACTTTCGAAAAATCGATTTTTCTCTGTTGCATTTTTCGATAGTCCGTACATTCAAGAATAACGTACGAAAATTTCAAGTGTGGATATCAAATATTTTTCGAACTACAGCCTTCTAAAGAGCAACTGCTCTTTGGAAGGCGAAGCTGTTTTTTTTCTTCTTTCAACGCGTTTTTCCCAAAACGACATTTTACAAATTTGCCGCAGTTTTAACGCGAATACAAATCATCCGATCGACTCGAATCTTCTTTCAGCGTATATTCAGTATTTGTTTCTTCATACAATGACCGTCCAGTTTTTCGATCGGATAAAAAAATGTTAGTTTGCCATGCAAAAAGTCATCGGATTTTTAGGCGTAATTTGGAACTTTTTTCGAAATTTCGCCATTTTGTTGGATTTTATTTCATTTCACAATCCTGCCTCATTTTACGGGCGATACCTTCTAGTTTAGGGGACTTTTTTATTTTTTTTATTTCTGGCACTCTGAAGGCCGCAATCACTGCAGCAGTGGGAGAACTTTTTTTTTTTGCGGACTCGGGAGACGCCGCACAAGTTGCTGAATATTTAATATTTTCGTACAAAAAAATAACTGCGTATAGATAATTTATACACAAATATATCTTCGGAATATCAAAACATTCGATGCGATACTTTTTTTTCAATAAATTCCCGAAAATGACCCTTTTTGGGCAGTCACACCAGTGGTGCCCCTTAAGGGGAGGTTGCCGTGGAGAGGCATGAAAAATGCACGAACTTCGGGAACTTTCCTTTTCTATATAATATATACTGTTGGAAATGGGTTTCAACGTATTTTATTATTCTATCAGTGGAGCGTAGATTCCAGTTTTATTTATTTAAAAAATCCAAAATGGCGGCTCCAGCTCCCGTCGAATGAAGCCCGTTCCACAAAATCGCCAGTTCATTTGAAACAAAAGCATGACGTTGAAGTTTGCATCGTTAGAATTCAATGAAAATCATTTTTTTTTAACTCACATTTTTTTTTCACCCGACTCAAGCTGCAAATGTTACGAAAAAAAAAATGCAGGATTCTTACTTAGCGATCTGCAACAAATCTGCAAAAAATGTCTTGCGTGATAATGAAAATAAGAAATTAATAAGAATTTTTGTTGCATTTCAACGATGCAAACTTTAAGCCGATACAAAAACGGGTTAAAAATGATTAAACTATGCTGAATTTGAGGATGGCGTTAAAGTTTGCAACATTGGGATGCAACGAAAATACTTTTTGATTTTTTTCTCTTCTTCGTTTTTATCATAATTAGTTATTTTTATTGTCCATTAAGGTCGCGAATCTCCATTGAGGATTAAAAAACCGTTTCGGTGATGTTCGTGATGTAAATCGGCAAAAAAAATGTGAGCAATAGAAGAAAAATTAACTTCTGCTGCGTTTCAACTATGCAACCTTCAACATTGTATTTGAGGGGGGGGGGGGGGGCTTATCGTTTTTGGTTTTCTGATAAACGCCTGGATAACAAAATGACAGCCGTTTGAAGAAAAAAAACCGAACTTTTTAGCCCGGTTTTTTTGCTTCAACGAACACCAAAGAAAGTCAATTTTGTCAATTGTCAATTTTTGACAAAGATCGCTTCCTGATGGCCCTGCAAATTGAATTTCAGGTGAATCGGCCCATCCGTTAAAGGTGTAGAGCGCCTCGCGCGCTGATAAATGCTGTTTTCAGCAAAACGCATTAAAAAGTTAAACGTTATAATAAATTGCTTATATTCGACAACCCAAACAAGCAAACCCACGTTTTCTAAAGACTTTAAAGATGCAGATTGTGTTAAAAAAAAGAATCAAATTTTTCATTTTCTTTAAATTTTATTATAATATCCTTAAAGTCCTTAAGGATATTCCGGCAAATATTCGGAAGTGGGGCTGCTGGTAGAATCAGGCTAATTTTCTTGAAGGGTTCAAACAACCCCAAACACCCCCAATAATGCCAAACAACCGCAAACAACGCCAAACAACGCCAAACAACGCCAAACAAACCCAAACCAAAATTAGCCTGATTCTAACAGGAGCCCCACTTCCGAATATTTACATTTATTTGTAAATTATTTATTTATTTGTAATTTATTTACTTGTAAATTATTTATTTGTAAATTATTTACAATTATTTATATTTATATTTACCGATATTCCTTAAGGATAATTATTCTTAATGATAATTCATTATAATGAACTAATTCTAATAAAGGATAATTCATAATTCATTATGAATTATAATTCATTCTTTATAATTCCTTTATAATTCATCCTTTATATATTCCTTTATAATCCTTTTAATAATTAATCCTTTATATATTCCTTCTTTTAATAATCTTTCTTATATATAATTCATTATAATTCATAATGAATTATAATTCATTTATATACATTATTATATACATTCATTATAATTCATCCTTTATATATTTAATCCTTGATATATTCCTTCTTTTAATAATCTTTTAATCATTAATCCTTTATATATCCCTTTATAATTCATCCTTTATATATTCCTTTATAATTCATCCTTTATAATGCATAATTCATTATGAATTATGAATCATCCTTTAATAATTCCAATTAATTATCCAAAAATTATCCTTTAATAATTATTATTAAAGGATTATTATATCCAATAATTATCCTTTATTAAGTATCCCTTAATGATTCCAATTAATTATCCAATAATTCATAAAGGATAATTCATTATATTGAAATAATTAATTATAATGAACTACAATAATGAACTACAGAATATTATAATATCCTTCAGTTCCTTAAGGATCCTTAGGTTTCTTAAATTCTTTAATATCCTGTCCTTAAGTTTTATTATAATATAAAAGCTTTTTTGGAGTTTTTCGTTAGAAATTTTTAATTAGGATTCTCAAAAATGTTTTGGTGACTTCCGTAGCTTAAATGCGTTGAAGAAAAATAGATTTTCGTAGCGTTCCGAAGATGCAAACTTCAATACCATAGATTTCTGTTACTTTTTCCTGATTGAATCTCCCGTAGATGCTCAGAAGTTCAACGTTCGAGTCTGCGAGGAAAACCGCACTTTGTCAAGTTTTCCATGTGCGCTTTATCGACTTTTCCTCGTTTCGCAGCATCGACGCTATCATTTCCTCGCATGTATGAGAATGATTATTCGTAGCATTATTATTATTTCCTCGCGCATACACAAAGGAAAAAGCCGGTTCTCGCAAGCTGATGATCGTGGACAGGATACTTACTAACGACTAACTGATCCGAGACGTTGCGTGATAAAAATGTCCAAACCGCTCTACAATACGACATTGAAGTTTGCATTGGTGGAATCCAACGAAAATAAATTCGTTGCAGTTGCTGAAAATTTTTTTCAGGCCGATTTAGACTACGAAGATCACTCAAACGTTCTGAAGTATTCTCATTAGAGATCTAGGATCGTAATTTGCAACAAAAAAAGCTTTTGGATAATGGGAAAAATAGAGGAATAGATCACTGAAAAAAGGAATCGGTGCGTTTTAACGATGCATGCTTCAACGCCATTCTGCAATCTTAACGTTTCAACCAACATGACTCATAACTGCCGCAGCTATGTACACCGAGTACAATGTTGACGCGCCTTTTACAGAGATCAGTGAAAAACTGCTTGGTGACCGATGGAAAAGTGTGCGAATATCAAATTAATATGATGGAATAAAATAGTAATAGAAATAAAGCTTGAATTATTCTTGAGTTCTGGCCAATTGGACTCTAGTGCTCTCTGTTATTATAAAAGTGGTCGCAACTGCTTCCGGGCAATGCAAAGTGTTTGTCTCTGGATGTGAAACACAGCGAGGCTTTTGGATGTTTCCACCTCCTCAGACAGCTCATCCCCCGCACTGTTTTTATGTGCAAAAAGCTTCAACTTTCACAAAGACAGCTTCAACTCCAAATGCGCTTTAGCAAAAGTTTTGTAGAAAATGCAGAGTTCTGTAGAGTCCAGTAATCTTTGTTGATGATAATGAAATTCAACTCGATACCCCATCGAGGTAAATGATGGAGTTTGCATCATTGGAATGCAACGAAAGATCCTTTTTCACGAATCAATGACTCGTTGTCCAATTTTTTTGCCACATTCAGGCTACAAGAACTACTCAAACGTTTTTTCAAGATGTTTTTTCAGACCGATAATCTAAATCTGCAGAAAACAACTATTTCAAATTATAAAATCATAAAAACAGGATTCCCATTGCGTTCCAACAGTGCAATATCATCGTTTGGCACGTTGTTTTCTCATACTCTCACCGATTTCCGCAGGCAATTATAACACTTCGTTTGTAAACGTTTTTTCGGTACCTTCCGTCTGTAAACCTGGGTATTTCAAGTCCTGCTGTTTTTTTTACCTAGTTAATACATTCTAAATATTTTGAAAAAATTCGTGCTTGTGTTCGAAACGTTGAAATTTAATATATCGATCATGTAATTATAGGAATATAAATTTTGTCAAATATTTTTTGTTATAAATGAACTAACTCTGTAGGGAAGTAGTTTTGGCTCGGACACGAAATACCCAGGTTTACAGACAAAGTGGTAAGATTTGCAACAATTCTACCCTCTTTAGTGCAAAGAGCTGTGGACAAGTCTAGAAAAACTTGGCAATTGGGTGGTCGGTGATCGCGTTGAAATTTGCATCATTGAAACTAAACGATTTCATTTTCCATTTGTTAGTTTCTATTAGCTTCCAAAACTTTCTTCGCAGATTGAGATTATAAATCTCTAATAAGGATACGTAAAAAAGTGATTTTCGAAACCAGAAAGAGCAGAAAAAAATATTTGAGCAATAAAAATTACAAAATTCCATTGCCTCCTAACATTGCAAACTTCAATGTCATGATTGGTGTTACAAATAATTTCACATGGCATTATACTCGACCCACACTCGAATGGGTGACCCTAGACCAAAAATTTAGCTGTCTGTATCGGCACGATTTTTTTGGACTTTTCCCATGTCCTTGTGCAATGATTGGCAAAACATTGAAAAATCGAACCAACACGAGACAGCAAAACCACGTGGGATAGAAAAAACAACGAGACCAACAACTACAAAAACAAATCGAGTTCCACCATGAAACATTTTTTAAAAACCTGTCAAAACATGGATGGCGAAGTCTGGCGGCATTGGAATGCAACAGAAATTCTTCTCTACTTCTATTTTCATTATTATCGAAAATCATACTTTGCAAATTGGTTGTAGATCACTGAATGAGAAGACTAAAAAATATTTGCGTGATTTTCGCAGGTCAAATCTGGCGGAGGAAATTTGGTAAACGAAAAACAACGACGCAAACTTCAACGTCATGTAAAAACCATCATACAAAGGGAATCAATAAACGTACTGCGAATTTTCTCGATATTCCGCTCGATTTCTCGTTCGCCCGTCTGTATCCTCGTTATTTCCCCGGCAGCTTGGCTTTTGAGGTTAGAAGAAACAATGCCGTTTTTCGCGATCGTTGAGGAACTTTTGACATCGGTGCTCGTTTTGGAATTGTTTATTCTCGTCGATGTTTTGTCGATAGTCAATTTGTTGACGTCGATATGACCGTCAACGGCTTTGGACGAGCAAAAGGCTTTGTGATGCCGCCAGTCGATGATCTGATGTTCCTTGGAGCAATAATTCGTCGTTTTGCATCTCGAGCACCTGAGCAATTTGTTGGTGACACCGCACACGGCGCAGCCAATTTGCGATACGGCTCCTTCGGGACTCTGCGAACGACTGACGATCGGTGTTGACATGTTTTCTTATCCCTCGGCGTTCTTTCGCCCTGTTTCGCTCGTCTTTTTGTTCGTCCACTTCACCACGCGTTTACGACGACATTTCACGTTACGTCGCGGTCACATACGCCACTCGGAGTAGGGACTATCGCGTCAATCTTTCCCTCTCTCTCACACTCTCGTGCTCTCTGTAGTCTCCACAGAGAGCCTCCGCGTTCCGTCGCACTCAATTTTCACCACTCGCGCGATCACCGCTGCGCACAATTGTCGCTAAAAAAAACTACGCTGATACCAGATAACTATAGACGAACGTAAACATATATACGTACATATTATTGTGTATATTGCGAATTCCTTGCGGACTTCCCCGGATGAGTTCACACTGATCATTAGTCGTCTATACGGACAGCTCACCACGCTTTCAGTGCCGCGCGCACACCTCGACGTTCTCCGGCCGAATCAAACAAGTTATAATTATTCCCGTGTTATTATGATCAGATGTTCGGTGGTGTTTTTTTTTGTTGCTTGACGCACACAAGGGTACCAATAGTTTCCCCAGTTACCCTGGGTGTGCGCGCGCATCACGTAATTCCGTTACCGACCGTCGGTAATTCTTTTAGTAGTTGTGCGGAATTCTGAAAGATGGCGTTGCCACCCTGTACAGTGCGGTGGCTAGTCTGCCACTCGAGCGTCCGGCTGATACAACAGTCAGCGGCCAAGCGACACCAGCGCCCAACGGCCGAGAAGACAAGCTCTCGTGCCTAGCACAACTTCTGATCTCTCTCTCTCTCTCTCTCTCTCTATCTCTTTCCTACGTATACTAAGTTCTTCTTGGAGACGCCTCGCGCCTACTTGTAGCACGTGCATACGCGATACAGCATCTCGATCTCTGACTGTTAATACTAGCTATAAGAGTTGTACCGGCAATAAATATTCATTCTTTGTTATTCTTACAAACCTGATCGTAATTCCTTGGGGTCCTGTCCCCATAATAGTGGCTTGCCACTTTTACGGTAGTAATTCCAAGACGGTTACAAGGAACGAAAATTGATTAAACTATTTATTCTCTATCTAGTCTTTACGAAACTATTATTAACGAAGAAAGCAACAAGAATTTAGAATGTGGATGCTCGGAGTGGGTGTCTTTTCTATTGCGAACGTAAAACTGATGAAGAAACGCGCGGAATTTTTTGGATGCTTCGGATGCTGGTACTGCAGCCGCCGAAGTTACCGACAGTTCTCATAGCCTCTGGGTAAAATCACTAGCCGGCTTTGACTAAAAGACCATCTCGCACGCTTTTTTTGGCGTTTTCGCCGTAACAAAGCCAAAAGGAACGTTATTTCCATACTCCTCAGCATGGAGACTAGATATAGGAGACCAAACTTCAATGGGGAGACAGCGAATAAAGTGTGCCTAGAAATGCGAATGATGATAGCGCGTCGATCGATCAGACCCACATATACAGTAGTATATTGGTCGATGAGGTGAAAGTGATCGCACGAGGTTCTAACCTCACAACACATTGTTTTTTTAAGAATTTTAAAACAGCCTAGCTGTTTTCACAGTCCACATGATAATTATAAAGGAAAAACTATTTCAAAAGCAAAACAGTCACCCTCTTTGCAAATTTAATCACATCTGCAGACTTATGTTTTGTAATACATACTCGTTTTTGTACCCCGAGTAATTACGTACGAGAACAAAAAAAAAACATTAATTTTTCAATATAAAAACTACGCATTTGCGTGCAGTCACTGGAAATATTATACTGCTCCACCAATACTGTATTCGTACCAATCGGCGTATCACTTAATGTTGAATGTTATTGTAACTCTGGCAATTAAGGTTAGATAAGTTAGTCATCTCTCCTACAATCGAAGTCGATAATTATTTATCGAAATTATTTATATATATACGAAATATATATAACATTTATCTTCGAGAGATCGCAACGCCCTCCTTCACTTTCGCAATTTTAGCGACGCGTTGAAATGCCGAGTTAGGACTCCTGTATCTAGTCTCTATGTTCACGACGTAAGGGATGCCTCGCGCGCGAAACTACCTTCTATATTTTCATAATTTTTCTCTCCGTTGTATTTTTTAAGTGTAGACAATTACAATGTATGTCGTTCTCGATGCCATCGCCGTCGTCATACTTTATTGTCATTGCGAACCGGCAATTACGCCGCAAATTTTCTCGAACGGCGGGGCGCACGCGCGTCATCGGGCATCGCGACATCGCCCGATCGCTGCGCGCCTAGCGGTGACTATTTCAGCTACATACAAAAACAGCCAGTCCCGCGCGAGTTCGAGCAGCGAGCCCGCGCCCGACCCTTCTTTCTCGTGCGGGCACACTTTCAGCTCACATTCACGTTTCCACGATCGGGTAGTGTTAATTAGAACCAGCGACGACGCTTACTATGAACAAATATTTATTGAATATATCATACATTGCGTCTCCAATATACGCATAATTCTGACGACGCATATATTGTAAAGGTATTAGTACATACGTAATAATTCACTCAGCGCGTACCGAGCGAACGACGAAAATTTACCAATTTTTGTTTTCTTTTTGTTGTAACGTTTGTAGCGAGGAACTGTCATAATTGTCCAGTTACATTCATCTCTTTTTCCATTGTCTTTTCCTCTCAATATATCCAAAGAGCTCGCATATATTTACATATATGCAACGCGAGTAATCGGCATCCGGAATTAATAGTACAGTGGAGACATAATGTCATGGTCGCGGGAGAGGACTGGGATTTCCAATTAAATTCTTACAACAAATTCTTTTCTCATTTTCTTTTTCTTTCTTTTTGATATATCGTTCGAATTAACCACCGATATATGGGTCTACCACGTGAATCATACTTGAATAATTAGATTACCTTCGAGGATCTTAGTCTAATGCCATTAATTTAGTGTGTGTCCGTGTTTTTTTTTCTTCTTTTTCCTCCGAATCCATACCGAGCGATATATACAAGGAGATTCACTGGAAGTTGGTCACTCGAAAAAAACCTTTAAATAGCGATTTAGACGAAAATGTCAGACAAAATTTGAATGGTTTGTCAATGTTTTCATTTTTGTAGCCTTAGATTTTTTCCAAATGGAGGTATCAACCTGATTTCAAGGTCACCCTCACTTCAAAGAGAAACTTTGGCCTTTTCTTATTGGCCACAAGGGTAGAGCACAAAAGGATCAATCACAGACATCATGACCTTGGGATGACCTTGGGATGACCTTGAAATGAAAAATTTGCGAATCGGTGGATGGTAGAAACGTTGCAGTTGCCTGGCCTCCTCGATCGTCCGTTTTTGACACCATTTGACTATTTTTCCTAGGCTGCATTGAAAAGCGAAGCTAAAGAGATGTACCAGCAACTCGGGAAAATATAAAGGAACGGATGAGCCAGGCTCGTCGAGCGATTTTGTACAAGACGTTGCAGAGTTCACGCATCATTCCGAAATCGTATCGTAAAATGTATCGCGGTTAATGGACAAATTTTTTAACATATGTGAAACCTTGTTTCAGGCGCGAATGCTTTAGTTACCGTTTTGCACTTTTATAATATTTCAAGGTCATCCCAAGGTCACATTGTAGGCCATTAGTTTTGTTCCTGTGTTCTACATTCGCGGCTATTAAAAACGGGTTTTTCCCTGTAAAAAGTGCAGGTGACCTTGATATAAGGTTGACACATTCACGTAAAAAAATTCTAAGGCTACCAAAATGCAGACAATGAAAAACCATTTAAATGTTGTTTCTGACTTTTTCGTCTAAAACAATACTTCTAGGTTTCTTCGAGCCACTAACTTCTAGCTAATCACCCTGTGTATACATATATATATATATTTGCGCATAAGAAATTATTCTCTCGATGATACTCTTGATTGCTTTACATCACCAATTATTTTTTCATCCTGAACGCATGAGAACGTTACATGAAGAGACGAAAGAAAAGCCCAAAAAATAAAATACACTCGCACTTTGCATCGGAGTCGTATCGTTGCCACACAAAGTTCTGTGAACAAGATTTCTCGTGAAATTCCGAGGCATACGTCGTTATTATATGGATAGAGAAAATGAGGGCAGTATAGTCGCGGGAAACTTAGTTTCGCGTTGTAGACATATAATAATACTATATAGTGTCCTCGTTGAAAAATTCGCTCGTCGCGTCGTTTTCGCACATTGCAATTCGATGAAAAGATCGCCAACAGGCCGCACACGGTTGATATTCAAAACGTCCGTTTGATAAATTATATATAAACGTTTTATTGAAATATTTGCGATACTTTGATATAGCCGATGAGTCGGGCCATGCGAATCAGCGAGAACGGTTTTATCAGAACAGAAGGGTATATAAAAAATATTTATAAAAAAACACGAAAATGATCACCACAATCGCAGTTTGTGCCGCTCGCGGATATTCGCTTACGCATAAGTGTGTGTGTATAATACGCGTGGGAGAATCGCGCGCCGCAAAGTGAAAAAAAAAACGAAATCGAACTCCCCTCGAACATTGACGCAGATCCTGTATGAATGATGTGAAGTGATGATATTAGATGAGTACGAAAAGTCGAACGTGGAGAGGCCTCTCTCGTTTTATTTGCGCCGCACAATTCTCACAACGAATTACCGGATAGTTGCGCCATTTTTATGCTCATTCTGTTTTTCATCGTGTTCTTTTTTTTCTGTGCATGTCGTCCTTGTTTCAGTCGATATATTGGGGTGAATGTCGAGTATCGATGTTACAAAAGGTTTTTGTTTTTTTTTTTTCGATGCGCAGCATAGGCGAAGCACGAAGGAATGTTGACGCACAATTAACACTAAACGTTATCCTGCGTGGATGAGAGAATAAAACGACGTGATGAATTTAAAAAGCAAACAATTGCGAAGGGAGAATTAACCGAAATTTGGGAGCTGCCCGGCTAAATCTCTCCTACTCGCGATAAAACGCTGCTGGAAATATGTATTTCTGTTTTTGATTACGCAACTGGTGACGGCCAGACCCCCAAAAATTACGATTAATCCAACTGTGTACGAAATCTACAATCTGCCATTCTAATGAAAACTATACGAGTAACACTTTTTCCGCCTTTCCATTGCATTCGTCCGAAAGACGTTGCGAATCTTATTATAAGCCGTACATGTCTCGCAGAACTGTATTTCTCGGGCATCGGAGTTGCAAAAACGGAAAACAAAAGATTACGGCCATGATGGGCTCGATAATAAAATTTCTGCTTTTTTTTAATTGTACCCACGGACCGACAGTGCGCTTTCATTGACACGAGAACAAATCATGGAATGAACTTTATAGATCGATTACAGAAAAAGAATGGAAGGAGAGACAGAGAGAGGAGAGCTAAGAACGGAAAACATTCGCTCGATCGAAATTGTCCGGACTACGAGAAGTGATATCGTTTGAAAATACAATACGACGAACGGTGTTTCCGGTTGTAAAATATACAATTGTTAATCAAGCGATATTACGATGACTGGGAGAGAGAGAAAGGAAGGTTACAACTTGGGCCTTCGAATGTGCCCTGGGCAAAGGTCCGAGACGCATTACACGAATTTCGGGCCGACTATTTTCCTACAAGCTGGCTTTTTTTCCTTTCGAAGCGTTCAAGAATTTCGAGCCGAAAAAAAAGAATATTAAAAAATATATACCTATATATACGTTACGATAAATTATACAGTATTATTGACTAAATCGCTCGACGTAAGAGTCCATACTCGAAATCACGCACTCGGGGAAGGGCCAATTTTTCCCGTAAATTCGTTTTCATGTCAAGAATTAAAAAAAAAAAGGAGTGTCCGAAGTACGAAAACAAAATTACTCTCCACTCGTAAATGTATAAAGTTCGCGCGAGGTGTTTTGGTGGACTGCATATACTCGACCTCGAAAGCCACGCGAATTCCGAAACGGCGTTTCGCACGATTTCGCAAGTTGCGGAAAACGCTCTCGAGAAGATACGGAGAGAGTAAGAGGCAGGCAGTCTTTCTCTCGACTTTCCCTTTCTTCCTCTCTTCACACGGTCACGCATCACAGTCAATTTTAGCAATCAAAATCAATAAATTATTAGACTCCGAGCTCAGATAAAAACTTGTATAGATTAAGAGAAAAAAAATGGCTGCCAATGTTCGTTCTTGATTTGGACAAAGTTGCGTACGTACTCGATGATCTCCGACGAAAAAACGCGAAGCAGTCTTGACATTTTCGTTTTTTCTTTCACAGCAGGTCCCAAAATTCCGTATTCGCGAGGGAGTTTGATTTCTTTTTCGCCGTTGCGCCGTCGATCATTCGCGGTAGCTTTCTCGGTCGCTCGATGCCTTAAGTACATTTTAAAAAGGACCCTACGCGAGCTCGCCGAGTCGAAAAACGGAAACACAATTAACGCGATATTTGAGGACGGGAACTTGCAAAAAAAAAGGGGCGGCGGAGGAGGGGAGGAAAGCAAGTCGAAACTCGAATTAACCGCATCGAGTGAAGTTCGAGAAAAACTACAAGAGTCGCTAACAGTTATTCGAGAAAACTGAATGCCATTCGCAAAAATACAATATTTTTCGAATAAAGTGTCAAAATGAAGAAAAAAAAAGAAAAAAAAAGCATAAACAAATTATTTTGGCACAATACATTCAGCACAGCATTACTCCGTCAGTCGCGATATCCAACTATCCTATAGGTTATCGTATTCGTAAACAACGGTGTATCGATAGTAAAAGAAAAAAATCATGAGTATATGCTCAGTTTGCGACGCGTGAAAAAAAAAAAAACATCGGCACTGGCAAATCGTGTTCACAGCGTGTGACAAATTCGATCGTCCTCGTCGCAATGACGATAGGTTTTCAGAGTCAAGATTCTAAACGTCAATTGAATAGAGAAAAAAAGAAGAATAAACACGATACAACTCGGAGTCAAATGCTGAAAAGTGTCTTCAAACTTTCGACAAGATCACCCGAGGGACAGTCTCGATTGAACGACATGCGAGTGGGCAAGGGGGATATCCATTTTAAAAAAACCTTACTTTCTAGTCAAGAGTACACGATTTCACATGTCACGATACAAAAACTAAAATTAAAAAAAAAAAACAAGTGCCACGGTCCGCACAAATCACGTCGTAGTCCGAAGGAAAAAATACTTTGAAAAAAAAATCAAGTAAAAAAACAATCGAATCTGCGAGGCGCTACGCACGATTTGTCCGGTCTCTTTTCTCTCTTTTTTTTGTTGTTGTTTTGTTTCTTTTATCCATACTGTATTTAAAGGAACGATAATCCCGTGAGCCATATCTTAAATTATCGCATTATGCTTAAATGTCGTACGATTCATGTAAGGTGAGGGGTGTTCGAGGCAGGTTCGGGGATAATTGAGGTTGAAGGATTTCGAACTTTACGGTTGTTTGTTCTCTCTTTTTGTTTATACTATAAGATAAGTACTGGATCGAGGACTTTGGGTATAACGTATGAAGGGGAAAGGTTGGGTGGGAGAGGGGTTGTTTGTTTTTGTTGTTGTCTTAAAATGTTAGAGCGAACGAGATTAGGACGTCGCGGCTACTGCTACGGGTGGAACAACGTCGGGTTCCCCGCCCCCGGCACCATCGACGATCGTCGAGTCAACAACCTTTTTTGCCTTTATCGATTCGGCGGATGACGCGGCAGCGGCTGCGGTGGCGCTCGCGGCGGCACCGGTCGAACTCTCCTCGGCTTCGCCGTTCTGCGAGCTCGAGGTGGCGGCTGCCGCCTCGTCGTTTTGCGCCGTATCACCGTTGCTCTTTTCGGTCGATGACGAGGTGTCTCCATTCAGGCCGTTTCTGTGTGGCTTCTCGTTCTCATTCTTGTCCGTATCCTCGGTCATGCCGTTCAATTTTGGATCGTTGCTCTCGGCGACGACCTTGGAGGCCTCCTCGGGGCTCGTTTTCGCTTCCGCCTCGGTATCCTTCTTTTTCGCGCTCTCGACGCTCATCGGCTCCGTCGTCGTTTTTTCCTCGATTTTTTCGGTCTTGGTTGTTTCCGTGGTGGCAACCGGGCTCGCTACTTGCTCGCTTTTCGAGCTCTCCGTGACGTCGGAGGTCGTTTCTTTTTTTTCCGCTGCCGTGGATGAGGATTGAGTCTCGTCTTTTTTCGCGCTTTCGCCATTTTGCTTCGTGTCTCCCTTGGCTTTGTCATCGGGGGAGGACGTTTTGTCGCTGCTTTCGGCGATTTTCTCCGTTGCTTTTGGCGCTACTTCCGTGACGATTTCGGTCTTCTCGACGCTCGACTTGTCCTCGGTGGTCTTCTTCTCGGGCTTGGCGACCTCCGTTGATGGAGACTCTGTACTGGGGGCCTTCACGGGGCAGCTCGTTTTCGCGTCTTCAACGGCAGCGGTATTCGTCTCGGTGACCGTTGCCTCGATTATCGGCTTACTCGCCTCAGTCTCGTTTCTCGGCTCGGCCTTTGCGGCTGCCTCGACGACAGGCTTCTTCGCGCATGCTTCAGTCTTGTCCTCTGTTGTCGTGGCGTTCGTTTCTGATTTGGACGGTTGAGTGTTCGTCTTGTCCTCGTCCATTGGCTCGCTCTCGGTTTTCGCGGCAGTCACGGGAGGGGCTTCCTCGGCTTTCGTTGTTTCGCTATCTTTTTTCGCCACCTCGTCGTCGCTCTTTTTCGCTGCTGCCTCGGTCTCCTTTTTCGCGACCTCCACCTCTTTCTTCGGGGTTTCAACGATCTCGGGCTTTGCCACCACTGACTCCTCGGCGCTCTTCGCCGTCGGTTTTTCCGTCTCCTTTTTCGCGATCTCGCAAACAGCCGGGGCTTCGTTGCTCGGCGCACTCTTATCGCTCGTCGTCTTCGACGGTTCTTCCTCCTTCGTCTTCGTTTCGTCGGGAACTACGGGCTTTTCGACCGCCTCGGGAGCTTTCTTCTCAGTCTCGGCGACCTTGCTGTCGACTTCCATGCTGCCGTCAGTCGCGGATGATTTTTCGTCAATTGGCTTAGCCTTCTCGACTTTGGCAGGTTCGGCGAGGGCGGACTTCTTGGACTCGTCGGTGACGATCTTCTCGCCGCTCTTCTCGACTTTCTCGGCGACGGCGGGTGCGCTCGGCTCCGCCGCTGGGACCTCCTCCGATGTGTCCATCGGCTCGTCCACCGGGGCCTCCGGCTTCGACGCGATAACCTCTTTCTCCTCCACTTTCTCTACTTTTTGACGCTTCGCCGATGTTTGAAAGGACAAATCCATGAACGATTCAATAGTTGCAAACGTTACCTTTTCCTCGTCGGTCAGCGGTGCGTTACCTGGGCGAACCACGATCTTCGCTGATATGCCGGCATCCTTGGCTGCCTGTGCCTCTGTTGAATTCAACGCAGATGTTAAAAGATGGAGAAACTATCGGTCGAGCTTTCTACTCGGGGGGGGGGGGGGGGGGGGGGGTAGTATGTGTATATTTGTTTTCTTTTCAGCGACCACACGAACCTTTCACTACGTCGGTGAGGAACATCACACTCGATGGCTCGACATCGATTTTCGCCAGCATATTCTTGTAGCTGGAAGTTTCTTGCTTCGCACCGATTTCGGTGTCGAAATAGTCGCTCAAGTACTGAAAAGACGGTCAATTAGGTTCAAGGTAACGCTACTCTTCACACCCGCGAATTCGGTATATATTTCCAGCGAGAATTTACCATTTATCCCGTACTCGTTAATTCGATTGCTGAGCACTCCGGGTTACGAGATATAAAGTGACCTCGATACCTCCAATGTGCAATACTACTTCTCTAGCTAGTTTATTTGCACGTAACTATTGAATTTGTTTTATCGTGATAGTTGCTGATTTTACTTGTTACAGTTTGAATCGTTAGAACGCAATGAAAATTCATTCTTTTTGATCGCTTAAATGTTTCTTTGGCCGATTTGGACCAAGAAAATCACTCAAACGCTTTCGGATATACTTATTTAGATTCACGATTCCAATTTGTAAAAAAAGGCTTCGGATGATCAAAATAAGTATTTAAATAGAGAATGGGGAATAATTGTTGCTTTACGATACAATGTCCAACGTCATTTGATTTTGCACAGTATTGTCCGATGAATCAAACTCGTAATTTTGGGACGGGGTACAAGTCCATCGAAATGTTAGCTTCTACCAAGGTCAACATAAAAAATCAGTCCGAGGAAAATCCTTCAGGACGCTTACCGATATATCGTACGTTGTGTTACGATATAAAAACACTTGAGCAGCATCCTTTATTTTTCTCCGACACTTATATAGACAGTATCGAAATTTCGTCTCAAGGAGTTAGGCTACTGTGACAATCTCAAAACGTCGATAGTTGCTTAAGGCAACTCAAATTGAAGAGGAAGGTTCAATATTGAAGGTAAACTTATGATTACAACGATAGAACTGCTAGTCAAACTTTAAACGCATGTTTATCGTAATTGTGTTTTTCAAAACAGCGGACACGATTTATCGACATCTAATGAACCGATCTACTTGAAATTTCGTACACTTATTCAGTGTAGTAATGCATTCAGTTTAATAATAGTTTAGTCTCGATCAATGTTTTTCTTCGCGACCTTTACAAAAATTAGTTATTAACAATAATGATGGAATTTTCCCTTTAAAAAATCGAAAAAAATCAATTCTTTTTTCTTCGTGACTGAAACACGATACCAAGAAAAACTCGGTCAAGTTTAGTCAATATTGTCTTTTTTCAGAAAATAAAACTCGTTTATTTTTGTTCACATCAGCCGGGTGGCCAAAATCGAGCTTCTTACGTTCGAAGGACCTTCACGACACTATTTATAACTCCTTTAATTATTGATATTTTGAAATTAAATTTGCAACACAATTTTGTTAATGTACACTGCCGGCCAAAAGTTTTCGGACACTTCAGATAATTGGAAAACTTTCGATCACTTGATAATTGCCAAATAAAGTTAAAACAATATAATTCATTTCATTTATTATTTTACGAAGATATTCGTAAAATAATAAATCGTAATAATAATAACATTATATAACTCTATATAATTCGTAAAATAATAAATCGTAAATAATAATAACATTATATAGCTCTATATAATGAATTATATTATGCCAATGTAATTTTGCAATTCTGCAAAGTGATCGTAAGTTTTGCAATTATCTGAAGTGTCCGAAAGCTCCTGGTCGGTAGTGTACATAGAAATAAATTTCCAAGCTATTTTTCAATCATTTTATTTATTCGTTTAAAATTAACTTTTGCAAACCCTGATTTTTGAGTTGTCACAGTAGCCTAACCCCTTAAAATTTGCTCCTCTACAGAATGCTCAAGGTCTCCCCTCAATTGTCCCTTCAAGGCCTTACGTCACAGTAACGGGTATAAAATCGTGTGCGAATTCAACAATTTTTTTCGTATGAAAAAGTGATTCACTCATAAAATTAATGACACATCTATTTAGTATGAATATCAAACTGCTAGAAAATAATTTGTTTTTTTCGATGTACAAAATGGCCGACTACTCGAAACTTCTCGAGACAGCTTTTTTCCAACTGTCGTGACAAATAACGTCAACAATTTTCACCCGATTTACTTCAAATTTCAGTTATGTTCCTCATTGCATTTCGCAGAGAAGTACGTACGGAATTTCTGATTAATCGAAAACTTTTCATTTTATGAGCAGTCTATGAACAGTTATAACGAAATTTTTCACTGAAAATTCATTTCTTAAGTCCAAATACCTACAACTTTTGAATAAAACAATATTTTTTAAACTCCGTACGTACTTCTCTAGGTATTCTAATGTAGATTGACGAGAATTTTTGTTTTTTGTTCTAGGTAAAAAATTGCGGATGCGAAATGTCACGCCGCGGAGCGCCTAAAAAAAAGATAGAAGAAAATATTAGTAGTCGGCCATTTTGTACATCGAAAAGAAAAAAATTCTAACGGCGTGATATTCATACTAAATAGATGTGTAATTAATTTTATGAGTGAATCACTTATTCATACGAAAAAAAAAATTGTTAAATTCGCACATGATTTTATACCTGTTACTGTGGCCTAAGGCCTTAAGGTAGCACGTACACATGAACTAGTCAAGAAAAATATGTATACCATGAAAAATCACTTAATTTCATGCGTTGCAGTATGTAAAGTATTGGGTCAAGACCGGTTTCGACTTCCATTATTCTATTTTTCAGGCGTACACGCCTGTGGATATTATCTCTGGCATGTTAAAAAGATTATCCAGCAATACGATAAGCAAGAACGTGCTCGTGCTACCTTAGAGCTCCGACCCTCCGCTTAAAAGCTCCGCGAAGAGTTGCATCTCCAATCCCAAACGAGCGTTCGTAAAAGTGCGTCAACGTTTCCGACAACGATCTCAATATGTGATTCTCAATGCGAAAATTGTCGAGTATTTTTTTCAATTCGATTAATCAAATTAATAAAATAATTTTTTTTCAATGGCAGAATCAAAGAAGTTATCGCAACGAACTCAAAAACAGGCTTGGGTAGGAGAACAATGAACTTGAAGCGTTTTTTTTAAGACACAAAATACGAATTACAAAGTGAAGACCTATTGCTAATGCACGTAGTTTAGTAGTAGTATCGAGTTTAACGCGCACAACTTTTTCGCAAAGCTTTTTACAAGACTAATGCAGGTAGTGTATTTTTGTTGTAGACTAGTAAGCTACGTCGACGAGTGCTTAGAAACCACGAATGGATTCGGCAACAGCCAAGATTTGTTTTAAATAATTTTTGTCCAAATACTGCACGAGTTCAAGATTTTAAAAGATCATAAAAAAAATTTGTTTGCATATCTCAATATAAGTTAGAACTGTATAAATTACATTTAAAACAACGGAGTGACTCCCCGTCCGGGAATCGGACGAACGAGCGTATGTTATTCGTCCGGATAGCGGCTCAGTTCACGCCGTATTTCTAGTAGACGTCCATGTTATTGTGATTCGTGTCAGTTAGGATCCGGACACATAACATATATATATATATATATATATATATATATATATAATCGTCCGGACAGAATGTGTAAAATTGTTAAACGAACTATCCGGACGAATAATTTACACGTATTCGTCCGAATAAGATCTTTATAATTTCGATTGGGTTTGTTTGTTTGGATCGTTGTACGGCGTGAACTGAGCCGCTGTCCGGACGAATAACGTACGCTTATTCGTCCGATAACCGGACGACTATAGGGTGTTACGTCCTTTTTTGAAATGTGTCTCAATTTAATCCTTTGGTGGTAATAAACTACTGGAATTTGAATTTCTATTTCATGAAATCGATAAGTACCATGAAAATGCATTTAAATTTTACATTTGAAATTTCCGCGCGAAAATGCTAGCCGTCATGCTGTTTCGGTTAGTGACGTCACTTGCATAGCAATCAACGACGGTGCGCCAGTTGTGAATACGTAATTTAAAAAAATTAAAAGTGAGTTACAATCCCTATCAGTGGTGTGTTGCTCCTAAATGCAAGAACGGCAGTGTAAAGACACCGGGAAAGTTATGGATTAAAATGCCAATTGATATAAATACGAGGCAGACTTGGTTGAAACTTGCGCGAAGAGATCCAAAGTCATAGTCCGAAAAAAAACTCATTTGTTCTTTTATTAAAGTACAGGTAACTATTTGCAAATTTGCAATTAAGCATGACAAACGAGAATATATAGTTGTTAACGCTTTCTTTCACAGGTTAGAGAGTAATACGTCTACCGCTTTCTTTGTTTACTACGTCAATGACGTCACGTCGGAATCCATTATGGCGGCTACCGTTTCGCATGTTCGTTGAACAAATAGAAAAAGTACTTTCTTTTACAATGAATTATAACATTTACTTTGTGTTTTGATAAATTAAAAACAACATTCGTTCGCTTATTGCGAAAAGTACCTTCCTTTAAAAAATGCATTCTTAGCATTTTTCTTGCATAGAGTAAAATACCCTATTGGTTATTTTTCTGAAACTGTGAGTCTACTAGAAAATATATTTTTCAAAAGCAAAGTTGTAAAAAGCTACGGAAAACAAAACGTAGGACAACTCCCTCCCGTGAATCGATTCGTCAATGTGACCCCGTTTTTGGGCCAGAACTTCCCAGCTGGCCGTAAATAATTCCCTCCTGTGACTTTCAACGCACCAAAACATCCTTCGCGCCCCCAAGTGTCTACGAACCGTTTACTTGTTCGGAACCTCATTTTTTCACGAGTATAGAAAATAAAATATTATTTTTGCGAATGGTAAGGAGCATGGTAAGCTCCTTTCAATCGGGCCAATCAATATTGAATGCAACGGAAATAAATCAAATAGATATCAAGCGAAAGATCCTAGAGATGAGGCATTTGAGAGTCACAGCTAAGACGATCGTTTAGGCTGAAACGTACCTTCGTAATGTCGCCGTGCTCGGAATGACCGAAAAGTAATTTCTGAGCTTCCACACTGCCGCTCGAGTACACGTAGATTTTCCTTCCGGATTTCGTCCATCCGTCGAATGCTTTGGGCACGTCCTCGTAAACGCTGGATGGACAAATCGTTTGAATTATTCATCTTGGTACATGCCTGCCGCCCAAATTCAACCAACACTATTAGGGAGGAGGGGCCGCCCGTGCGAGCATTTCGCCGATAAATATTGTACGATACTGATTTCCGACTGAGACGATCACCCGTGCCAAGCGCCGTTGGTCCGAGCCAATACTCGGACGGGCGACCGCTCAGCCGTTCATCGACCAGCGCGGCGATTCTTTTCTAAACGCGTACGCGTTTCATTGAAATTCGAGAATTTTTCGGAACGCGCACCGTGTCGTTTTTTAGCAAGAGATATTTACGCATAGTCAATTAGGCACCACTCGATATGAAAGACCACAAATCGGAACTTCAAGGTCGATGACTGATCAAACTGCCTTAATGTCGACATTTTTTTTCTTATTCCTCGAAAACGAATCGGAAGAAGTTAAAAAAAGGTTACAAATTGAGGGGATATTACGATATCTGTGGCCCCTAATTCTGACCACGCAGCCTTCATATTTGACCAAAAATAAGACTTTTTCAAGAGCGGTAAAAACACAAATTCAACCCTTAAGAGGTTAAAACAGAGGTGTTAAGGATGTTGAATCCCAAATCGCAAATGATAATAAAATTCTGAGAATTTGATACTTTTTTGTATGAAGTATTTCAGAGGTCGTGTAAAAATTTCACGACAATTAGGAAGCTCGTTATTGAGCAATTAACATGCACAAATTAAATGTTGTCTTATGGAAACTCATGTAACTTTGCAATAAGTTTTTATTTGACCTCTCAATTTTGTAATATCTACAATAAACTGAAAGCAACGGAAACAAAACGAAGTTTATTCATAAATTTTTTTTTAGTTCTTTTAAAAATTGTTCTTAACAAAATGTTAATTTTTTAATAACGAGCTTTCTAATTGTCGTTAAATTTTAACACGACCTCTTAAATACTTCATACAAAAACGTACCAAATTTTCAGAATTTTCTTATGATTTTTTATTTCAACCCCTAAGGAGGTTGAAGTAATGATGATAGAATTCTGAAAATTTGGTATGTTTTTACATGAAGTATTCAGGAGGTCGTGGATTTCATGGCGATTAAGAAGCTATTTATTGAATAATTAACATTAACATGGTTCATAGGGACTCAACATCCTTAAAGTTTGTACGAGACAACATATTTTTTGGTCAGATTTACTTGAAACTTGGCATAAATATACTAAAATACAAATAATTAAACATGTACTTCAGCAGTTTCCAAAAATTAATCTTCAAGGGGGTTAAACGTGAGTGTTAACGTTTGTATGAGAAAAGTATGAGTTTTTTACCAGATTTGAAACTTACCAAATTTATTTTATATACAACACTATTTCCTCGCTATTCGGTGCGTGTAGACAGTCGAGTAGTACTTTTGACCCCTTAACTGTGTTTCTTTGGGTTCGTTTGGGTTGGTATAAATACACCAAACAAACCCAAATAAATACATGTTTAATTATTTGTATCCGAGTGTATTTATACCAAGTTTCAAGCAAGTCTGACCAGAAAATATGTTGTCTCGTATAAACTTTAAAACCCCCGTTTCACTCCCTTAAGGGCCGAATTTCGATTTTTACCACTTCTGAAAAAAGTCTTATTTTGCGTCGAATATGAAGACTGCATGGCCAAAACTAGGGGGCGCAGATATCGTGAAACTGCCCAAATTGAAGAGGAAGGTCCAACACGTGGTGCAGCAATCGCAGATTGAAAGTAAACGTATGATTACAACGATATAACTGCTAGCAAAACTTTAAACGCATCTATCTCGAAATTATGTTTTTCAAAACGGTGTACACGATTTCTCGACACCTAATGACGAATTGACTTGAAATTTCGTAGACTTATACAGTGTAACAGTAGTTTCGTGATGAACACCGTTTTTCTTCTCAATATTTTTATTTCTTCAGTACTAACAATAACGATGTTATTTTCTCTCGAAGAATCGACAGAAAAGTTCATCAATTTTTTTTTTCGATGATCGAAACACGATGGCAACAAGAGCTCGATGGAGTCTGAGCGGATATTATCTATTTTGAAAACAAAATTGTTTTTTTTTAATTGCAGATGAACCGTGTGGCCAAAATCAAGTACACCGTTGAGCCCCTCACATTCAAAGGTCCTTCACGAGATTATTTATAACTTCTTTAATCATAAATTTTAAAAAATTAAATTTGGTATACAACTTTGTTAATGTAATTCAAATTCAAACGATTTCTCAATCATCTGACTTATTCCCTCAAATTTTTTTTATTTTCGAATTAACCCTCATTTTCCGTACACTAGCCTAGCCCCTTATTGAAATTCAAGAAGTCTTCGTCAATTGCACTGGATCATTTTTTAAAGAGAGATATTTACATATAGATGTGAATTAAGCACCATTCGATATGTAAACGACTAATCAGAATTTCAAGGTCAACGATTGATCAAATTGCCAAAATATCAACATTTTTGTTCGCCTTTTCTCGAAAACCAATCGGTAGAACGTACGAAAATCGTAAGGCTTTTATCGATCACGACGGCATTCGAAAGAAATGAAAATTAAACAAAATGTCCTTTAATATCAATCGGCGAATTCAATTAATTAATATTCAATGAGATAAAATCCGCTGAAGAAAAGCAATAAGATGCCGGAGATTTTCTCACGAGGCCCAACTTTTATTCGTAATTCCATAAGTCACTCGTATCAGCAGTAACGGTAAGAGTTATTTCCTTCGGAAAATTTGCTATGTTTTTAAAACATTTTTTTTTACGCCGCTTAGTGTTTAGGCCGACCTGAAAGGGCGAAATTTTACAGGTAGCACGGAGATTGTTTAGCAATTGTAACGAACTTACTGGCCCTTAATAGCGCCCGACTTGTAGCCTTCGCGCCAAATGTGCCCTTGAAGTTGCTTGAGCGCACCGGTTTTCCGATCGCCGTCCATTTGCCAGAGGACATTTTTTACGAGCGATTCTCTCTCTTCTTCGGGTGTCGCGCCGGTTATTGACACTGCGCCTTCTACTTTATCAGTCTCATCTTTCTTCGCCTGCAATATGTATTTCGTATTCACGCGTGCGAATCAGAATTAAACACGAAACCGCACACGGAGTTCTTGCCTCTTCGGGCATCGATGAAATCGCAATTTTTCAATCAGCCACAAAACAGACTAACATTGCAATTCGCAATGTTTTTTCTTCTGTTATTTCTCGACGCATCTATCAAGTTACTAAAAATTGTACACACCGATAGTTTATTTGGGGTCGATTGAGTTTTCGGAATTTCTACCACCATCCCAACAGTTACGTATACGTATTTCGAATACGAGTCCGTGTAGATTGTTCGGAATTATAATTTTTTTTGTAACTTCGTGATGTTTGTTTCCACCGTCGGAAGTCAACGAGAGTTAATTTTCATTTATCGCTGACGACTGTTTTTGCGGATTTGGCGTACGAAAAACACTCAAACGATTCTTACTTAACCTCATAAGAGAGACACGATCTTAATTTATAAAGGATTGTAGATTGTGATAAAAATTAATGAAAAAATGAAGAACTTTCGTTGCATACTTCAACGCCATGTTTCGTGACGCAAGGATTGGATTATTTTCAAACGTAGTACACGTTGAATTTTCCCATTTAAAGGGCAATTAGACTCGCCAGAAAATTTGCAGACGTCGAATTTTGAGTTTAATTTGGTTTTTCTTCAGACAGGCTGATCATGTACGTGAATCGCGTAAAACAGTGGCTGTATCCACGCAACTACGTTCATATTTTGTTAGTGTCTGATCAGTACGATGACCGTGCGGGCAATATAATGTTCAAACTCCGCACACATCAAACACTCGCGACAAGATTTTTTTTTACAAAAACGTTTGTATTTTTTTTCTTTCGAGAACTATTTTTTTTCGTTCGCCCATGGTAATTTTTTTTTACACAAAGTTAGAATTTTCTATCTAGTAATAATATTTTGTCGTTCAACTGTAATCGATTTTTTTTAACGATAACGTATATTTTTTTATTAAGCAGTCAATAAAAATTCGTCCAACCGTATTGTCTTTCTTTAACAAAACATTTGTATTTTTTGTCTAGCAATAAGATTTTTTATCTAGAAACATTTTGTTGTTAAGCTGTATTAATTTTTTTTAACGATGCATTCATATTTTTTCGTCTCGCAATTTTCTTTGTTTAATATTTTACTCTGTTTAACTGTATTGTTCTTTTTTTTAATTTGAATTTAGTTTAAAGTTGAATTTTTTTTACAAAAGCATTTGTAATCTTTTTTCTAGTTATAATCTATAGTTATTCAACTCGATTTTTCCTTGAATCGTGAAAATTTTCATTTTTTCGCAACGATGTCTTCATTTTTGTTTAGGCAACGAACAATCTACATTCATACGATTTTTGCTCCATTAGGCGTAGTGCTTTATTCATCAGCATAGTGCTATTTTGGATTCTTTGGGTCCACTGTTTTACACGAACCGTGGAGGAACCGGTACCGCCCCCGAGCTTTCTTCCTTCGTACGTTTATCGCGAAATTTCTTTTTTTTCGGATGTCACGCTTTTGCCACGATATTAGCCTCTCGTGCAGCTGACTTTTTTTTATTTATTAATTTAAGATTCGAACCGAAACTGTAAGAATAATTCTTATTGCAGAGCAAGTACACGAAGTGCAAGGGATCGAGTTTTTTAATTCAACTTGTTCAATCGCGATGGAATTTTAGCAGTCACTTGAATCTTCCATTGAATTGTCTTGGATTGTTCGGGCTTGTCCAAATTGAATGACATTGAACTTTGCGTCGTTGGAATGCAATGAAGGTTATTTTTTATATTTTTCTAAAATTTCTTCATTTTTATTATAATCCTATTTTTGTTCTCCCATGGAGGTCGTGGATCTCTACTAAAGACAGGAAAAGTCTTTCGAGTGCTTTTCGTGCCCTGAGTGAACGAAAAAAAATGTGAGCGTTAGAAAAAAAAAAGTTAACTTTCGTTGCATTCGGACGATGAAAACTTCATCATCAAATTCACAATTACAGTCTCTGTACAGTAATTTTTTACAGCTATTCCGTTCAGTGAGAAACTTTGGATGAAATTTGAGATGCATCGGGACCCTTGCTATTGTTCTTGCATGAAAATGATTTTGCATTTTCCTAAAATCCGAAACCAGCTGTCTATTTTCGTATTATTTCTTTTTTTCTTCTAATTTGCATGATGCAATAGCGGTTCTCCCTAACAAAAAATCTGCTGCTAAAAAGTTTCATCAAAACCCTAACAATTTTTTTTCCAGTTCCTATGAAGTATTTTTTAGAATTGTTCTTGCATAAAATGACTTCTTTTACAAAAAATCAGAATCTCAAAACGATTCCGCCCGTAAGAATAATTCGAAATCAGCAGTTCGTGTTTCGTGTTATTTCTTCATTCCTTCCAATGCCCATAACTCGAAAGCTCCCACACGAAAAATCTGTTGCTCATTTTAACTTTGTTAATATTCCCACCAAAGATCTTGTAAATTTCATTTAACCACATATAATTTAAAAATGATTTCTCCAGCTCCTGTTAGGCATCCATCGGGCCAACATTCCTCTGGAAGCCCCCAGGCAGTGTTTTAAGTTTGGGTAAAGATCATTGCAGAATGATTTTGCCTATCGCACAGCTTCGAATCAGCTGTTAATTTATCACCATTTTTGTGATTCTTTTCCATCGCTCTATAACTTCTCCAATTGACCCAAAAATCGACAGATCGAAATTCCACACGTAAAATTTCTTCGAATAAAGTTGTCAAAACAGCCTCCAAAAAATTTCGTAATCTCCATTAACCCAAATAGAATTTTGAAAAACAATTTTTTCAACAGTCCTGAAGCATGCGTTAGGCAAAGGTTCAGGCAGGGCTCAGGCTGTGTTCTGGGACCCTGAAATTATGCATGGAACCGGAGGTTGAAGGGTATACAGGAGGCCTATAGTGTTTCCAGGACAAAGGATATTTCCCTCAGGTAAGAATTCTGACAAACATCTGCTCCAAGTGCCCATTCACCCTGCCAAGCCTCCAGAGCCCATTCAACTATTGGCAACTTTTCACCAACGACATAGAAGATATATGAACAAAGATTTAGAAAAACAACACAATTCATCGAATATTTTTCAATTTCGCAAATAATTCGTCAAAACTGGCTCACCTGTTCCTTCAATTTTTCCAGGTCAGCCTTAAGCTCTTCGGTGTCCCAATTCTTCTCGATGTATTGCTTCAAGTTTTCTTTCACGTAGGGGAACAGTGTCTCCTGCAACAATGTAATATCAATAACTTCCGGCCGGCTAGAAAAAATTGACCGCACGAAAAAACGAAACGTAAAATGTCTCAAGCGTGGTCCACAAACGTCGAAAATGCCGAGTTACCGAAAATTCGGAAATTTCGCGATGCGTCGCGTATATGTGTGCGCGCGCCTGAGCGTATGTACACGTTATCTATGTATCGCGGGCGACACATATAGCTGAGCGTCGGGATAATTTCGGCTATCGAAATATTCCCGGAAACGATTGATATTCGCCGCAGTAAGTTTGGCAACGTGAAAAAAACGAAAAATCTCTCGAGAAAGACAAATTTCGGGGTAGAGAAATGTTGCGCTCGGACGATGAAGGACGGTGAAAATTTTTCGTAAGCCGACATTCGCGAGCTCGTACTCTCGCGAATATCGAGGGAAGCTCTCTCTCCCGAGGACGAAACGACGAGCGAAAGGGAGAGAGCGAGAGAGAGAAAGGGGGGTCGAGAGCCGGCATACTTGGTCCTTGGTCGCGGGAGACATGATCGCGACGGAAAAGAACGATTTTTTTAAAATGTCGGCGAAACACGCCGGCGATAGTCGAAAAGTTCTTCCTCGTGAGGCGAACGTAATTTCGACGTTGGAAAAAATTCACGAAATATCGTTTTTCCAGAGATACGAGAGAAAGTTCAACGAAAATGGGTGAATGCGCGTTTATGGACCGCCCGGCGCTTTTAGCTGGGGCTCTTCTCGCTCTCTCACTCACTCACGGCGTACAACACCGGCCATGCTCTCTTTGTTACCTTTACGAAGCTAATGCTGCTTGTCGTTCCTTCGATATCAACGATTATCACCGTCTCCGCATGCAGAGTATCCTCGGAATCCTGGCTGCGCTTTTCTCCCGACATTTTCTCTTTTCTCTTCTTTCTTCCTCAGATCACTGCAATCTCGCTTTCGGACTCGTGCAAAATTCAACGGGCAAAATTTTACTTCTCTTTTCGCTCGGGGGGGGACTATCGGTTCTCGCAACGTTTCTTTTCTTCCACCCTTTCTCTCGGCTATGTACGTTTTTCTTTTCTTTATCGTTTTATTATATTATATTATTATAAATAACAGACAATGTCGGCTCTGTCGAGCAGAGCGCGCGGTGTGTAAACGTCGACGCGTTCTTGTTGAGCCGGCGAGAAGTGAATTCTGTTGGCGGCCGCGCGCGCGCCGGTCTGGTGTGCGTGCGAAAAATCCCCCCCTTCTCCAGCCCCTCGGGCACGGCGACGACCGGCCAGTAAACAGGAGCGTACTTATTTCCACACCTTCCTCTACCCCCCCGTACCGCCTCTTTCATTTTATTTCATGATTTTACCAATTTTGCTCGTAAATATGTCTACAAATACCATAAATATATCGGCAAAATTTGACAATTGACATTCCTTCACCCTTGTTTACCTAAAAACTGCAGCGTTGCGGCGTGCAGGCATGGCGACATCGTTCCACGTTCGCATGCCCATTGATCGAGTTCTTTCGAGGAAAATTAATCAAAAAATGTATATTTTTCAGACACGCGGTCGAGATCGATCATTCATTTTGTTCTTTCGCAACCAATATTGTTACAACCTTCTTTTTTCCATTTTGAAAGAACACCACAAATGTGCTAATCGCGATTGTGCCTAGTCGAAAACTCCGTGGCGTTTGTTTTCGCCACGCAAATGTTTCGCCTCGAATCGTGTACCAAAAACGATTTCAATCGTAATAGCAAATTGTGTGTTGCGAATTGTTATTTTGTCTTGGCTGAAAAATTGTTATTTTCGGGTGTTTATCGGGGAGCGCGCGTGGCAACCTCGGGGCACTTTTGTTCGTTACGCTCCTGGATAACGAACGAAAGTCTGGCAATTGTGTAGAGCGTGTGCATACAGGGAGAAAAGCTTGAGCACGTGTGTGTCGAGTAGGTCTCGCATCTCGACCAATGAGCGACGCCTTCCTGCGCTACCACACCCGCCTGCCAAGCGACCATTCCTCCGCGGTCGAAAAATAATTCGCGAAAAATTGCGAAAATCTCGTCAACGGGGACGAAGGGATCTTCGAGCGAAGCGCGTTATCGCGGAGATGCGAGTACGCGCTCGTGCTCGAGGGGACGTTGGAAAAGATATTTCGCCGTTGGAAATGAGACGAGATGCGAGTGGAGCGAGGCTCGGCTCGGTGTCACTACGCCCGAAAGTAGAGCCTCGCGAAACGGTTTTGCGCTCGTTTCTTCGTGAAAATGAACTCTTTTTGCATCCACGAGGGCCTCATTGACTCGTCGCAGGGCATAGCAAGCGTCCGAGCTAATTATCCTTGTTAATCTTTAGCTTCCTAGACAAAGCCATCTTTAGGTAGCGAACAAGGGGAAAAAAAATTTTGCAACCCTCCAATGGGCAATGACGACGGAGCGGGCGCGCGGGGCAAGCTGGCCGGGGCGGAAGGGGGGCGATGGGCCGAGGGCGAACGCGGAGACAGGGGCGAGGGGCGGGAAGATGGCAGACAACAGCTGAGAACCATGACCACCTGATTTTTGCGTGATCGGCGTGAACAGGATCATCGTCACACGCGGCGCAACACGAACCATTTAAATTTTGACGTTACACACGTCGCGGGGCGTGAAACACGTGTGCGCTACCGCAGCTCTGTATGACGCTTCGTTCCGTAGGAGAATCCGGCTTGTTATCTCTCGCTTCATATTCTTCGGCTATGAACGATACTTCCTTCACCCGCACACACGATGCCCCATGCGAAAACATTCGCACGTCCGAAAACTTTCCTTCGACAGCGCGTCAACGGGATTCTTCACGATGCGAATCCATCGTTGCGAGAATTACACAAAACATTATTTTCTTTTAGGAAACGTTTCGTCCTTGCTGGACGCAATAAACGATACTCGCTTCACCGGCACTCACGATGCCGCCGGAAACTTTTTTGGCAGTGCATCAACGCGATTTTGTACGAAATCATGTTTGAGAGAATGACGGTGTCCATTTGTTTTTAGTAAACATCTCGTTCGGCTTAGACGCAATCGGACATTTTTTTTAGATGCTTGTCCAATATTTTTAAAACGTCAAGAACTCGTGGCCGAAAATGAGCCCCGAGAAGAAGCTGAGGGACTACTTCGTGGCTCTGAAGTCGCAAATGAATCGGCAGGTTATCGAGTCACATTTTTTATTCGGAACCTTAAGGGAGCTTTCCAGTGTGAAATTTTCAAAAAATCGATTTTTTTTTTTACTTTATCGAATAGTATACACTCTTCCGAATATTCCCTGAAATTTTCATGCCGAAATTCAGATTATTTCGGTTACTGTACAGCATTTCTTGGAAGAAGGCAACGGAGCGCTACAGCTACAGCGAAACTTTGAACGCGTTTTTCTCGAAACAGCATTTTTCAAAACGGTGTCCAACTTGGAGGGCAGAGTTTTAAAGCTATCGAGTTGAATTTTTTACACAATATTCTTAACGTCATTGTTTATCGTGCTATGGAAGCTTTTTTTTTTTTTTTGACATCTTCCTATTTTTTTGTAAAAAAACTGCCAAAAAAAATGCTAAAATCGATACTTTTTGTTCAAACCGGCGCCATTTTTGCAAAAAAAAAAAAAAAGCCTCCATAGCACGAAAGCCAATTATATACCGATCAATAATCTTTTTGTGTTTTTTGTTTCAGATCAAAATTGTGACCCCCAACGTGGACACCACATCCAAGTGCATTTTCTGCAACAATTGTTTCATCATTTTTATAGATATTAATTAATAAATAAATCGATCTTTAAAAAATTGTTTTGTATTCTTCAATACCCAATTAATATACAAAAAAAACCAGACCGATTAGATTATTTTTTCTTTAAAAAAAAAAATCGCGAAAAACAGCGATTTTTCGGGCTGTCACACTGGAAAGCTTCCTTAAACGCGCTTTCCTAAAACTACTTTTCTGTGAACCTCGTACAAGATAACTCGAAAACTATCCGATCGATTTTTTCGTAATTTCGCACTCTTTCAGATACCATAATTACCGACTATGTGAACCTAACGCTGCTTGAAAATTATTTTTACAAAACGATCCTTTTATTAACAAATATCGCAATAAAATTTTCATGGAAAATGGAATATTTTTTCCAACACGTGCCATTTTTCGAATTTTCGCTTTTATTTGGATTTTTTCGGTTCGCATAGAGCGTGTGGGTCTTAGAAATCTAAAACTTCTTGGCTCTGACGGTTCAGATCAATGCGCCACACGTCAGGTTGTACGCCATGGAACAACTCAGGCGGCAAATGTACAGACGCCATTTGTAAATATCGAGAGAAAAAAATTGGAAATGAAAAGACGCAATAATATGTACATAAAATTTTAATTATAGAATAAATAGTTTCAACACAAAAAAATCTTGAAAGTTCGCTTATTTTCGGCTGCCTAAAAAGATCTTTCCCCTTAAGCGCTCGAACTTTTTCGGGATGCAAAGTTGGAAGTCGAATCCAAAATATTCGCGGCAACAGAAAATATCAACCTTGAGTTCACGGAAATTTCTAATGTACGGACATCCGTTGAAGTTACGGGTAAAAGAAAGTACGCATTTTCTTTAGAAATCCATTTACTTTAAATGTTCATGAGTTTAAATGATTGCCGAGTCAAATTTCTTGCCCCAAAAATAGCCACGGAAGTGATAACGATTTTCAGTATAAATAGGCGGGGGAAAAAAAAAATCGGTTCTATAATTTATTTTCACGAAGCGTGAGGCCCGTCGAATTGACGTCCTCCGCAGCCTCGTGGTGAGCGAGCAACATTTTACATTGAAAAAGTCGACGATATTAAAGAGCATTACAAAGAATAAAATAGATGCCTACGATTTTATTTTGAGCATTATTACACATTTGTCCGGCTACTCTGCACTTTTTGCATTGTTATCCTTCAGAACTTGTTTTTGAGGACATTTTCTCGATTTCGGGTGTTCAGATATTTTGTAACGCTGATGACATGCCTAATGGAATTTCATGATAGATGGTAGGGTAAAGTGACCTTATTTTGGCACCTCACCAATTATTTATACTTCTCTCCTACCTACACAGTGTTCCTCGAAGTGCCAATAATTGGGCCCTTAAAGTGCCAATAATCGGGCCCTTAAATTGTCAATAATTGGGCACCTTAACCCAGCTGTTTTTTCAATTCCACATCATTTATCGTAGTTCACTATTTCTGAGTTTGATAATGGGCCCTTTAAGTGCCAATAACTGAGCCATTAAAGTGTCGATAATAGAGCCCTTAACGCGTCAATAGTTGGGCCCTTAAAGTGCCAACAGTTGGGCCCTCAGCGCTGATTTTTAGCCCCTTAAAGCGCCAATAGCTAGGCCCTTAAAGTGCCAATAATGAGGCCCTCAAAGTGTCAATAATTGGGCCCTTAAAGTGCCAATAATGAGGCCCTTAAAGCGCCAATAATTGGGCACCTCACCCTCAGTCGTTTTTGTTTTATTCCACATCATTTATCGTAGCTGAAAATGTCTGAGTTTGATAATCGGGCACGGTGGTGCGGATCAAAATATCGTAGAAATACGTCTTTCGTTATACGCATAGGTGATATACTTGAAATCGGCCCTTTAACGGTTTATGCTTAGTTGTAACAGTCAAAAACTATATAAGACGATATGCTGTCAAAATATATTGATTTAAAAAAAGCTGATTTTTCGACTTCTACAACTAGGCATAACCCCTTAATCGTTGCACACATTTTTGTTGGGGTTTCATTACGAAATTTATTTCCCTTCGTCGAAATACAATAATGCACGGGGTTCGTAACAGGCGCGCGATGCTCGCGCTTCATACGATCGCGTATTGTTCGTACAGTAATTCGCGGACTTTGTAGTATTCCTCGGACAGGCAGCCCTCCAGGACGACCTTGCCAGCTTCGTGCTGTAAAGGGCAAAGAAAAATCGTGACACTTCTCTTTCGATACACGAAAACTTCTAAAAAAACTTTCGACGAGCGAATAACTTTTCTTCGACGATTTCATCGGATTGTAATGCTTGTTCGTGAACGAGCGGATGGAAAATTTCGTACTCACACGTCGCACAGCGATACTGTTGTTGCAGCACCACAATACTCCTCCGCTGAATTCCGATGGAATGTTGCTTTTCGTCAATATTTGCTTGAAATCGGATAATTTCAATTCATTGATGAAAGTCGTTTGGTGACCCGGTACCTGTGCGCAGACAAACATCGAAAACGGGATTTTTTCATTTCGTCGTGGAGGCGGAGAGCAAAGAGTCTAACGCAATTTTAGTTTCTCGTGTTCAGAGCATGCGATATCGGAAGGTATTCATTTGCGGAACTTGGTTCCGATACTAGAGACCTCATTTCCGGAATTTCGGAACTGCCATATAACTGTTTTTGGCTTCTAGGAAAAGAAAGAAGATTTGTATCGCAAATCAAACAAGATTTATCAAATCAGTATTTTAATCATTTATAATGAGACGTGTTTTATCATAGTTCTCCCATAGTATTGTAATTGGACATTTTAAACAGTAAAATCAACACACTGAAGCGAAACTTGAACTATGAATAGAAAAGATACGATAATTCTAAATCCACACACAGTCTTCAAATTTTTATTATGAAATGCGATAAACATAGCAGGATAAACATCAGATAATTAATATTCGGCAATAAACTGAGATCAAATCAAGAACTTACTTATACAATAATTATTGCTTGATAGGAACAGTTTGATTGATAAGAACCACCAGAGTTGTGAGCTAAGGATGTGTGTGAAGTTCACCAATAGGATCGCTTCACTTTCTTTTTGGTGTGCTTAGCTATGAAAATGAAGCGGTCCTATTGATTGATACACATCCTTAGCTCACATCTCTAGCCGAAAGCCAGCTTTAGATTGGGCGCGTTCGGAAAAGCAAATAACCAAAATATCACTCAAAGTGTAAAATTTATGAATATCGCAATAACGATATTACTCGTCTGAATTTTGGAACTGAAATATCGAAAAATTTGTTTCGAAATTCCGGAATGTCGGAATGCGCGCCCTACTCGATGTGTGTACCGAATGAGGCAATAAGAATTGGACACTCGAAAAACATTCTTTAAACATTGATTTTGGACGGGAAAAGTCGCAGACAAAATTGGCAGGATTTGACCAGGTCTCCATTACAGTCGCCGCAGTTTGTTTCTCAGTAGAAGAGTCAAATTCATTTTAAGGTTAACGCCACGTTTTAAAAGGGAAACCCGTATTTCAAAACGTCCTTTTCGACTTTTTTTTTAACGAAATCACTGACCTGTCATGACCGTGGGATGCACTTAACGGGCTACATCTATCTAGGTGGGTGAAAAACTTGCATTTTCCAAAAATATTTTTGGCAATTCTTTAGATAAGTGACTTTTTCGAAAAATTAGCCTAAACTATTTTTTGCTATTCTATCACTTATCGGGTTATCAATGACGACATTCCGTCATGGGTAACATTCATTCAGTCATGGACAAAAGTTATGGGGTTTTTGAGTTTGCGGAAACACGTAATAAAATAGGGCATTTTTGAACGTTCCGACGCTTATACCGGGGTTGTTTAGGTTTTTTGATAATTCGCAATTGTGAGGAGTTATGAGAAAATAGCAAACAACATTTTCGGACAAGTCACTTATCTAAACAATGACCATATTTTTATTCTATAGTATCATCTTTTAGCTATATTTCCTGAATCAATTTCATTGAAATATTTAAAAAATCGAACGAGCTACAGCTTCTAACGGTCGGCCGGGCGAGCGGTAGCAGCGCCATACGTCAAACTTTAAACGTGTTTTTCACGAAGCACGGTTTTCAAAGTCGGTGGGCATGATATCTCGAGAACCACTTGATGGATTGTTACCTAATTTACAGGCGATACGATCAGAAATATTCGAAGATCGTGAAAGATTTCACTTTTTCACAAACGATCTTTATTTTAGTAATTTTGTAATAGTTTGTAATAATTCATAAATTTTGTAACGGTTACGTAAAAATGGCGACTTTTTTTTTCATAAATTTTGTATGTTCGAGTTTCAATTTGTCGCCACGTTGTTAAAAAATAATTTTAAAAATTGGCGATCCTCCACGACTCGTATTTATTGTTAACTCGAATAACCCGTTTGGTTGTCAGACGGTTGAACCGTTTAAGCTGGAGATCGTCCACCGCCAAACGTCGCGAGAAATCCCATCATTTGCCACCGGCCATGTTTTTCTTGTTTTTCTGTATTTTTTCGTGTTTTCCGTAAAGGCTCTCGACACACGTACCGTTGAGTTAAAACAAAATGCATTCCTTTTTCACCAACCGTTTCCGAGAATTTTTCTTTGGAATTTGGCCATTTTTTAGCCTCTAGGCAGATGTAGCCCTTTAACGTGCGAAAAAATTAATGGTTCGGCAATTAGCTCGAGGCGGACAGTGAACGCGGTATTTTCGAAAGCAAGTAATCCTTTTCATTGAATACCGTGCTCTAAATATTTCCTATCGACGGAGAAACATTAATCGATACGATTGCTAAATGACGCGTGAAGCCTTTCCAACGCCTCATTCTCGAGTATCCAATCTTGCGTGGCTCGCCCTGGTACGTGTATACATACGTTGTAGCTCACCTCATTGAGCGGCAGTGGTTCCAGTGTGAGAATTTTGTCGCTGGGATCGGAATCGTCGAGCTCAGCGTCGGCAACCGCGTCGGGACAAATGTGATCGCGCGCCGTCATCAACGCGTCAACCCAGGCGACCTCGGAGTCACCTCTGCCCTTTGAAAAGTTCAAGCCGCTGACGAGTGCGTCGGTTAGACGAACCTTTGGACGACGAATGAAGCATTATCAGAAATAGCCGTTAGAAACGTTTTTTCGGGTTTGTTTGGGCTTATCTAGATAGCTACGAGAAAACGATGCGTATTCCGACACGCGTTTGGCACATTTTTTTCCCAACTGTCGAATATTCATTAATGGTTGTTAAAAAGTAGTATTTTTTTGTGTATATGAATTACGAATAACGTCACGATCGTTGAGGTTACAATTGAGGGACAATTTTTTTTAGAACTTGATCTCGTGACGTATGTTGATGTTAGGTCCGGCGAGTCAGTCACCTGGTAGATATGCGTCTCCGTGGTAGCGTCGAGGGTTTCTCCTCTGCCTGGTATGAAGACCCTGGCGCCGGCTGCCTGTGCTTGTTGCGCCATTATTTCCGTGTCCTTGGGCGAGCCCCGTACAATCACGACTCTCCGTGGTCGCAGCTGGGCCAATATCTTTTGCAGAGATTCGCCGTCTGATCTACCCTCGAAATCGATGTAAGTTATCGACGCGTTTACCGCGATCGTGCGCGTTTGTTGCACGCATTTCGTCGGTATGTCGGACGACGTTTCCGGATGATGCGCCATCTCGTCTTGCTTTATCTCCACGTTTTCTTTGTTGTCCTCCATCTCCGGTATCGCGTCGGCTATCTTATATTCCTCTGGCCTGGAAAAAGTGCCATACAGTTGCAAAATTAACGCCCCTCATTTCATCCCGCCGGATGGTTTTTTTTAATTGGCTGATGACGAGGAAGGGGGGCACAATAATAGGACGGGGCAAGGAGCAAACACAGTGTAGATCGTGTAAAGGAAGAGAAATGAAACAACGCATTGGAAATGCGAAAACTTGTGACAAAATCAAGCCTTAAAAATGTATCGAGATCATTTGCGTTGAAAAGAATAGGCTCATATATTTTTTTCCATTGGGGATCGTAAAGCGTAAAGCAACAAATGCAACGACTCGCATGTTTGACCTTTAGGCGAAGATGATATACAGATGATCTTTAGATTTTCAGATAACCTTAGATGATTCGGAGATGATCTTCAGGCAATCTTTAGATGCCTGAAGATTATCTGAGATGCTCTCAGATAATCTTGTAACGATAACTTTTATGATCTTCAAATTATCTAAAGATGATAACCTTCAGATTATCTTCAGGCAATCTTTAGATGAGTTTCATTTGACCTACGTATGATCCATAGATAACCGCCCGTTGATCTTCAGATGATCTTTCGGTAACCTTTAGATGATCTTCACATGATCTTCAGGTAACCTTCAGGTGATATTCAAATAATCTCCAGATAATCTTTAAATGACCCTCAGTTCATCTTAACATGATCTTCAGATGATCTTTACATAAGCTTCGAATAATCCTCCGTTAACAACAATTTACTCATGTTGTCATTTAAACTTGACTAAACATATGCATCGTATGATTATAAACATACATTGTTTATTAATGACTGTTCAATGAACACTGAAAAGCCGTCCGGACGCAAAAACGCTCTTCACTATTGATACGGGTATTATTAAATTCCAAATATCGGGAAACCGGTGTACTTTCGATATCGACAGCTAATTGCGGGAAATCACGGATATCCTTACCTTATTATTTCACCGTACTCGTCAGTCTTGATCTTTTCTTCGACGAATGGAAACATGGGGTGTTGTTTTTTGCTCTGCTTGAAGAAGCCAGGTTTAGATTCTTGTTTCACAAGTAAATCGTGTTTTCCCCGACCGGAACCAACTTCAATCTCGTCCTCAGACTCGGAGCTAACGTCGGCGGTTTCCCTGAGAAGCGAAATGGAAGCGATGATTCGATTGTTCATTGTACGTTGGTAAGAACGACGGAAAGTATCAGAGCTTCCTTGTAAAACGAGTTATACATTTGTTCCTGCTTGATGAGCTCCTGTTTGGCCTTCTCCTTCTTCTGGTACTCCTCGAGCTCCGCACCCTCCAACTTTACGCGTTTCCTTATCTCCAACGTGATGCTTCGGTTGCCTCCGTTCTCGACGAGATCGCGGGCCAGGGTGCCCGGCGAGGTTCTACTCGTTATTATGATGCTGTTCTGAGGATTCGAGCACCATTGAAGGAAAAGATCGCGGGAGAAGCCGCACTCCATGTCGGGCGTACTGGCCAGAACGACCTGAGAGGGGACGAAGGACAGTTTTAGTTGGCAAGGAACAGCAACGATGAGCGGAGCAAAACAAGTAGCTGGCGACAAGACTCTTGGCTGGGATCGTTAAGGAACTAGGAATAGTGAAGGGAGGTGGAAGTGAGCTGAAAGTGAAAGGGATGGAAATACTTTAGGTCTGCTAATCAGCAAGAGAAGAGATCACGTTAGGATTGCCGATGAGTAAGAAACGGGATCACATGAAGGTTGCCAATGAGTTAAAGAAAGGATCAAATTCCGGATTGCCAATGAGCAAGAGACCGGATCACATTAGGATTGCCAATGAGTACGAACGAGTCCTATTAACCTTTGGACTTGGGACTTGATTGAGCTCCGCCATACTGTGACAAAGCTGCAGATGCTTGAACTGAAAGGGATTGTTCCTCGCGCCTTCGAAGCTCCTCATGAGTTTGTCGCTCATCCACTCGATCTGGGACTTTGCGAATTCGACGACGTTGTAACTGACGTTGTTCAGCAGGCCGAGGGAGTAAGCGAGCAGCCCGGATTCCTTGTTGCGCCAAAGTTGATCGAGCATGTGCGCGAGCTCCAAAACACGGCCGGCTGTGTCGACGCCAACGAGGACGTTGCCACCACCCCGCAACGTTTGCAATATGTTGGCTGAAAGAGATTTTCGCGCTCTTGTGAAATTGCATAAGAGTGCAGTGACCCGCGATATTAAGAGGAACACTCGACGGAGCTACACGTGAGGTCTTTCAATCTTGACTGGTACTGGCTTTGTCCAAACCTTTTCGTAATTTGAGGGAGAAAAAGATATGTGAAAAAAATGCAATTCTCACTCATGAGCTTCTCGTCTCTCGTTCTCCTTCTGGCCTGTTGATAAGTCGCATTGAACGCGTCCGTTATCAAGAGGGAGGGCCTTTGCAATCTTTCCAGCTCGCAACCGTTCAAGTGTCTCTCTTTCTTGTGATTAAAGTCGACGGCGTAAACAATATCCTCCTCGCCGATTTTGACGATCTTCCAGATGGTGCCGCCGATCATGTGGCCGGCGGGCAAGGGCGTCAATGTGACGCCGTAGCCCTTTCCCTTCATCGAGACGCTTTGATTGTACTTCAGTTGAACTATTTTGTCGAATGCGGCGTCCACGTCGTCCAGCGTGAAGAGATCGAAATCTTCCATGTTGTGACGCGACTGAAATGTGCGGAAGATAATACATTAGCCCTCTCTATGAACATTGGGCGCTTAATGCAACGGTTAAAATGTCCATTTTGAATGTCTCGCACTTTCCCCTAAAATATCTTGCCAGTTCTGGAGGTCTGGATGCCTCGCGGATCATATTTTTTTTCAGCTTTTCTTGCCGTTTAAAAAAATTTCTATCCCGGGTTTTTCGGTTTTTTATATTTTTCAATACCGGAGTGAGGTTTCTCTGTATTTGTTTTCTTTAAATTTTGAAAAATTGGGCCTGTTATGACGATTCTTTTGAAGGCTCGCCCACCGCGCTACAGCAAACTTTTTTCTTTTGCGATTTTATTGAAACGATTTTTTATAAAACGGTCGTATCTGAAAATCTATTCATCCGATTTATTTCAAATTTGGAAAGAGCATAGTTTATAATATTTTCTATCGTATGCGTGGACAACTTTTTGATATCTTAATCCATTTGTTGATACCAAATGTTCCTTTTTTCGAACATGTAAAAGTTTTATTACTATACCAAAAGTGCATTTTTTCTGTACTTTTTCAGATCCCTTTGATGACCCTTTGTTTAAATAATGACTTATTTGTTTATTAATATTTTTTCAATGAAAAAAAAAAAACAGAAATTCAGCAAGACTCCAGGTGTAGAAGTATGAAATCGGAATTTCCCTATAGATGGTGCTAGCCATCAGTTTAGGGGCCGTAAGACCGCTTCTGCAGCGCCATCATCTCCCTCTACCAGCTGCCGAAGATTTTCAACACACAACAACCCAAGTTCCCTAACCGGTATATATTTCTATAACCTTAAACATGTCGAGTTTTGTGCCTACGAACTACGATTTGCGGACATCATTGGTTCTCTGTTATCATTTGAAGAAAACTGCTGCAGAATCGCATCGACTGCTTGTCGAAGTTTACGGTGGACATGCTCTTGGTGAAACACAGTGTTTCGAGTGGTTCGAAAAAATTCAAAAGCGGTGATTTTGACGTGAGCAACGAAGAGCGTGGGAAACCACCGAAAAAGTACGCAGACGACGAATCGCAAGCCTTATTGGATGAACGTGATACTCAAAGTCAACAAGAACTCGCGGATCAATTGAATGTGACGCAGAAAGCCGTCTCCATTCGTTTGAAAGATTTCTTTATCATTTTCAAACAACAGACGTGTCATTTTTACAAAAAAAATCCAGTTCCATACTTTTACACCTGGCAAGTATCAATTGTGTGTAATGATCATAAAGTTCGCATCGTTAGAAGGGAAGGAGAAGGAATTCTTTTTCGTTGGCAAAATTTCTATTTGGCCGATGCAAGCTAGAAAATCGTTCGACTGTTTTTTTCGTTTTTTTATCACAGATTTACGATCTCAAGTTGGAAAAAAAGGTCCCGAATAAAAATGAAATGAAGGAATAAAGAAAAATCGTTGCATTCTGACAATGCAAACTTCAATGTTATTTGTGTCTTAAATTCCGAACTCGCCATCCCGATACTCTCATCGGTAGAAATTATTGAACATCGACTTATTTTTTGGGCCTCAAGCGTATACAGATCCGCTGAAGTTCGAATGTTTGCATCGATAGTCCTGCAGCCTGCATTGTTGGAACGCAACTTAGTCATTTTTTAGTCTTTCGACTCCATTTTTATTGCTTTTCAACATTTACTATCGCAGTTACTTCGTGGAGCTCCGATGGCGTAACCAATTTTTTTTCTTTTAACGTACCAGGGATTTTTATAGCCTCTATTCAAGGTATTCCTTTTGTGAAGGGCCGTATTTTGTGGGGCCATAAGCAAGACTCTTCTGAATCATTGGTAAATTACAGTGGCGCTTAAGAGAATATAAATAGCATTCAATTGTCACCCCAACGATAAACTGAAATAAAGAATTTCGCGCAAATTTAGTAGATATAGACTTTTTACATTTTCTCTAAAAGGCCGCGGCTACGAAAATTCTTCTGTTAGCCACATTTTTCTAAGCTTTATCATTAATAGTTGCTCTGCGGTGACCCTCGGTTGTTTTTATCGTTGTTACGGATTCTTTAGAATTTTCACACGCATAGAGCAGTTGAGGAGCCGGCAAAAAAATCGGAATTGTCCACACTACGTTAATTTTTTTTTATTTTCTTATTTTTTTTGTGCCTAAAAACTGCCTTTTCGCTTGGAAAGGCAGTTTTTAAATATTTCCGGAGCCAAAAAATAAAAAGTTTGACGTAGTATGGACAAGTTCGATGATGTTTGCCCGCTCCTCAGTATATATCAGACATCTAGGGTTTAATGTATAAATTATTGGATAGAAGTGGCCAGCGTGTCATCCCCATAAAGTGCCGTTGAGATGAGATGATTTTTAGAGTCATAATTTTTCGTTAAAAGTTCGATAACTCTGCTTGAGATTTTATCAGCATACGGAGTGAATTTTTATTTGACTATAGACGAAAATCGGTTAATTGTGAAAGACTCGAGTTCGCGAAAAGAATACCTTAAAGCTCATTCCTGGTATATACTTTTTTTTAAATCAGGCAATTCAGTACTCCTCGATTTTCATTGCATGCCGATACAAACTTCAGTATCGTTTGCACTGAGGGTATAAAATAAGTGCTCCCACAGTATTAATGTTCCAAGGCTCAGCTCACTCAAAGTAATCGTTATCGCGTATCAATAGTTTCTTGAGTACCTGATACATGTCGTACATGAACATCTGACCCATTTTGTAGACCGGTATAGTGGCGTAGATGGGGCAAGTGAGGCCGCACTTTCCCACCAGATAAGGCAAAGCTCCGAGATGAAGAGGATCGGGATACGAGAGTAGCACGGCGTCTATCTGATGCACGTGCCTCTTCAATTCCCTTATGAAGTCTTGATCGAACGTTTCATCCCAGCCGCAGTCGAGCAGTATTCTCAACTCGTCCACTTGGAGTATATAGCACGGAGGAGATTCGTCCATCGCGCCCGAAATGGCGTGTAACTTTATTATAGAAGTCATGATTTCCTCTATTCGTGTTCTCGCTTCCCTTGGAAAATTTATATTCGTATACCTGTTGAAGAAATCCAATTTAGCTCGTCATATCGGAGAGTCGAAAAAATATATATATTTATATATATTCGACGGTATTGCTCGGAAAAGAATAATACCTTCGTTGACGAGACGCGAATAACAATCAACAAGTATCATTTTTTTCAACAAAATATCAATAAGAGTTCAACCGGTACGCACTTGTTACTTTCTAACCTAAAAAGTGTGCTACTCTCGAGTGTCCATTGTCGCAGATTCGTAGTCGTCTGAAAGAAACGCTACACTATCGCATGTGGAACCGGACACGATTTCATTCAATAATCTATCCGTTACATTTATCACGTACAACATGTATAACTTTGTTTTCGATGAAAGCTCAATAACCAAAAAGTTTGCATTATCGGCGCTCGAAGTTTCGGAGCGCAGCTGATTGCCGTGTGCGACGCACACAGTGAGAAACTTTCGCACGAAGGGTGGCGCCATCTACCGGGGAGCGGAACATTTACTTGGTCGGTAAAGCGTTTTCGACAGAGTTTATTTCGAATGAAAATTATACAAGCAAAAGGGTAGCCATACGTGCTCGGAGCATTTATCTAGCTCGAGGATAGAAATCCACTTAAAAAGAATGCAAATTTGCGAGGAAAGATGTACTCTGCGATCCGAAAGAGAAGTTTTTCCGAAGAAGCTCGGGAAAATGCGCCACAAGCGAATATTTACCGTTGGGATGGAGTTAATACTGACACGATGTGAGATTGCGAAACGTATTCATTCGCATGCAGGTGTGCGCGCGCTGCGGATGAGCGTGTGCGTCACGTCGGACGCTCGCGCTTACGACGTCGTAGATGTGTTGCATCGCACGAGGCAAAATTCAAGTTTATTTTCACCCTCGCCTTGACGACAGACGCGTCACAGCGTGGCTGCGCTACAGCGCAATTTTTTCGAACTTCCCGTTCTATCTGTTTTTTGTTCATCTCGCGCGCTCGTCATCCATCGATCTACGATTGCGCGATTACGTTGTCGTAAACTCGTGTACAAAAAATTGTGATTAAAGCAAAGAGAAAGAAAAAAAAACAAAGAAAAGAAAGTGTACGAGTGCGCGTGTTTACAAGAGCGCGATAGTTCGTGCATTGGCCGTATGCGCCCCTACCTGGAGAAGAGTAAACACACGTCGAATCAGCTGATCGGAGTGACACAACGGGGAGTCCGCCCGCGCATATATCTGTTATTCATTGTTAGCTCGGTGCAAGGGGGTGGGGGTCTTTTATTATTGGTTATGGCGACAAGCAGCTCCGACGGTTCTTGCACGGCTCCTGCGGACTTTCAATTATCCTCGGAACTCGAGGACGTCACCAGTCGGTTGAGCCTAAATTTATTGAAGTGCCCACTCTGTCACAACAACAGACGAATATTTTACTGCAGGCAGTGCATCCAAAATGGAGATTTCGTTCATTCTACCTCTGTTTACTCCGAACGGTGAGCTATATCTCGAGATTGCATCTCTCTTTACGTGAAAAATAAATACATGCTCACACATGGACACCTAGCTGCGTCTTTTCTTCGTTTATTCCGTGCCGATTTTTTTGGGAATGTTCGTCGTGCCGTTCATTGTTGGGCACACTCGGCTGATGGTCAGTGCAAAAGAACAGTGTGCTGATCGAACGTTTGGTGAATTATGAGTGAGGCTTTTTTTTCATTACTTTTAAGGGTGTACGAGGGAATCGTGGGCATTACGTTTTTCTTCGCGTGTGTGCAGACCTTGAGATACACTAACCCGTTGAATCGTACTCGGCTTTACTTTCGGATGAAGACGTTGAAGTTTGCAACCGTGGAATGCAACGAGAATTAATTTTTTGGAATCAATGCGTTGTTACCCACATTTCTCGCCAGTTTTGAGCTACAATGATAACTCAAACGTTTTTGTTTTAGGGTTTTGCCAATTTTGACAAGTTGAATCGGCAGAGAAATATTTTGTTGCTCGAAGGGTGCAAACTTTAAGACCATCTCAGGTAGCGGAAGGGCATGGTGAAAAAATAGTCCATGTTTGAGATCTTCTGCATGAATTTATGTGTGAGCGAAACTTAGCGGAGAATCGTACCATGGAGGGGAGGGAGATGTATGGAACTGAAAAGTAAAATATTTTGTTGTTTGGATCCTCCGTCAATTCTTAGGACCGTTAATTGAAGCAAATCGAAATATGACACCGCAAGATGATGTTGAAGTTCGCACTGTTTGAATGCAACGAAAATCAAGTCTTTTTAATTGTTTGAATCACTTTTGGCTACGAAAAGAATCCAAACCTTTTTCCGTATTCTCATAAAAGATTTGCGACTTTTTTTTGGCTGTAAAAATAACGCAAACGTTTTTACGTATTCTTAGTGGAGATTTACAGCCTCACTTTGTCAAAAAAAACAGGCCACGGATATGCATAAGAATGAAGAAACACAAAACGAAAAAAGACATTCCAACTATGCAAATTTCATCGTTGTGAAGCATAGGCCTTTGAGTCTAAAGAGTTTTGCCCTTTTGTGTATTTTGATCCTGAGAAATACAGATAGAACGATCATTTGAAAAAAGCTTGCAAGTGGAAATTTGTGGCTGGGTCTAAGGATGCCGACTGCTACGTCTTATGATACTAAAGTTTGCATCGTTGAAATGCAACGACAATTAATTCTTTCTGGTTGCTCGAATTTTTCTTTCGCTGATTTAGACTATCCCTCAAGCTTTTTTACACATCCTTTTTAAAGATTTATGATCTCAATTTGTAAAATAAGCATTTTGATAATAATAAAAATATAAAAATAAAGAATGGAGAAAAAATCGTTGCTTTCCAACGATCCAAACTTCAACGTCATTCTTATTTCACATCTTGGACACACATTTGAGAATTTCTACTATTCATGTCTGGGATCGTACTTGTCAAATATATTTAAGGGGTCAGGCTACTGTGACGATCCGGAAATCAAGATCATATGAAGAAATTGATTTTGAAGTGATAAGTAAGATGTTTGAAAAATGTTTTGGTCATTTATTTGTATGTACATTAAGAAAAATGTGTACCAAATTTCATTAAAGAATATTGATAATCGAAGAAGTTATAAACAATCTCGGGAAGGACTTTTACTGTGAGGTGCTCAACGGTCTATTAGATAATATTAATTCTTATTTAAGGAAAAAAATCTTTTTTTTTTCTTAATATAGATAATATTGGTTAAGACTTGGCCGAGCTTTTTTATGGTACCGTGTTTCAATCATAAAAAAAATCTTGAATCTTCTTTTTGAGTTTTTGAAGAAAGATGCTATTATTGTTAATAACTAATGAAAAACAATGTTTAAATGAACACTGTTGATCAACACTAAACTGCTTTTACACTGAATAAGTGTAGCAAATTTCAAGTCAATCCGTTCTGTGGATATCGACAAATTGTGTGAGAACCGTTTCAAATTTTCAAACCGTTTTGAAAAACAATTTTGAGGAAGGTGCGTTTGAAGTTTTACTAGTGGTTCTGTCGTAATCATAAGTTTGCCTTAAATCTGCGATTCTTGGATCATATGTTGGACCTTCCTCTTCAATTTGAGTTACCTCAAGCGACAAGTGTTCCTCATTTTCACAGTACCCTAACCTCTTAAAGCTTCTTTAAGAACTTTATTCCTGAATCCAGTCATCGCCGGAGTTTTTTTTTAATCCACACTTCATTGGTAGTAATTATTCATCGAAAACTATCATGTATTCATACACACTATAAAAAAAATTACAATACAAATTTATCAGTGCCGATTATTTTTGTTGGAAATTACAATTATTTTCCCGCATCTTCAATGAACAATTTATCGAATAAAAGAACATTTAAATTAAATACTTACCGGGTGAATTTTCTGAGACATGACATCACCGCACAGACGGTTGCTACGATGAGACATTTTTTCTCCTTCTTAACGCGTACTTATTCTCCAATTATTTCGCAAATTAGTCTACGATGCGTTTGCGAGATCACTCGTAGTCAAAAGAATTTTCACTTCTTCCCATTGACGTATACAACAGACGAGTTCTCAGTGGACAGGAAACGAATGCGAGTTCGAAGTCAAGAGAAGAAAAATTTGTGTATTTATTCTGTGTTTTTTACAGGTTTGCAGATAAACAGTTGCGGCTGTTACGGTTGAAAGCTGCCAGAGCTCAGTTGGAAGAAAGATGCGCGGAGGCTCTCGAAAGACTCAAGCAAAAAGACAAGATGGTAAGCATTTCTCTGTGCTTTTCCAGTATTTCCTCTCTTCTGGTTTTCAACAATTACTATAACAATAATTTCTGAGATTTATTCGTCGCTGGAACCGGACTATTGGGCTTGCGGAGAATGTTACATCAGTTTTTCTTCAGCTTCGCACACGTCTTTTGGCCTCCGCTGTATCTTTATAAGCGCAGCTGACGCACCACTTCCATTTTCTTTTTTCTCTCTTGCTGAAAATGACTTTGTTAGTGTTATTAATGTAGAAACAAATGTAATATTTTATTTCTCTTTTCAGATTTGTGATATTAGCGTGTGTAAAGAGCGAATGAGACTCTTGCAGATTCTCGTAAACGAAACAAAACAGAATATTAACAGAGGTAATGTATTTATCGAAATTGCATGAATAATATTTTTAAAGTTCGACTTGACCTCATGACCTTGACAATGCGACTAATGACATGACGTTGCATGACATTGTGAAATGAAAATGAATTTTCATCACGCGAAAGAATTTTCAGCATGAAAATGGACTTTCATTGCATTCCACTTGCAGTCAATTTATTTTTCGCAGTAAATTCATTTTTTGCATTACTGCATTGCAGTAAATACATTTTTGTTCCATAGTAGTTCCATTAAATCTGGCACAAGTGCCAGATTTAATCTGCGAACATCGCTTAACCGTTCAACTGTCGCCTCGTTAGAAATCTGAAATGTAAATTAGCAAAAGGCTATTTTGAATAACAATAAAAATTAAGATATAAGAGAATAAAAAGACATTCCTTGGACTTTTACCCCATGAAGTTGAAGTTTCCATCGTTGCGATGGAATAAAAGTGAATTTTCATTGTAAAGCCCAAATGTTTTGTCAGATTCGGACTACGAACATCGCTTAAACTTTCAACAGACTTTTTATTAGAAATCTGCAATCTAAATTTGCACAAAGCTATTTCAAATAACAATAAAAATAAAGATGTAAGATAATAAAAAGGTATCCCTTGGACTTTTATCCCATGACGTTGAAGTTTCCATCGTCGGAATGCCATTAAAATAACCTCACCTAGACATATTTATAACGATATCGATGTGTAAAAAGATATTTGTAACGATGACGAAGCGACTTTGAATACGACTTTTGCCCCAACCATCCGAGTGTTGGCCCAAGCACCGTGTCTACTTTTCTCGCATGGCTTTTACGCACATGGAAAACCGAAAAAAACTCAGGGAGTTTCTTTCCTCCTGGAATAGTCAGGCAAAAGTCAGGGAATTACGATAATTCTCTGGAATTTTTCCGAAATTCACTTTTTGCAACAATCACAATAAATGAAATCAACTTAAAGAAAACCTAAAAAGCATGAAAATAAATATTTTCCTATTTTTTCAATATTTATATTATTCTTCATTATATACAAAACAAAGTTATATCAGTGTTAAAATTATCTTACAAATTGTAGATTTAAAAAAATTTTATTTCCATATTTCATATTCATTTTCATGTATTTGACCTTAAAAAAAAATTGTGTTCTTTATTTGAGCCCAATCTCCCTCGGATATTTGCAAAACTTGTGTGGAAAACCTGTAAATGTCAAAGAATTTATGAGCCAATAATGCGCAACAACCATGTTTCGTTTAATTGCTTCAATATTTACTCCACAAAACCCATATTTCTGCAGTGTCGAATGTAGCCAAATATTGAATCGTGACAATATCTCGTATCGCAGCGTATCAATGTACCGTTCACATTGAAGATTTAATGCTCGGAGGTTGTCTTTGTTTCTTCAAATATCGATGACTGAACATTTTTTGTATCAACAGGACATCAGAGGCTCAACGTTTTGAAGGACGTCAACTCTCAATTGGTACTGCGACTACCGCGGCACGAGGAGAGAATCGAAAAGTTGTACAAATATGTGGAAGACCTGAAAGTCTTGCAGGTGCAAAAGAAGGACGCGGTTGAGAGGAAGAGGCACAAATTGAAGAAATTCGTTAGAGCCGCGGCGAGACAACTGACAGAATATATTTTTCCCCTTAAACAGGTTGTCCCCAACAGCAGGTAAAATTGTCCTACTGTTCGTACACATGTACTTTTTTTATTATCCGCCGTTTCGCTCTCAAGGGGGTTGTTATCCACAAACCAAGATTAAAATTAAAAAGTATACATTTTATTGTCTCGACAAAACACCAAAGATGAAAAAATAGTTAAATGTGTGTAATTTCACGTGCGGTTAGATGGGCAACGTAATAAATTACTCAAAATTGCATTCTGTGTTGCATAAAACATTCGTTGACGCAGTTTTTCCATAATAATCATCGATAATGATATACTTTCTCAAGGTGATAGTAACCTAAAAGTTTTTCTTATTTACGTAATAAAAATATAAAAATGCATAATTTTGCTCTACAATTGTATATTTTCTGAAAAATTACCATCTACGAAATAAATCCATACTCGCCTGCATTTTATCGAGGTTTTTTTGACAAAAAATTCATGAATCGTCATTTGACTCAACTGGTCCGCTCGTTTCCCAATCTACTCAATGTATCGCATTCGCCCAAGGGCACAGGGAAACCATGGAAGAGCCGTGCCGATGCACGTTGGGTAATTTCCACCGAGTTTCAGTTGCGTTACGATCGGAAATTCCCTAAATGTGCCTACCTCCCGGTAGTTGGCGCGCAAGTTGGTACGCAGCTGAGCGGTCACCCATCCTGGTACTAGCCTAGACCAACGCTGCTTAGTATGGGAGATCGCCGGAGAGGCGCAGCCAACGCGCGACTTCTACTCTTCTGTTTGCATTTCTCGATGAATATGAAAATTCGATCGATTTCTTAATGCAATTTCGTTGTTGCAGCTCGTGCAGCAGCGAGGACGAAACTTTGAGCACGGACATCGTGACGTGCGCACTGGCGGACGCCTCGGGAACTTCATACGTGAGGGGACGATGGATCAGTGACACTGATAATACCTTGGACGTACAACTACGTATCGTGGCTTCTACTCTGCCAGGCTCGGGAGACTACAGCGCTTATTCTCTCTGGGGTACTTAGAACAGTTGCATTTAACGAGTTGCACATACCTCGTGGAGCGAAAAAACAGGAATTTACAGGAAATTATGTATCGAAAAAAATTCTTTCGTTCAAGCACTGCTTTTTGATGTGCATAAGAAGCTTGTAAAGTTTGACGTTGATCGGTGCAGTGTTTTTTGAGATATCATGGTCACCGATTTTGAAAAAGTCATTTTGAGAAAAATCCAATTAAAGTTCGCCGATTCGCGGAACTTACCTATAAACGCTGATAACACCCGCAATTTCTAACGGATCGTGTAGAAATCTTCAGAGAATATATTGCAATGTTATATATCGAGAATCCGTCGGAAACCAGAAAGCGATGTTAAACAAAAAGATTCAACTGGGTGTAAGCCCTTAATCGAATAGAATAGAGAATCGAATAGTCAGAGATAAATATCTACCACGCGGGCTGTTCCAGATAAAATCAACTTTCTCTCACCGATCTTGGCTTTTTCATCTTTGCCACACCGGGAAGTATTTCGGAATTTTTTTTTCTTACTTCGATACCCACGAATCATGACATAAAAAAGATTTCCTTGAGGTTCCGTTTTTCGATTGTATTGCATACATACTGCAGGAAAAAACAATTTGCTTCCGGAACATAATTGTTGTGATTAAAAAATACGGATGTTCACAAAACAACCAAACGAACCCAAAGAGGGTCGTAGATCCTTGAACGGGGAACAGCATAATGCCATTTCAATAGTAGTCTTTATTTCCACGGTCCATTAACATCCGTACCAAACTGAATAAAGAAATTAAAATTCAAGGAGATAAAAGCAATCTCGTGAAGGACTTTTGAACGTGAGGGGCTCAACAGTCTACTTGATATTGGCCACCCGGTTAATCTAAAATAAAAAAACACGTTTTTTTTTCTTTTCAACATAGATAATAACGACTAAGACTTGACCGAGATTTTTTCGTTGACGTGCTTCAATCACCAAAAAACTTTTGAATTCTTTTTTACGATTTTTCGAGGAAAAATTACATTGTTGTTAATAACGAGCGAACGTGAGAAACGTGATGTGGATGAACGAAGAAAAACAAATGTCAAGAAGAAAAACGTCGATCAAGACTAAACTACTATTACACTGAATAAGTGTACGAAATTTCAAGTCAATCCGTTCATAAGATGTCGAGAAATCGTGTACACCGTTTGGAAACCATAGTATCGAGGAAAACGCGTTTAAAGTTTCACTAGCAGTTCTATCGTTGTAATAATAAGTTTGCCTTCAATCAACGATTGCTGCACCGTACGTTAGACCGTCCTCTACAATTTGAGTTGCCACAAGCGACGAGCGAGTGTTCCTCATTTTCGCATTAGCCTAACCCCTGAAACGAGTGCATATAACGAGGCAGATATTTTGTCCGAATGATCAAGACATGCTGAAAAAATGTGACGCAAGACTAACAAAACGTTTGTTTTGTCCTACAGTCGCCGCTGCCAAAGATGAAAAACCCGGAGCGAACAAAGACGGTGCGACGCACAATCCCGCGCACAACATCAGCGCTGCCCTCACATACCTCACGCAACTAGTTAACGTAATTGCTTATTACGTCGACGTAAGATTGCCCTATAAAATTTCGTGTAGGTAAGCGATCATACACGAGTGCAACGCTCCATACACCGTGTAGTGACAACGACCTTTGTTTTTTCTTTGTTTTTTTCGTTTTCATCAACCAGACGATCGATAAATAACAAACGATTCGAAATTCTCAGCGAATTCGGCGGTAGCGAAATGTCCAGCCAGAAGTTTGCCAGAAAGGTCGCGAGGCTGAACAGCAACGTTCTTCATCTCTGCTTTACTCAGAACACGAACAGGGCCGTGCTACATCCAATGCACACGTTGCAAAATATCATTCATTTGCTCAATACGAATATTAGCGACTTCGGAAGGTACGTCAGACTAGTTTATACATTTTATAAAGATTATAAAAAATACATTTTATAAACATTATAAAAAATCGAACATTTCTTGTTTTCCAACAAATGTTCTTCTATCTTGTGGTTATTATTATTCACAATAGTGTGCGAAAATCTTTATTGCGATTTTCTGTATGTCGTGGTCACTAAATAATTCGCTTTATAATTTTGTCATTTTCGTGTTACTTTATAATTTTCTCATGTTTGTGTCACTTTATAATTTCGTTATGTTTGTGGCAGCGAGTGGCCCGCTCGCCTCTCTATCTCCATTCTTCCAATCCGTTGGTTCGAAAAACGGAAAAAAATCAATAAAAATAGCTGGCTGCCAGTTCTTTCTCGCAAAATTATTGTGGTTACTGTAAAATAATTAGTTTCAAGGGCAACAAGACAAAAGAAAAATCGTTTTTAATCTTAACAAGCTTGCATCTGGGTTATTTTCGACATTGTTTAAAAAGTAACTAGGGGTTATCAGTAAATAATGGAGCTAACATACCTATACCGTATATAAAAAAATGGCCTGCCTAACGAGCTTTTTCATCGTCGCAAACTAGCTGGTTAAGGAGTTTCGGCACAAATGACGAAACGTTGCCGCTTGCTTCAAATGTATCAATTCTTTGTCAATGCTGAATGCACTCTTCAAATTTTGAAGCGATCGGCTACGCCGTTTCTTTAAAATTTACAATTGAAAAAAACTTTTTACCATAGGGAGATGCTTATGATGAGATAACATAAGGAGTACATTACGACACTGATGACAATATTGTCATAATGCAGTGAGTAATTTGCAAACATAACATTGTAAACATTTTTTCGCACTTTTTCATGCGTAAAACTGCCATTCAGCGATAAGCGTAGGCATCTTCCTGCGTTGAAAAGTTTATTTTCAATAATGAATTTTATAAAAAACGGCGTAGACGACCGATTTAAAATTCAAAGGTACATTCGGTAAACAACAAAGAATTTACTGTACAAGTATCAGATGGTAATATTTCGTCAATTGTCCCGAAGCTCCATAACGACGATTTTTCTCCAAAACTGCGCAGAGTCGGACCTATGGAATTGGAGCCGAGTATCCAGGAGGAAATGCACAGTCAGTTGTCGGCAGATCTCGAGAATAGCGAGGATTCGACGTCGGACGAGGAAGGGGACGCCTTCAATTGGGAGTGGGAAACTGTAAATATTACGGAGCTCTTAGCAATGTGTATTGAAATTTTCCATTTTTTTTTCTTCTTTCTCAAAGTGCCGTTCGTAACGAGCGTGTGTGTTACGTGTTTTTCCAGGTGCCTAACATACCTTGTCCGGAGATGACGTTGCCGCATCCCGGTGGAACGATAGGCTCGCAAGCTCCGAGCATCCAAGTTAATCAGAGCGTAGCCGGTGGTTTGGTGACGAGTGCCGCCGCGAGTATCGCCTCGATCTGGCGAGGCTGGACGACCAACAGATAGACAAATCCTCCGCAACGATTAATGCATTCAACGAGTTCACGTGTCGCCGAGATATCGAACGAAATCGTTGGAGAAACGGCGACGAAAGAAACATAAACCACGACCATCGATCTACGTGTTTGCCACGAACGTTATCGTCGAAAGAGCTAGTACGTAATGGGGAATGTACACGGGCGGATGTCTCGTTTCCAAGTCGTTTCCGGTCAACTTGGAAATCTCGACTATTTGTTTACCGTGAGGTTTTCCGTGCGTCTGTTAAATTTCAAAAAAGGTGAAACGGAGAAAACGAGGGTACCATTTCCGAGCAAATTATATATATACACACACATACATACATATAGGCACACATAGACATTTTATACCGCGAAAATTCTCAATTATTATTTTCATAAGAATCGGGAGAGACGATTGCGTGTTTTAACGTTTCTACACGGGATTCAGAGTGAGACGATGGAGGGTCGTTGAATCGACGAACGGAACGTGTGATTTTTATCGTGCGGCTTTGACTTCGGTACGCAGTGCACAATATAATAGTAATGTCGCGTTCGTATCGCGTAAGAGGCGAACACGAGTCCATCGCGGATGAGGAACAGTAAAGACAAAAGATGAAGAAAAAAAACAACCGTGAAATTGTTAACACTTATTTAGAGCATCGATATATCTAGGTAGTAGAGTACGCAAGAATAATGAGTTTTTTGTCGCACTGTATCTAATTAATACATCGGTTACATAAAGGCATATGTGATAAAACGATTTTCTCTGTAAATTTAAGTACACGCGTACAAACACACACAGATCGGGAGCATTCCACGTCGAATCTTCGATGCCTCGTAACGACGAATCACGAATCGCTCAAAAAAAACAAAAAAAAAATGAAAATTGACAATCGTTGGAGAATAGCTGTAATCACGACAAAATTTCGCGGTAACTTCTTCGAGCCAAGACGTCAAATTTCGGACGCGTCGAGCGAGCGTAATTTTAGTCGGAAATTTGCTGTCACGCTGAGCTCGAAAAATATCGTTGTAAAAAACGATTCGGTCTTTTATAAATGAATTCAGAAGTTTACGCGTTGAGGTCGAAAATTTGTAAGTTTTTTTACTGCACAGCGATTCGTCGCGAAAGCGTTTATTTTTTAACGTTACAACGATACGACGAAGCACTGACAATTATTGCTGCGATGAGTGTCAACTATTTGACAATTCGGTACGGACAAACGATTAAGATGCGTATCTTGATACAAATGGTATATGATTAAAAAATTATATAATCCTTGTGAGTATATACGGGCAGCAAAGAATCGAAGATACGAATTGCGTTAACTCTCGAATATTCTTTGCCCTGCGAGACGAAGTTGAAAGCACCCAGAAAGTCGAATTTCGAAAGCTCATATCGCGTAATCAACAGGACGCGCAGATTTTTAACTTTTCTTACAGTTGTTCACTCGTATCTCACAAAGTTCGACAAAATTTCTCGGAAAAACGTCTTGAGTTGGAGTGTCAATTTTCATTTTTTTCTCCCCCTTTTGGACCATTCTCCCAAACAAATTTCGCAAACAATTTGACCTGTTGCGGAGTTTTGTTTTTCGTGCTAAACTTTCGAGATAATAAAGGAAAAAAAATGTGATAGTCGCAGGTAAATCGAGGTGGAATGTTCCGTAATTTTAGGTACTTTGTGATTTTGCCCCTCTTGACCCTCTTGGTCACGAATTACAGCCGATCGTCGTAAATCGATGTATCTCGCGCGTTTTCCAGCCGCAGGTTCTATTCGGATGTCGCGGTCTCTCTTTCCCTTTTTTTTTTCTTTTCATATTCCACATCGACGATAACGTGAGACCAAAAATTGCTAAGACCCTTTTGTAGGGGCGAGGGATTGCGCCAAAATTCAGCACAAACTCGGGTCCGCATCGAGAATGCGTGTAAAGAGAAAAAAAAAATAGTACAATTCGTCTTCTCAAGAGTTTCACCTCGGAAGAATTTCGAAGTTATAATTTTGTAACGCGTCTGACTCGCGACTTTGCGAACGTATACAGTTTTTATCCTTCGCGTTTTAAGGCTCGAGGGGTCTTGCACACCTGTGCGGTACGCGCGACCTCGGTGGGGGGAGGGGGAGGGAAATAACATAAACGACGAAATAATGAAGCGACAATTCAATTCGTGTGCGTGTGTGCGCGCGCTAAACATAGACACCCACACACGTACGCAATTTATGATTGTTCCAATATCAAGAAATCTATAATGTGATAACTCGGAGAAAATAGAACGTGTTTTTGTATTGTGAGTTATTATATACGTGTTGTAATAAAAAAAAATGACCAAACAGATGAGTTTGAAGAACGACACTCGTCGATTCGATATTTTCTCAACGATGTGTCCTCCGTAAGAGATCGGCGAGCGGACAGCACGGAGATACGACCCGGAAAGGTCGCGACGTGCTGCGAATCGGCAGAAGTCGTGCTGTCATTTTTTTGTCTTCCTCTTTTGAGCTTACGTAGCTACTGGGATAATAATTCCATCGTGTCCGTGTGTTCTTGCAACCGATATTGCTTGTAGCTTTCGACGCGTTAAATCGCTTTAAGGGATCGGAGTAAAGTTCTTGAAAAAGCGATGTTTTTCTCTCGTCCGATAGTATAGACGGTTATAAACATCTTATAAACATCGTCGATTGATCGTAAGTAGACAGTTTATATGAAAATGTTGCACTCGAAACTTTAAACGCGAAACTTTAAACCCAAACAAACGTCGTTTTTCAAAGCGGTGTACACGCTCAAAGGAAGAGTTTTCAGCTATCCGTTGCAAATTTGTACCTAACATTCTTCACGTCTTTCAACATTCTTCACATTCTTCTTTTTTGAATCTTCATATTTTTGGTCATTGTTGAGATAAGTGACTTTTCCGAAAAAGAGCCTAAAATTATCATTTTTTGCTATTTTCTCATTTATTGGGTTGTAAATGATGATATTCAGTTGGAGGAAGCTGAAATTCACCCCCCACCCCATAAAAAGTTACGGGGTTTTGAAGTTCGCGGAAACACGTGATAAAATAGGGCTTTTTTGAACATTTCGACGCCTGTATTGGGTTTGTTTGGATTTGTTTGGGTTGAAATTTCGGAAGGCGTCGAAATGGTCAAAAATCCAAACAAACCCAATAAATGACATTTTATCGGAGAAATCGGCTAATATTTTTCGGAAAAGTCGCTCATCTAAAGAATTACCATACTTCTTTAACGAAAAATTGTCGAAGATATAGGCCAAATTCGAGACATTTTTTTTTTCAAAACGTCGCCATTTTGTCAATTTTAATAAAAAAAAAAGAAACCTCCATAGCAACATAGCGTCTTCCATCCTGATTAATAATCTTTTTCCAAAGTTTGTTCCATAATATTTACGGCCACAACCGTGTACACCGTAAGGACTCCTTTTTTCGAACTCATTTTCAACCGTTAAAAAAAGGCAAAAAAATCAAAATAGACGTTTAAAAATTTATTTTCTGCTCTTCTCGAGTGCTTTTATTTACATTAAAAAATCAGACTGATTAGCGTATTTTAACCACCGAAAAAAATTGCGAAAATCAGCTGTTTTTCGACCAGTTACGCTGTGATGATTAATTCAAAAATTCACGAATACTCTTAAATCGTTTCGGAATGTGAATTCGAGATTGTTTGAGTACAGAAGTTATTGCTATAAATTGCTAACGATTGCCAGGAATTTAAAAGTGGATTTTCGCTTGGGACGAAATCCTTCCAGTGCGATCGGGCCGGGTTATAAGTATAAAATAATTCACGAACGTAGCGTTGAGCGAGTACTTCCAGCTGATTATTGCGGACGCTTTGGAGCAATCAGTTTGGATAGAAAATAAAGAAAGACGTTTTTTCAATTTGACGAGCTTCCTGTCCATCAGATTTACGACACTTCGAAAAACGTTCTGCGTCAAATATCGTCATCGGTGTTCGTAGAATACTGCTGTTCAATGAACAACAGTTCGATAAGGGAACGCCTTTGAAAGTAATGAAGTTTTTGAAACTCTTTCAAAACGGTGTACACGATTCCTCCACATCTAATGAACGGATTGACTTCAAATTTCGTAGCCTTATTCTGTGTAATAGCAGTTTAGTCTTGACCGACGTTTTTATTCTCAACATTTTTTGTTAATTAATTATTAACAATAATGATGTAATTTGTTCTAGAGAAATCGAAAAAAATTAAATTTGTTTGATGGAAACATGTTATTAAAAAAAAGGTCGGTCAAGTCTGAGCTAATATTATCAATTTTGAAGAAAAAATTCGTTTTTTTGTTTCGGATCAACCAGATGGCCAAAATCAAGTACACCGTTGACTACATTTTTTTGAACTTCTTGAATTATTAATATTTTTCAATGAAATTTTATACACAACTTTAAACATACAAATAAATGACCGAACGATTTTCCAATCCTCTTACTTATTCCTTCAAAAGTGATCTTTTGAATAACCGCCTTTTCTAAAATAAAAAAATACTCCAGAATGCGCCATTTTTACTCCATTTACGTAGATTTAAATTCCAATTACTTAGATACTTCATTTGATTGTTGTGCCGATTATTCGAACATATTACCGATTTTATTCCCAAATGTTCACAGCTACATACGCCCACGCACTAAAATACAATTATGCACTTATCTTACTCAAAACATAATACGAATTTCGTCTACATAATTGTCACGATTTCAGGAAAATTCAAAGCGAAAGCATTCAACGCTGCAATTACTTGGAGCTTTTTTTATCGTGATACTTGCCGAAATATCGTCTCCAAAATTTACGCACGTTCGTAAAAGCAAAAGGCGAAAAAAAACTATTATACAAGTGACACGTAAAATCAACAGACGTCAAACGACTGCTCCAATTTTTTCGTCTTCTTCTTCGCTGGCCGCGAGGAAATCACAAAAGAAATCATTTTTTTTCGAAACAACGTGCAGGCGCCATAGGAATGACAAATTGTATCGTTTTTGGCGAACGGCTACTTACGGTGAGCGATGATTTTTCTTTATCGTTGGAATTTAGGGCATCGGGTACGAGGTCGCCGAGAAAAAAAAACGATCTCCCGGCAAAGGTGAGAAAAAAATGCCACGCACCTTTCAGTCCATCATCGTTCCAGGTACGCTCGAGTTTTCATGGGGAGAAAGGGGGTCTACAAAAGATGTCTACAAAAATATATAACCGTGTTTATATATACCATTGTTCATGTACATTCAGTATCGGAGAACTTACAAAAGAAAAAACAAAGGAGGAGAAACAATGAGGAAGAAAATGACATAGACGACGGACGTTGTTCTCCAAGTTCTAGAAATAGCTGGAAACTTTTCGAGCCATATATATATCTTCAATACTCTTTCTTTTTTTTCGACGTTTTTCTGTACCCTTGGCAGAAGATGAAATGCTTTGTACAATAAACCTTAAAATCGATATATCGTTACAATTAGGTATACAAGTGTATCGCACGTAATCTTGCATTTATTTGTTTTTTTTTTCTCGTCTTCTCTTTATTTATTTTCCTTTTTTTTTTTGGTAGTGAGCAGTGAGTAACGGTGCCTGCATTGTTACTTATAGCGGTATTTTGTACACACATTGCTCGCAGAGTACTCTCTCTCTCTTTCTTTCTTTCTCTCTTTCTCTATCGCTCTCTCTCTCTCCCCATTGTTGCTGCAGTCGCTGGCTGTCTCGATTTTGTCACTTTTAGCATGTCCAGTCTAGCGCACACAGCATGCATCAAATATTTGAGTACATATTGAGCACACTAACTGGCGTCTGATTTCTGCAATCATATTACAGTAATGCCACTTGAAACGAAGGGTAAATGCATCGGTAAAGTTTTTTGTTTTGTTTTTTTTATTTTTCATGTTGTATTATTGTTCGTTTTTGGTACTTCGTCTTGGAAATATTGCGAATCGGGTATGTCACAGGCATTGGGAGGGGATCGCTCGAATTTCGAGACATTTCGAGAGATGCACTAATCGGCGAAAGGATGAATACGCCTCGCGAATTTTCGATCGAAAAGATAAGCTTTTTTCCCCTACTTTTTACTATTTACTACTATTCATTTTAAACCCATTCGAGAACTTTGACGGTTTTTTTTCTTGCAATTTTTTAGTACCCTTTACTGATTTGTTTTTCTGTCATTGAGGACCTTAAACGTGGCGCGGTTTTTTGCGATTTTCCTGTTGAGGGACTGTTTGTTTTTTTGCGATTTTTCCCTCCCCTCTATTAGCTTCTTTGCGATTTTTCCCTCCCCTCGATTAGTTTTTTTTGCTCATTAGGGGACACGATATTGAAGTTTGCGTCGTTGGAATACAGCGAAAATTATTTTTTCAATTATTTCTTCATTTTCTTCGTCATCCTGCGAATTTGAATGGTATCGAAGTTCGCATCGTTGGCACGTAACGAAACAATTGTTCTTTTTTAACGTACTAACGTATTTTTGTGGCCCATTCAGGCTGCGAAAACCTCTGAAACGTTTTTAAGCAGCGTCGTTATGGAAGATTTATAACCATACTCGGTAAAAAAAAGATTTTAGATAATAATAGAAACGAATAAACGAAAAAATCAAGACCTTTCTTTTCGAAAATCACGGAAACATTTTTCGGCAGCTTCCTTATTAAAAATTTGTAACCGTACTTGCTAAAAAAAGATTTCGGATAATAATAAAAACAAAGAAACGAAAAAATCAAGACCTTTCGTTGCGTTTCAACGATGCAAATTTCAGCACCATGAATTTGACCTGTACGTTTCTGATGAGGATCCTGAATAACGTTTTAGTGATTTTTGCAGCCCGACTGTGCAAACGAGGGTTCGGGCTACTAAACGTCCGTTGCGTTCCAACAGTGTCCACTTCAGCACCATTTAGGAGACCTTAAGCATAGATGCGTTATTTTGCGATTTTCTTAGTCTCAGAAATCCGCGTGCCTTTTTCTTTTAGCAATGAACGTTTTTTTTTTGGAGGAACTCGAAAAGATAAAGTTTTGGCTCCAATTTGCGATCGACAAATGTCTTTTTTTATTTTCATTCGCAAGGTTGTTCAGCCTTCCTTAAAGTAGTGCATTTTTCGAAAATACTCTGTAACTCGAGTCCTGGGGTTTAAAATAGAATATCTGAGGGAAAACAGTTCGACGAAAGAAAAAAAATTAAACAGTAAAGTGTAGAAAAAAAACACATTTCAGACGAATTATTTTCACGATTGCTTCTAGACGAAAAACCGCGAAATGCCCATACTCTTCGTCGGTAATGTATCTTTCGGATACGCGCGCTCTTTTTAGATGTTCACTCAACACGTTAGCGAAAAATTCGATGGACCATCCACGGTAAGTCATGCAAGGGTGATTAATGAACAATAAAAAAAAAGAACGAAAAAAGGTAAATTCATTCCCACGTACAAAACACAACAACCCGTTTCCTCGGCTAATGCAAATTATCCCGCAGCTCCAAACCAAGTATGGAAGAACAATAAAATTCCAATGAAACACGTCGAGCAGCTGCGTAAACTTTATTAAATAATTCATGGTCGATATAAATTTATATTATCGTAAAGTGACTTTCTCGTCCTGTCTCTCGTTTTCTTTTCAATCACGTATATACATGACACGTGACTGTCGACCTCTGAGAAAGTTGGCACAATTAGTTACTTAACAATTTCGTTTTGTTCTTTGTGTGGGTGTGTATGTGTGTGTGTATTTTTCAGTTGTTTTTTTTTTCATTCGCACTACACAGAGCTATAACGAGATATTTTGAATTACACATTTAGGGTAGTTTTACTCCTTGGTATGCGTGTAAAAAATAGTCTCCACGTCGGTCGCAAGCCCCTCCCTTTATTTTCTTTCTTGGAAGCAAAGGAAAATCTGTTTTGTATTTTTATTTTCTCCTTTCCATCATTTTAAGAAATCTTTTTTTGTTCATTTTTTTTGTTTAATTTAGAAAAACTGTTGAGGGCTTTTCGAAGCTGAGACGAGTCAACAGAAATTCGAGTAAATGAAAAATCATCAATTTTGTCGTATTCCGACGAGGCAAATTTCAAGATCGTAATTTTCCTTCGTACGAAGAAACGAGAGAGAATAAAAATAACGTAAAATTAGTTTGTTCCTGTCATTTTTCTCTTGCTCTCTCGCGTTCGTTCGGTCGGTTACGAAAAGATGCGATTGTTTTTTTTTCCCCTTTCTTTTTGTGAGTTCGTAGTAACGAGGATTCTGGAATGGACTTTACTCGCGTTTGCACAATTGCCGCGATGTTAAGGCGGAGTGAAAGTCACGCGGTAGGCGAAAATCCCGTCGCGCATTTTTTGCCGAACCGACTGACACTTTGGTAAAATAAAAAAGTCTTTTTTCAATGGGGCGCTAGACGAGGCTACTTTTTCTCGAAAATGTCAGTCGTTTTGGAAAAAAAAACGAGGATGGTGATTTTCATCTATCTTCTCTCGCAGTCCCGTACGTCACGTGGTGAATTTTCCACTCCCCCTTGATCGTTCTTCATATTTTCAAAAAATAATAAACGAACGAAATGGTCCCACAAATGAAGTTCCAAACCAGACCTCTCGTCGCGTTTCCCATTCTCTATTTTCTCCCCCTCTTTTCTGTCGGAAATAACGGACAATTTGCAAGAATTCGTTGAAGCGAATACCGAAGGGATTGTGCATTCGATTTTTGGAAGCTCGTCGCGGTTTCGAAGCATCGAGTGACTCAATTAGGCACGTACATTTTTTTCCCCTCCAACAATCACTCGTCTGACTCTCGAAATTCGGGGATCGATATCGCGCTGAGAAAAATCTACTAATCGGGAAATATATGGTTTTCATTTTCTTTTTATAAAAATACATGTGACTATGGAGAATAAATCGACGAAACATTCCGAGCGAGGCGGAAATATCGCAAATCGTTTTATTACTCCTTTCGATCGCACTACCGCGTATCCCTTTCTCAGCGTGCTCGGAGACATTAAGGGGTTACGTGGGTTTGAAAATTTCAAAAAAAATCATCTTTCAATGTTATTATCTAATAGTACAATATGTCTAGAATATTCTCCCAAATGTTTAAGTCAATCGGAGTAAAAGCCTAGGAGAGAGGGAGAGCCTTTGGGAATTGATCCCACTGGGAAAGATCGACCGAGAACGACGCAGTATCGCATTTTTCGCAAAACACTATTTTTTAAATCCGTGGACACGATTTCTCGAAAACTAGTGCACCGATCTTATTGAAATTTTGCACACTTCGTCAAAGTAGCATTGACCAATGATTGGACGAAGGTTTTTTTTACTACAACTAATTTTGCAAGGCTATACGTAGTGCAAATTGTACCAAAAATTGAACTATTTCGCACACAACTCTGCCAAATATTCAAATTTAAATTTTTTCGAAAATCCTTCGTTCAATCACGAGCTATACTTATCTACTGACAAAAAAAAATCGTTTTTTAATTTCTCCGAAAACCAAGTCCCACCGGCTGAATTTCCCAAATGTTTGGATGAATTTTTTTTTAATTCTGATGAAACGTTGCTCTTTTACGTGCTTAACTTTTTGAATAAAATAATTTATATGTCGTATTCGAAAAAAAGGAGAAAAGATGCTTTTTTTTGGCTTCGGAATCCACGTAACTCCTTAACGCGGTGCTGCGACGTATCAAGCGTAGGAAAAATGCCAAGCGAGAAACGAACGATTGAGAGAAAAAAAGGATAAAACAGAGAGAAGAAATAATCGCAAATGACTATGATACATAAGGCGCGTGTGTTCCCATGAAATTAGATTTTAATTATGTATATTATATACAACAACATAGGTAAATATAATAGTGTGAATAATTTTACAAGTAAATAGTATAATAACATACACAAAATATTCATGATATATAATCCTGTTGAATTCTAGAGTTACACTAGAACTTCAATATTCTTTTCATTTTATTCTTCGTTATTTTGTTTCATTATTTCGCATCGAGAAATCCAGCAGGTCCCAACGTTTCATTATCAATATTTGTTATTTACTTTGTTATTATTACAGATAACATCGGCAACACTTGCCCTATGTACACGTACGAAAACTGATGAATTTCGTCAGCGTAGAAATCGTATATCTACCGTAAAAATGTCACTCGTTAAATTGCGATCGTTTTTCACGCAGCCGCCGTAAACGAGGATCGTAGCCAAGACCTGACGATTTCTCCATAGAAATATTCGGTAGTGAACTCGATCGCACCAAGTGCTTTTTTTTTCTCAATTTATTTTTATCTTCATTTTATTTATATTCTCGTGGATTTTCGTCTGAAAATGCTTTGCTGGTACTTGCTTAAATAGTCAGCCCTCGTATTGTGCGAATTTTCACGCCCGAGATCGTTCGCGGGGATTGGATTGTGAATTATTTCAAGCTGATTAATTGTTTTTTTTTCCTCGTAGCCACTCGGGTCGGTTCTATTATTCGGAAGTGTCCCGTGACTCGCGCCGCGAGACTTCGAGTACAGTACAACGGATACGGAGGCTTACTATCCGAGGGACGAAATCGTCGCTTGGCAAAACAATTTCAGGTACACAAATTTTCCAAAATCCTTCGAATTACTCTGAGCTCGTTTTTTTTTTGGTTAAATTTCTTTCTATGCCTCGTAACCCAAACAAACTCGTTCGAATACGATTAGGATGTCGTATTTTGTTGTTGTTGTTCCTGGTCATGCGCGAGGCTCTAAGGAAAGGGCTTTTTCGAGCATCAGGTAACGAATTTTTCTCCCGTGCTTCCTCTCTTTCACTTCACATTTTTTGCTCAACCAGTGTTTTTTTTAGCTATTTCGCAATGACTTATTTTCCCCACGAGAGGCACGACCGAGCATCGATCGAAATTTCCAGCAAAATGAGGAAACAATTTTTTCACGAACGGGAAAAATAATTGAAAAAGAGGACATCAGACACTGACGTGTCTCTGATGCAATTTACGGAGATTTCTTTTCTCTCGCGCCTACGACAGTGGCGAGCGTAAAAAACGCATCGTGCTATCGAGTTTCCTAATTTATACAGAATTCTTCGACTCGTTACGGTCGTGGACGGTGAAAAAATGCTTCGTATGATCTCTAACAATTCGGTGGTGTATGTGTACATGTGTGTGTGTGTACAAGTCTGCATCATGCGCGAGTAAAAAAGTAAAGCGATGACGTACAAAATAGCAGTGTGTTGATTTTTTCCCAACCGGAAGATTTTATGGGGTTGAAGTTTCCATCGTTGATAAGCAACGAAAATTCTTTTCAATTCCTTATTTTCATTATTATCGAAAATCATATTTTGTATATTTACGTTGCAGATCGCTAAATAATAATCCTAAAGAGTGTGCACGTGATTTTCATAACTCAAATCTGCCAAAAGAAGTTTAGGCAATTAAGAAAACGAACATTGCGTTGCATTCCAACGATGCAAACTTCATAGTCATAAGATTTTCGAGGCGTTACAATAATTCGTATTTTTATCGCAAGAGACGAGTGAAACCTTAGCGAATGACGTTTTGACGACGCGAACGAAAAAAATTCAACGAATTTTGCGCTTTACGTAAGTTTTTTTTTTGAAGGATGTTGAGTCCCCGATCGCAAATGATAATAAAATTCGGAAAATTTGGTACGTTTTTGTATGAAGTATTTCAGAGGTCGTGTAAAAATTTCACGACAATTAGGAAGCTCGTTATTGAACGATTAACATTCACAAATTAAATGTTGTCTTATGGAAACTGATGTAACTTTGCGATAAGTTTTTTTTTTGACCTCTCAATTTTGTAATATCTACAATATACTGAAAGCAACGGAAACGAAACGAAGTTTATTGAATACATTTTTTTTTTATTTCTTTTAAAAATTGTTCTTAACAAAATGTTAATTTTTTAATAACGAGCTTCATAATCGTCGTGAAAGTTTAACACGACCTCTTAAATACTTCATGCAAAAACATACCAAATTTTCCGAATTTTCTTATCATTTTTTATTTCAACCCCTAAGGAGGTTGAAGTTATGATGATAGAATTGGGAAAATTTGGTATGTTTTTACGCGAAGTATTAAGGAGGTCGTGTAAAAATTTCATCACGATTAAGAAGCTATTTATTGGACACTTAATATTAACATGTTTCATAGGGACTCAACATCCTTAAAAAAATGAAAGTAATTGTCTCGGCAATTGGAACGAAGCTACGAACAAGCAACCCCAAAAATATCCAGTTCACATACCAATTTTAGCTTTTTTTTTGTTCGAAATACCATCGCCACAAATTTTACACGTATCGGGAGGAAAGCTGGACGAATATGTGCGAATGGAAAGAACGACCGATCGAGCGCAGTCTTCGTTGCGAAGCAAACTGCTCGGTTTTTTTTTCCGGCCGACATGGATAAAAAGCTGCCTCAATGTGAGCATCGCATGGTCAAGTTCGATTTGTTTATTTCTTTTTTGTTTTTTTTTAATTCAACGACGTCAACATTGATCAGACAGATGGCGTCTGAATCCTCTATTCTTATGGCCCTGAAGTTTGCATTGTTCGAACGCAATGAAAATATGATGTTAAAGTTTGCATCGTTGGAATGCAACGAAAATTAATTCTCCTTAATTGCTCTATTTTTGTTTGGCCGTTTACGCTGTAAAAATAACTCAAACGTTTCTACGTATTCTTACGAGACATTTGGGACCCCAATTTCCCAAAAAAAATTCTTTCGACAATTATGAAAATAGAGTGACGAAAAAAGGGACAATAGATCGTTGGATTACTACGATGCAAACGTCAACGTCGTATGAAAATATCGTGCTCAAGTTTGCATCCTTGGAATGCAACGAAAATTCTTCTCGATATGCTTTATTTTTATTAGTATCTAAAATCGTTTTAACAATTTTTATTTTTAATTGGGATCTTCGAAAGTGTTTCAGAAATTTTCGCAGTCCGAATGTGCCGAAAAAAATTAATCGAATGTATGAAGTTCGCATCGTTGGAATGCAACGAAAATTCTTCTTCGTGTTCTTCAATTCTTTAGTTTTCATTAGTATCTGAAATCGTTTTTTTTTTATTTTAATTTTTAATTAGGATCCTTGAAAGTGTTTCAGAAATTTTCGTAGTCCGAATGTGCCAAAAGAAAAATCGGCGATACGAAGAAAATATAGTTTCGTTGCAATCCAACGAATTTCAATACCACATGGAAATTATCATCATTTATTATTCATTCTCACTGTCGCCCAAAATATTTATTCGCAGATTTACGCTGTAGAACGTGGCGAAATAAATGAAAAAAAAACCTGTGACTCTCGTATTCTAAAACTGCCAAAAAAATTGACCGACGAAAAATGAATAATTCCAAAAAAAAAAACAACGGTTGTTCGTCGCCTTCCAACGATGCAAACTTCAACACCATCTACTCTACAATTATCGTTGAATAATTTGGAAACGTTAGTTACCATAATCTCTAAGGAGAAAGTAGAACAGGAAGTGCATTACTCAAGAGTGGTACGATAATATGCTTTGGTATGGGCGTGTTAAACGGTCTCGAAGGACGCGTACTAGGATGAAAACAACAAGAAAAAAAAAGAACAATCTTAAAGAGCTATCGAAAGATCTGATTCGTACGAAGGGAAACGATTGTATTCCTCTCATATTTTTCTCTTTCTTCTTTTAACGGTAATTATGCCGAGGAATCGAGATCATTGTAATACTTGATTCAAGTCATACGAATGTGTGACGCGAGACGAAATCCTCCATTCTCACCTAGTTTCTTCCGCTTTTCTTCTCTCTCGTGTATTTTCTTCCCCCTTACTTTCCCCGCTCCGCTTTATTGACTATTCTGTTTGTATCCGGTGTGAGCAACGAGACGACCAATAAAACACCTCTCGAGAAAACTAAGCCTTCTCGTCATTTCTACACGAACCTACGGGTACAACGTTCTTTCCCCGAAGAAAAAAAAATCCGATACAGACATCTGTGGAAACAGTATTTATATGTACAGGACTCGCTAAGTCTAATGTTTTAAATTGTAGTTGATCTGTTTTTTCAACGCTTCGAAAGAGACATAGAGAGAGTGAGTGAGAGAGAAAAATGAGACTTCTTTTTCACTCCTACAATTTACAGGTTTAATACACCGCACGTTCAATAGTTTTCGATCACTTTGGATAATCGCTAAATTTTTCCTCTCCGGATAACAGCAAAATTATCTTGAAATAATATAATTCATTCGATTTCTTATTTTACAAAGATACTATATAGCCTACAAAATGAATTACACTGTACCGATATAATTTTGCACCTATCCAGTGATCGAAAGCTTTACAAGTATCCAACGCTGTCAAAATCTTTTGTTACATACGCATGTTTTTATTTCTCAGAAGAATCGAAAAAACTGACCACATACAAATACATATTCCGAGCTCAAGTCCGCTAGAACTACAAAAATATATAATTCTTATACATCGTATAATATTATGCATTACTGTAGTCGACACAGCAAACGGGAGGCTTTCCCACGAAATATTTCACTACGCTTAACGTATTCTCGCGCCGTTTATTTTTCTTTCTTTTCTTCATCGTTCAAATGCAAATCTAGACAACGCAATTTATATATATTCTTCCACTCGTACCTCGAACGTTGTCTGGCTCGTTTTGCAACATCGAAATCAATTCGCTCCTTCTTTTCTCCCGGACATAAAACGACCGAAGAATGTAGCAATGACAATGCCAATGATAAGGAGACGAGAAAGAAAACCCCTTTTGATAAGTACATCGTATGCTCGGTATTTAGACTATTCTCTCACGCAGAGTTGAATACGCGACTATCCGAACATAGTAACCCGTAATTTCATGTACGATATATATATATATTAGATATATATATATATACATGTATGTATATATATGTGTCGAAATAATAACTGCAAAAATAGCTTTTTTTCCACATGTCGCGTCATTTACATATGCGTACACCATTTTCGTTATTTTTGCTTTTAACTTTAGACCCTATGAGAACAGCGTGACAAATTTGTCCTAGGACGAGCGATTACATGAGCGTGTGTGTACATATATAAGTATATACAGGCGTATAGCATGCACACACACACACACACACACACACACACACACGCGCGCGCGCGCGCGCGCGCGCGCACAGAACTATATTTGTGAGCTGTCATATAAATTCTTCCTGTTCACTTCCGGTTACTCCATTAAAGCAGCTAATACACCCAACACGTCCCTCGCCCACATTGATAACCACAATAACAATTTTTTCGTCATCTCGTGGATGTAGGCGAAATATGTGTACGTGTACGTGTACGTGTGTGTGTTTGTAACAAACTGCAATAGTTGTGATTTTGCGTTCTTGCTTCTTTCATCAGCAGCAGTTACGGCCCTACAATTTAATTTACTCACGTTAACTACAGGGCAACTATAGCACACCTGCAGCTTATTTGATTGTATATGACGTTGAAGTTTGCATCGTTGGATGCAACGAAAATTCGTTCTTCTTAAATGCTCAATTATTTTTTGCCCCTTTAAGCTGCCAAAATCGCTGGAACGTCTCTACGTATTTTTGGTAGAATTTCACGACCTCAGCTTGCAAAAATGGCTTTGGGTTATGCTTAAAATGAAGAAATTAGAAAACAAAAATGGTTCCAACGCAACTTCGAGGGCAAACTTCACCGTCATAATTATATATATATATATATAAATATATATATGTATATATAATATATATTATATATAAATATAAATATAAATATATATATATATATCAATAAACAAACGTTCTCCCCTTACGGATGTCATTCCCGAAAAGCTATTCGATCATTCGTGATAGTGGAGGATTGAAAAATTCATGGAAATTTTCTCCATCATCCGCAATTGTCTCTGCTGCTAAAGAATATATTTTGCGGACGGTAACGGCGATCGCAAGCGTTACGTTCGAGCGCGTAAAATGCAAAAAAATAAATGGAGATGCTCGACGACACGCCGTTGTCCGGACGAGGGTCAACAATCGAAAAAGCAAATGAACTCCAATGATAATGTACACCTTATCGATATATGTGTATACGCACACGCACACACACACACACATACATGCACACACAGGCGCGCTCACGCACACACACACACACACGCGCGTTATTTGATTAGTTTGATAATGAAGAGTGGACTCAACTTTGAGTCCTCTTTGTTCATCGACTCTTCGATTCTCTCTTCTTTTCCTTTCCCAAGTTAAATCTAAGCTCGAATGTTTTGGATTTTGTACAATTTTTTCACTCGAACATTCGATTATCCACAATGCATTGTGATTTCGATTCTTAAATCCCTTATCAGTTAATCTTAACGGTAAAATTTAGCCCCCTTCTCCCTCCCACGACCTGTGACTCCTAATAGTTATACAAGGGCCCCCTTTTTCCTCTCGGAAACATTGCTCAAAATTCCTCGTTCAATTTTTGCGTGTGTGAGTTTTGTTTTGTTTTGGCAGGCGTGATTTTACATTCGACCGTTATATGCGGCGACGCCGTGTTGTACTTTGTCTTTGTTACTCGAGGGAACGAGGGTTGTTCAAGCAAATTTGCCCCTTTATTTATCCCCCTCTCTCTCGCGCGCGCGCGGTCTGTAACGCATTTTTTCCGCCGTCGTTCTCCTCGCCTCTCTGTAAAGTCTGCGTAAACGAGCACGGAGAAAGGTGGGGGTTGTGCAATGATTGACGTTGTACATTTGACGTGATTGCGAAGAGGTCGGCGTTAGCTAAATTGAAGGGTAATCGTATCTAAGACTTACGCTGTCTGCTCTGCTGGGGCATACTTCTCGAAACACTTGTTCGATGAGTGGTTGCCTGGAAAAGAAATCGTATCGATGAAGTCAGCGTTGGACGAAAATGACAAACGAACAAATCGGTCAGTGAAAATTAGCGGATGCGTCGAAACGGGACTGCACTTCGATGTTTGGTGGATACTTTTGTTGTTGATGATTTTTGGGACTTTTAAGGATGTTGAGTCCCTATGAAACATGTTAATGTTAATTGTTCGATAAATAGCTTCTTAATCGTCATGAAATTTTTACACGACCTCCTGAATACTTCATGCAAAGACATACCAAATTTTCCGAATTCTATCATCATTACTTCAACCTCCTTAAGGGTTGAAATAAAAAATGATAAGAAAATTTGGTATGTTTTTCACGACGATTAGGAAGCTCGTTATTAAAAAATTAACATTTTGTTGACGGGTTACCCCCACTTGCGATTTAGAAAAAATCGATTTTTTTTATTGCATTTTTTTGACGTATAAGTATCTGAGAATATGTCCTGGAAATTTCAAGTCGATCCGAACAAAATTGACTGAGATATGAGCGTTGAAAGAGAAGAATCCGTGAATTGAAGAACTGAAATTGAAACTTTAAACGCGTTTTTCTCAAAATGGCATTTCTGAAGTCGGTGATCAAGATTACTCGAACACTAATGAACCGATCTTCTTGAAATTTTTCAGGCTTATTTAATACATGAAAATGTAGTCTTTAATCGTTCGATTTTTTTTTTCGAAAAAAAAAAATGGCCGTTCTATAGCCAAAAAACAGCCGTTTTTTTTCGTTAAAATCGAACCATTAACTTTGACTGTCCGCCATTTTGTGAAAAATGAATATTTTTTAAAATCCTTCGATTAAAGACTAGTTTATACTTATATTTGACTAAATCCATCCGCATTTTTTTTTCGGATGATCCACTTCGCCGCAATGTTGGTCACCGCAAATCGTGTATATAAAAACATTATTTCATTGACGGCCATTTGCCACTAAACAATGTAATATTTTTCAATAAAAAAATTACTGAAAGTTCTTCAAGATGTGTTCTTTAAGATGGTATATTGATCGATTAAAAAAGTTTTGTAGTTTTCTTTTAAAAAATTCATGAAAAAAGCCTTTTTTTGCGCTACAAGTGGGGATAACCCGTTAAGAACAATTTTTAAAAGAAACAAAAAAAAAATTATCACTAAACTTCGTTTTGTTTCCGTTGCTTTCAGTATATTGTAGATATTATAAAATTGAGAGGTCAAAAAAAAAAAACTTATTGCAAAGTTACATCAGTTTCCATAAAACAACATTTAATTTGTGAATGTTAATTGTTCAGCTTCCTAATTGTCGTGAAATTTTTACACGACCTCTGAAATACTTCATACAAAAACATACCAAATTTTCCGAATTTTATCATCATTTGCGATTTGGGACTCAACATTCTTAAATATGACGACTCGTAGTGTGGGAGGATTAGCCCGATTAACGTTGACGCACATTTATTGCACAAGTGGCGAATTCAACGAACCAAAAGAAAACCAAATCAACAATTTGCGTACATTAAGGGATCTCCTCACTTTGGACGCTAAAAAACCCATGTTCATGCATTTTTTTGATAAGTTTATATTATAGACGTTGATACGAAAATTGTTGCACTCAATAAATACACTTTCGAAATACATGAAAAATCTATTTACGTATTTATGTAACCCAAACGAACTTTAAACGCGTTTTTCGACGGCTTGTTGATAAAATCTTCGAAACTATTCAACCGATCGTCATGAAATTTCACCACGTGTTCATTACAACTGTAGCAAAAGTATCAAAATGGCGGGCATTTTTCGAAAAAAAAAAAAATCGTGTTTTCTTCACCGTTTTTGACAACAAAAAAAAAAGTAAATATCAAAAGTAAAAAAAATCCTTTATATGCGTCATGCATATCAAGGATTTTTTTAAATTTTGATATTTGACGTTTTTTTCGAAAATGCCCGCCATTTTGTTATTTTTGCATATATAAAAAATCGCATGATATGCGCTATAGTCATTAACATACTGAATCTAAAGCCGTTTAATTTTTTTGTTTCGGATTATCCATCTCCGACATTTCATCAACAGCGCAGACCTACGATCTTTTTAGTTTTTTTTAACTATCATTTTCGTCTATAAATAGTGACTTAAGTAGATACGTTTTTAACAAATGTATTTCAAAAGTGTATTCATTAAGTGTAACAACTTTTATATCAATATCTATAAAATAAACCTATTTTTAAGAATAATGAAAATAGCCCTTTTTAGCGTCTAAAGTGAGAAGGCCCCTTAATGCTACTACCACAGTTGCGGTAGTAGCAGTTTGATTGGGTTTCATGGGCTTTTCCATCTAGAATGTTAATTTTTATATCGTTGTATACGTTGTTGTTGGGGCCCGGTTTGAAATTCCGAATTTTGGTGTTCCAAAATTACAAGCTTCGTAAAGATCATGCCAGCGAAAGTCTACACAGTTGACTCTAAACGATGTAGAATGTATAACATTGTTTAGACAAATTTCAAAATCGACGTAAAATCACTCGGTAACAAAAAAAAATTCTTCAAATAGTTCGTCGATTTATTGAAAATTTTGAAACTTTTGAAACTTCCATAGCCGAATTATTTTGACGGTGTTCAAATTTTCGGAGTTTTGGTCTGTCGGGTAAAATTCTTTCGGAGTTTTGATCTTTCGGGATAATATTCTTCCGGAGTTCTGAGCGTTCCGATCGTTCAAAGTCCGAAATTTCAAACCAGCCCCATTTAAGTATCGTTTAAAAAAATGTCACAGCATTTGATTAATTTTCATATTATTATTTATCAGTTTTCATATAATGTCATCAATTTTTGTAAAATTTTAAAATTTTCGCTAGGAATTTATACATTTTTATGTCATTTTGTACATTATTTTTATCAAATGTTTTTTTTCCCTCGAATTTTTATATCATTCTATTTGTATAGAATTTCGTCAATTTTTATATTATTTTATTCATTTTTACGGCAAATGTTTTCTTATATCATTTTATAAATATTTGCTAGCATTTTACTCGTTTTTGTGTAATTTTATCCATTTTTATATCATTTTATACATTTTATATCGAAAGATTTTTACCCTGGAATTTTTATATCATATTATAAATTTTTTGCAAGCATTTGACCAATTATTTTGTAATTTTATCAATTTTTATACCATTTTACCAATCCCTATAGCATTTCATAAACTTCGCTGAAATTTTACTAATTTTTATATGATTTTATACATTTCTATAGCATTTTATCAATTTTCATATGATTTTATAAATTTTTATAGCATTTTACCAATTTTCATATGATTTTATAATTTTTTTAGCGTTTTAGAAAATTTTGTATGCTTTTATGAATTTTCATAGCATTTTATCAATTTTCATATGATTTTATAATTTTTTTAGCGTTTTACCAATTTTCGTATGATTTTATTAATTTTTATAGCATTTTATCAATTTTCATATGGTTTTATAATTTTTTTAGCGTTTTACCAATTTTTGTATGATTTTATGAACTTCTACAGCCTTTTACCAATTTTCATATGATTTTATGTATTTTTTTAGCATTTTACCAATTTTCGTATGATTTTATGATTTTTTTGAAGCATTTTACCAATTTTCATATGTTTTTATACATTTTTAGATCATTTTCATTTTTATTTTATTTTCATCACAATTTTATAGCATTTTTATGAATTTTTTAAACATTTTACCAATTTTCGTATGATTTTATGATTTTTTAAAGCATTTTACCAATTTTTACATGTCTTTATACATTTTTAGATTATTATTATTTTTTTTTATTTTAATTGTATCACATTTTTATAGCATTTTATCAATATCATCATTGTATACATTTGTACACAAAATGTTTTTTACCCTCGATTTTTTATATGATTTTATAAATGTTCGTAGCACTTTACCAATTTTTATATTATTTCACAAATGTCTACATCAAACGCCCCCCCTCCCCCCCAACGTTTGACCCTCGAGCAGAAGTAAAAATAACGCTCGAGAATAGGAAATCGGTGAAATTTGGGCGTTAAAGGTCTCTCACGGTCGCGCGTTCGATCAAACAACGATATACATCGAGCGAGTTAAAGTCTAATTATATACGTTGGAATCAAGCCAAGTTTTAATAGACTGTCGGAGGAGTCTTTGTGTTAAAAACAGGCGGGGGGAGCTTTCGGGGATGGTTTAACCTTCGCGGCCAAAACATTCATTGCGTAAACGGTTCGAAAAGTTTCGGGAGAGCGCGATTTGCAGCAAAAATTTTCCCCGGTATTAACCGATGCGATTTCCTTCGTTCAACGGATAATACGACGTTGCGTCCGAGCGCGCGATTCGCGATTTCCTCAAAGTCCATACCCGCTCTCGTTCTCTCCGTGGAATTTACGCGAGAGAAGGTAAATAAATAGAACGATGGAAGTGACGTTGCGACGAGAAAAAAAATAAATAAAAAAATAATACAAGACGCGAACGATACTTGTGAAGGGTACAGCAATAAAGTGAATTCTTGTTGCGCGTTTTTTTCATTGATCCTCCGTCCCTCGCGAATGCGTGCGTTCGAAAAAAGAAAAAAAAAGGCACGAAGAAGGCTTACTTCGCAAGTAGGCCACCACCTGGGGGCAGATTCGGTAGCTCTTGGTCCGCAAGAAGCTGGAACAGTTGAAGATAATTGAAACCCGCGTCGCCCTCCTGCTGTGCGACGATTTCTGTTGGGAAAAAAAAAAACAAACACAGCGTAAAGTTCATTTTCTACAATTTTCTTCGTTTACGTGCTAAACTCGTAAGAAAGAAAGAAATCGAGCGAAATAGAAAGAGCGAAAAAAGATACATCGCAATGTTCAGACGTGATCGCAGGTGTTACGTGTTAATGATAATTCATCGTGAGAGAGTGTGTCGAAAGAAGAAAAAATGACGAAGCAAATATAGTACAAAGGAAACAGCACGATATATTTGCCTCGGGGGCAAAACTTATCGGAGCGATAAACAATTCCGGATTGGAAGTTTGACGGTTGATTTTGGTCGGGCGTTGATGGTGGATAGGGCTAAGTTGCTCTATAGTAATTAGTATGCAGTGATAAGATTTTCAAGTGCCTTTGACGAGCCTATCGTTCGCCTGGTCATTTCGCCAAACAAGACATCCCCCTTTGACACTTTGAGGGTAAATGAGAAAAAAGAAAACAACGATCGTAATCTCAAAGTTTCGAAACAAATACGTACGAGAGGTTACGATGATCTATCATCGATGTGTTTGTACAGATAGTCATGCAGCTACTTTCGGAATTCGTAACACGTCGCAAAACTTTTACTCGCACTACATTTCTTATGGAAATATTTATCCTGCAAGGGCGCTCAAAGTGACTCGTCGGGCGGCTTCGAGCAACGAAAAAAAAAAAAAAAAAAAACAAACAAGTTGGCCCCTCTTGTTTCAATTGGCAATCAGCCAAACACGACTAATCGGTCCACCTGTGGAATTGTCTGCACTCGAACGCGTTTTCTTCGATTAATCCTTATATTTTTCTTTCTCTTTCGTCCCTTTTGTTCTTTGGTTCGTCGCCAATACGAGAAAATATCTTCGAGCGAATAACGGCAACCGCACAATGAATCTCCATAAGAAATGCATTGCCGTTGCACTACTGAGAAGAGGTTACAATATAGGAGGGTATAATTGCGATATAACGAAAACCATTTCAGTGTGTTGTAAACAAGTTTGCACCTACCTGTGGCGCCATCTAAACTATTTTTCTCTTTTCCCTTTTTTACTACACGGATCAACGGTTTGTTCTTTATTTTCTTTTTACTCTCGACAAGTTGCTACATTTATCTCTTTTTTCCTTTGCTTCTACTCCGAGGTTTCGACAACTCCAATGGTGGACCTATTTTTTTATTTTTATTTTTTCCGAATTCCCAATCTTTCTACTACCCCGAGTCGTACTTTATGCGAAAGAAAGAAACGAATAATGAGAATGAAGATGGATAATTAGCGCCCAGAATATCGGATGAAAGAATTTATTGCAAATATTTTATAAACAATCCACTATTATATTGACTTCGTTTGTGTCTTCTAAGTTTGTACTAATGTTTCTTATTCCATTAACTATGTGTGTATATGTATATATATATATATATATATATATATATCTTATAGCGGTAAAGTGTGTAACGTTCGGAGCTCCGAACCGACCGACGCGTCGACGATATGACAATATTTCTTCAACTTTTTACGCTTACGGCTCGATTCGTTTCACGAATCGAAGTTTTAAACTCACATTTCCCTTGGCCCTCTACACGACGTGACAAAAACGCGAGCTCGTTTTTTGGCCATATCTCGAGCACAGGCTCACCTCGAATATTTGCATAATCTTAAGGGGTTAGGCTACTGTGAAAATGACGAATACTCGCTCGTCCCTTGAGGCAACGAATTGAAGAGAAAGGTCCAACGTATGGTGCAGAAATCGCAGATTGAAGAAACCTTATTACAACGATATAACTGCTAGTCAAACTTTGAACGAGTTTTTTCTCAAAACTATGCTTTTTCAAAACGGTGTACACGATTTCTCGATTTCTAATGAACGGATTGACTTGAAATTTGGTACACTTATTCAGTGTAATAGTAGTTTAGTCTTGACCGATGTTTTTCTTCTTATTTTTTTCCGTTAGTTAATAACAATAATAGGGTTGACTTTTCCAGGTTTTGCAAATTACCCAGATTAGGGTCCAATAAAGAACACTTTGTTGTCATCAAATATATATATTTTTAAGGGCAGATATACACCTAGGAGCCGGAAAAAGGTCATTTTTGTGCATTTTTTCAAGGAAAACTATTTGAAATTTCGGATTGGGTTTTTAATTGTCTAAAAGTATATACATTCGAAAATGTGTTTAATTTTCTTGATTTAAAAATATCTATAATATACAAGGTTATAGATTTATAACCATGAATATTATAACCTTATAAAACCTTGAATAATAATAATATAACCTTGAATAAAAATAATATAACCTTGAATATTGTAACCTTATAAAAATATCTATAATATACAAGGTTAAAATATCTATAATATACAAGGTCATATAATATACATTGTATGACCTTTGGAGCGTCGTAAGAAAATCGGTACCGAAAATTTCTCGAAAACCAATGAACCGATTGCCTTGAGGATTTTTGTGTTTATTCTATACACCATTATCTATTACTTGGCATAGCCGATTGTGAAAATATCGTTTTATGACAAAATGACGGTCGTTTGAACATAAATAATGATTTTTGGGCCAAAAATTAGTTATTATTTTGCCTACAAAACAAAAACTAAGTAACGGAAAAAAATCCAAGTACTGGACAATGGTGTATAGAATAACCACAAAAAACCTCAAGGCAATCGGTTCATTGGTTTTCGAGAAATTTTGGGTACCGATTTTTTTACGACGCTCCAAGGATCATTCAATATCCTTGTATATTTTTGATATTTTTAAATCAAGAAAATTAAACATATTTTTGAATGTATATACTTTTAGATAATTAAAACCCCAATCCGAAATTTCAAATGGTTTTCCTTGGAAAAATTCACAAAAATGACCTCTTTTTCCGGCTCCTACGTGTATATCGCCCGTAAGTCAAAGACCACAAGTTAAGTCTCGTTTCAACCAAACTAGTATTTGTTAACGTTACAAACTACACGGGAAAAATTATATACGTAGAAATAGCAATGAATCATTTTTGTGAAAAAAAAGAACGTAACATTTTTAACCGACTTGAAGAAACAAAGAAAATTCTCAATTTGATCATTCTATTGAGAAATTATGTTGAACTGGATGACATAATTTTTTTAATATCAAATATATGGAAACGCTGAAAATTGAAATAACATTTTTTGAAAACTGAAATTCGATAAATAATTTAAACATTGTAAAGTAAAAAAATACACTAAAAGCAAATACAGAACGTGCTCTTTATTATAGACAGACAATTTTATGCCGGTGAAAATAAGTAAAAAAATAAATATAAACACTCATCGATAATAATAATGATGTATCGACAGTAAATTAGATTTCAGTTTTTTAAATTTTCAATTTTTGGCACTGACATCACTTTTTTGGTATATAATAGACAATTATATAATTCTCCAAACGAGATAATAATACAGAAAAAAAAATAGAGAATTATATAATTCTCTAAATAAAAGTACTAAAAATATACAAAAATATTTGTTTTATACTGTTCAGTATTCTTCTCAAGTCGGTCTCATTTTTCATAATTCTTGCAGAAAGTAAGTTCTAAGAAAATTCCAGAGAATGGCAAAATCCCTGATTTTTCCCGGAATATATCCCGTGTAATTTGTCCCCAAAAAATTGAAAGCAGAGTTCAATTTTTTTTTAATTTCATTATTCACACACAACGTAAAAAAACTCGGTCAAATCGTAGCCAATATTATCTATTTCGAGAGAAAAATCTTATTTTTCGTTTCGGATCAACCGGGTGGCGAAAATCAAGTACACCGTTGAGCCCCCCCCTCACGTTCAAAGGTCCGTTACGAATTTTTTTTACAACTTCTTCAATTATTAATATACTTTAATGAAATTTGGTACACAACTTTGTGAATGTACATACAAATTAATGTGGAAACGATTTTACAATCATCTTGCTCATTCCTTCAAAATTTATTTATTTAAATAATCCTCATTTTCGGGTCGTCACAGTAGCCTGACTCCTTAACTGTATAAGTACATACATGTGTATATGCACACATATATACGACCGTTCTGCTTTTAGGGATAACCAGAAGCCAACGCTATCAGAGCTCCCGCACGCACGATTGTTTGGCACATTATTTTTAAAAAACTTTTCCTTCATCAGAGAACCAGCTCTGTCGAAACCCAAATACATTTATAGGGAAAAGCACAAAAACGACACATAGAGTACGAGACGTCAAAATTTCGGCAAAACACAAAACGAAGGTTTAAGATAAAAATCTTAAGGCTGGAGAAGTTTTTCTCTAATTTTCCTCGTGTAGTTCAATGGTCTATACACACATACTAAGATTGCTTTGATTTCTAAAAGTATGTATATTCTCGTCGAAAAATAAATATATAACGCACTACTTTCAGCGATAGCGCCAATGTCTATACACTCGAATACTGTATATGCTGACAAAACGAAGATAACGAGTAAGCAATCTGATTATTTCAGTTCTGATACTGACCTAAACTGTAATATATCGAGATATATATATATATATATATTGGTGACGGAAACGTGTCGTTCAAAGTATTTTTTTCTTCTTTTTCTTTTTTAAGGACGTACGATCGTAAACAAGTTTTAAAAGACGATTATATCTCTAGAAATAATTGGCATTATCCCGATATATCGTGTGCCGCGAGATCAAAGCAGATTGCCTCGAGTGGAGCTCTCGTGAAATTGCCCACTCGTGTGTGTGCGTTCGGCTCCGATGTACCGCAAATTTGACTCTACTTCGAGTACGAATTATCAACGTTTTCGTTTTTCCTCAAGCACCTCGATAAAAATCACCGCGTCACGTTCGGCCTTCGTTATATATTGTTGCTTTGTCTCAGTTGAGGGTCACTTAAGGTCTAAGACTTTCGTAATTGCGGCAATGAAAACTCGCCTAATTGCTTCAAAATTCCTCCGACTAGAATTCGAGTACTTCGTGTCTCGTTTTCGTACTTCAAGTTTTTTTTTCTTCGCGTGTTTGCGAAAGGCATCGCGCGGAGGTTCGAGTCCGCGATGACGAGGAAACGTCGAGTAATCGCGGACACGAGAGAAGGAGGACGGCTCACGTGGTATTGCGGTTTGCATCGACGGAATGCAATGAAAATTAATATTGTTCAATTGCTCGAATTTATTTCGGCGAAACGTCAAGGGGTTGGGCTACTGTGAAAATGACGACGGCTCGCCCGTGGGCTTGAGGCAACTCAAATTAAAGAGGAAGATCCAACGTGTTGTGCAGGAATGGCAGATTGAAGGTGAACTTTGTGGTCACAACGATAGAACTGCCGGTAACGCTTTGAAGGAAAAAATTTACTCATTTTCATGATTTATTTTTAGTAGGAAAGATTTCTTCACCATTCTTGAGACTCGAGCTATGTTTTATCACTACTTTTTTTTCATTCGTCTTTAAAAATGGCGGAGGTATGGCACGGTCTAGATAATTACTACTAGATGATGTACTAGGTACTGGATAATGGTGTGTAGAATAACCACGAAAAACCTCAAGGCAATCGGTTCATTGGTTTTCGAGAAATTTTTCAAATAGTTTTCCTTGAAAAAATGCACAAAAATGACCTTTTTTCCGGCTCCTAGGTGTATATCTGCCCTTAAAGCGTACTATTCCATCGATTTTCAACATTTCTTACTTTTCCTTGGTTCATATCCCGCCATACCTTCGCCATTTTGGAAGATTAATGAAATAAAAAAATACGACGTAACAGTCAAAAGTAGTAATAAAAGATACCCTAAGTCTAAAAAATGCCGAAGAACTCTTTTTCTTTGGAAAAAAAATCATGAATTTAGCTGTTTTCCTCGCCCGCGTTTATCTCGAAACTGTTTATCAAAACGGTGTACACGATTTCTCGGCATCTAACGAACGGATTGGCTTGAAATTTCGTACACTCATTCAGTGTAGTAGGAGTTTAGTCTTGACAGACGTTTTTCCTCTCAATATGATTCTCCATCAGTTATTACCAATGATGCCATTTTTCGTCGAAAAATCGAAAAAAATAATTCCAATGATTTCTTTTTATGTCCGAACCACAATAACAAAAAAAAAGCTCGATCAAGTCTTAGCCAATGTTAACTATTAAAAAAAAACTCAGTTTTCTGTTTCAGATCAACCAAGTGGCCAAAATCGAGTACACCGTTCAGCCCCTCGCGTTTAAACCTCCTTAACGAGATTGTTTATAATTTCTAGAATTATTAATATTTTTAACGAAATTTGGCACACACCTTTGTCAATGTACATATAAATAAACGTCCAAACGACTTTCCAGTCGCCTCATTCCTTCAAAATTAATTCTTTAAAATAACCCCGTTACTCGAGTCGTCACAGTAGCCTAACCCCTTGAGAAAGTGTTTCAATACGTTTTTGAGTCGCTCATTCGCATATCTGCCATTTGTATTTGCAAGAATTTTTCGAAATAATTCAAGTGAATAAACGAATGATTAAAAAAGAATTTTCCCCGAGTTTCCACGATGCAACTTCAAGGCCACTAGTTCCCGGGGGGAAGGGGGCTGGATGATCGCGTCTTTGAAGCGCAGCTCTTTTGATTACGCGACTCGTCCAATTTTTCGTTATCACGGGATATATACGACGGGACATCTCAATCGTAATCCGACGGAATTATTCGGACCGTGTGTATACGTGTGTCGCAACGACTAAAAATCGATTTTTGTCGTAAAATCCTTTGTCGTTGCCGTCAAGGATCCCTTCTCTTTCGTCAACCGTGTACTGGTGTTTCCATTTTTGGCATTTTTGGCGAAATTCACGGTTTCACTCTTCGACACACAGACACAGACTCTCCCACACTCAACACACGCGTAAAAGAGTTTGTGCCTCGGAGATTTCTCCGTGACGAGATTTCTCTTTTAGAAGTCACGAGAGTGAGAGACAGAGAGAGAGAGAGAGAGGTTTGCTCCGTCGTACAATGAGAGCTCGTCGATACTACTTCTTCGTGACTAGATTGCGTGTGTCTACGTGGTAATTACATGGTCTTTTTTTTTTATTTCTCCTTATTTCTCGTTAATGGTCCCAAATTGTCATTTCGCATGGAAATTCGTACACGCTCGCTTCGAAATCTCCTTCGACGCGAGCTTTTCATACACCTTGTGTCTGCAAGCAAAAAAAAGTCTCACGGGATTGGCACATGTGTTCTCGTTTGTAGCAGGTGTAATACTCGTCTCGATTGCACTTTTTCTCGTCTCGATTTAGGCGCGACTTAACTCGATTAGCTTGCGATATGTCTCTCTGCCTCGTGACGTATGGCTGAATCTTCCTGCTTGTTTTTTTTTTCCGTGCCTTCTCTCTCTCTTACGCGCAAATGTGCTTGTCGCAGGATCGAAAAAAAAAAGTCGTTTTGGCCTGATAAGTGTACGATTCTGTGTATATTCTACTTTCGTGAATGGCTCGGGCGTCAAGAATGCTTGTGGGCGCGAGATCGCGTGTTAAGACAGCAGCACAACGAGAGCATTGAGTGTGAGTATGGAAAAGTAAATGAACCTTTGATTCTCCTTTCGATGGCCGTTTCTAATTCAGCCTCCTTCTTCTGGGCCTCGAGACTCGGCTTCGGTGCTCCCGGAAAGGTCACCAATATTATGCTCATATTGTCTCGGCTACCCTGTAACCAGTCGACAAAAAACAAACGGTCAGTCGTTGAGACACGATTCGGCAGCAATGTCGGACGTTTTGCAGGTTTTTTTTTATCGCGGTTCGTTTTAAGGAGGTTGCAGCGTCAGTCACGATCCGAGATTAAAAGAAAAAGTATACCGAAGTATACTGAATTTTTACGAATTCTTTCACCGGCAAGCACCAGAGATTTAAAAAATAGTTTAATGTCATTTTACGTGCGGTTAGATGGGCGAGACGTGCAACCCTACGGCTGATGGCATTTTTTTTGTTGGCTATTTGGCACAAAAATAAATAGCTTTTAATTTTATCAGACAGTTATTGTACAAATGTGGTAATGAATAAACTACATATTAATGTTATATGAAATAAATAAGCTTCCTGGCTGTTTATATTTCATCTATATTCACAGCAGCCAAAATAAAGAGAAATAATTATTCTACATTCATCAAACTGTAGGGGTACTTCAATAGTATATTTTAGTATACAAAACATTTTTTTTAAATTCGTTTGTCATGAAAATGGCGGACTCTACCTTCCCGTAGACTTTGATTTGCAAAAAATTCAACGTTTTTTTTAGTTAGAACATGTATAGTTCCCATTTAACAGTAATGTAAATGAAGAAAATGCGAATGTAAGATAATGGCACGCATTTACAAAAAAGCAACATTTCACGCATTATTTATGTCAAATTTGGATGAAAAAAAATTAACAATTTTTCGAATAGAATTCTCGTCAATTGGGAGGTAGCAATGTTATCAATATTTCCACCAGGTTTTAACTCAATCGGTTTAATAGTTTTTTAATTCGAGCGGTGAGGCAGAACGTTGACGGGCTGTAACGTTTGAAGTTTTTCGTATTTCGCTTTGAAACTTTGGGAAAATAGTCTACATGCATCATTCTATCGTTTGGAGAGAGAAAAAAACGAAATCGATTTTTTTTATCGTTGTAAATGTATATCCCGTCTTAACGCAAACTGAACCTTTGTAAACATTTAGAAAAAAAAACCATCTTGCCCATTGCAAACCATATGAATTTAATGTCGAACCATCAGGGTTTGATAAAAGATTACGAATCTTGGATGGCGAATGAAAACCATTTGCAGCCAACCTCAATGTCCGCGAACACTTGCTATTAATTAATGGTAATAATAAATAATCTCGTGATCGAAATATGAATAGGCATAGTTACAAATGAATCAAAATTCATTTTGAATTGTATAAAACATTCACTGACGTAGGTTATTCGTGATAATCGTCGATAATGTTATACTCTTTCAAATTGGCAGTAACACAAAAGTCTTGCTTGTTCACGTAATAAAAATACAAAAATGCATATTTTTTTGCTCATCAATTATATATTTTATGAAAAATTGGCATCTAGAGAATAAATTTATACCTCGTATGCATTTTTTTGAGGTTCATTGAAAAAAGAATCATAAATTGTCATTTGACTCAACTGGACCACTCCCACCTCCTGAATCAACGCTTTTTTTCACAGAAGAGCAGAAGAAACGTTACATTGAACAAAATGTAATTTTTTGTCGAAAATAGATGTATTCATTGCATTCAAAATAATAACGAAGTTTGCATCGTTGGAATGCAGCGAAAGTTTCATAGCCCAATTTTTTTCGGCACATTTAGCCGTCCGGAATTACTCGAACATTTTTCAGGATCCTTATTAAAATCTTCAGCCTGAGTATGTGAGAAAAGATTCTGTACGATAATGAAAATGGGGAAATAAAAAAAGTATAATAAAAAGAATTGTCGTTACATTCCAACAACGCAAACTTCAACATCGATCAAAATAAAAGTTTGTTTAAAAGTATATATTTATGCGCGCGCGCGCGTGTGTGTACACAAGTATTATAAATATATATGTGCAAATAAAAACACACTTCTCTATTAAGGGGACTACATAATAGTGAACTCTAAAAAATACGATTTTTCATGGCACTGTTTTATAGCCAAGGCTCGTAGCGTCGATTTGCAACGAAAATTTTGTAAAAAATTCCCGAAAACTACCGACTTATAACGATTTTTGTGAAGGGTCAGATTACCCTCTTTTCTTTTGTGTTTTCTCGTAACGGTTTTCTATGAAACGGTGTAAGTCGTATCTCAAAATCTATTCGTCCGTTTTACTTTTACTACCAATTCGGACGGGGCATAGTTTACAACATTTTCTAGCGGATGACCGGATGCTTTTCTGCTACGTCCATTCATTTGTTAATAACAAATGATTGAAGTGGCTTTCTCCAAGCAAAAGTCGATTTTTTTTTGTGCAGCTTGCCATTTTTGTAGGGTCGAAATTTCTGAAAAATATCCGGCTATGCGAAACTCTCTTTTATACCAAAAGTACATCTTTTAATTTTTCAATTCGGTTCACCCTTGTCGCCAGGACTACCCATACCGATTGGCCGTCCAGCAACTTTGTTAAAATAATAATTTCATTTCTTATCACTGTTCTTCAATTTAAAAAAAAAAAACCCAAACCCGAGAAAAATACGTTTTAGTTTTGTGCAAAATCCCGGCCTCGTCATTCCAATACTCTCAACGGCAAAAAACAAGTGCGAGTCGGGCCTCGCTCTATTAGGGTTCCGTACATATGAGCAATTAATTTTTTTTTTAACTGGATATTTAATTGGGTAATGTTGTTTTCTGTCTTAGTTCTTAGATAGTACTAAACTGAAACCATGTGGGGTGATAAGAGCTAAAGGAAGCTTTGCATATTCCTGCTGTAAGTTGATAATGAAAAATATATAAAATTGCTGTTATTTAAATATTTACAATACCAAATGACTTATTTTTGGAGTCAGTGCCAGTCAATTGCCAATATTGTGACATTTTTCGCAGAAAAAGAGGAGGCAAAGAACTAGAAACGAAATATACGAGCTACAGCCTTTTTTTAATTTGCAATCTCGTTTCTTTCGTGACGTCAAACTCTCCTTCTTGGCTGGCACCGACTCCAAAAATACGTCATTTGATATTGTAAATATTTAAATAACGATAATTTTATACATTTTCATTATAAATTTACTGCATTATGCATACAATAAATTATTATATATACTACATAATGAATCGACGTTTTCAGTATTTGTTATTTAAATACAGTATATGGTACATAATATACAGAAATTCCAAATTCCTGGCTAGTTTAGTTTTTGAGATAGACCCCGTAACAAAAATGGTCTAAAACTGACAACTTTAACGCCCCTCCTCCCATTCCTTTATTTTTGGAAATAAAAACATAATATATATTTGTACTCTACTCAATATGCTTGAAAAAAATGACACACCACATGCCAAAGTAAGAAAAAAAAATTCTGCTCCTTTTTATATCGAACCTCCATGAAAAATAATTTAATTGCATTTCTAATTCAAATATTCGGTTTTGGGTCAACATTCCACACAAAATATCCAAATTTCAAATGTGCAACTCATTCCGTTTACGAGCTAAAGACTCGTGACATACGGACGGACAGACAGCAGAGCGACTTTAACAGGGTTCCGTTTTGCCCTTTGGGCATGAAACCCCAATTATTAAAAATCGATCTGTTTGTCGAGCTCCAAGCTTATGCACACCGGTTAATCCTACCTAGCTGATAGTTTTTTGATTCGACCATGTTCATTAAAATTCTTTATACATATACGTATGACAATTATACCACCCACACAAAACAATATCTATTTCATTCCAAAAACCACTCAGACCCAATAGAGAGATGAAAAAACCAAGTGCCCTAATTCTCTCGACAACTGCTGACAAAATTCACTTCCACCAAGTGCCATTGCAGACTATTTCCCCACGATTCGCATAACCATCCGAAGTCTCAAAAAGTCGAAGAGGTGAGTGTAATCACGAGAGTTCATCGTCCGGTCGGAGTGTCAAACCGTGCACAAAAGAGCGCAAGGTTCGTCACAAAGAGGACGATTTTTCGTTCCAACGATATGACAAAGCTCCGTCCGAGAGGCGCAACAAGAAGCGAGCAAATGGACGATTTGCGAATTGACGGGCTCACCTTGTAAAGACAAGTGTCAACGACCTGATTGGTGACCGCTTCCAAGTCGTCGGTGAGCAAAAGCCTGGAGTGTATAAAATTGCACAGATCCTCGTTGTTCATTACGTCCCAAATGCCGTCGCAAGCGAGAACCAAAAATTCATCGTTCTCGTCCCTGTCGCGAACGAATATTTCGGGCTCGGGTGAAACGAGCTGTTCGCATGGTCCGCGTCCCGCGACATTTTTGTACTCGTAATCACCGAGGGCCCGAGATACGGCTAACGAGCCATTAACACGTTGCACCATAACGCTACCGCCGGCCTTCTGAATCCGCTCCTTTTCCGCGGGTACGACGGGCTTGTGATCCCTCGTGGAGAATATCGGCGAGCCCGAGTTGCACAGTACGGCACGTGAATCGCCGCAATTGGCGATGTATATGTTACGCGGTGATATGAACGCGCAAACCGCCGTGGAGCCGGATTTGTCAGTGCCAGCGGTCATTTCCGGCAAGTCTCTCATCTCGTCGTCGAGACGCAGGAAACCCGAGTGTATGCCCTTGATAACGTCCATCTTGAATTCCTCCGTTTGCATTATACACTCGAGTAGATGCTCCGAGCTGTGAGCCGAAACGAGGGCGCCCGCGTGACCGTCGAAAACGGCGAAGTAACTCCAATCTCTGAGCTCGCCGTTCAAACACGGTATTACTCGATGAGCGTCCTCCATCTCGAAACGCCAACCCTGCATACTCGCGACACCGTAACGCAAATTGTTCCCGGCTCCATGCTCGTTGTACTTTTCCGTGTTCGGCGTGTCCAAAAGCGCCCCCATACTGGAGCGTATACACCCTGGGCGCGTATCTCGATTTTTCCTCTTCTCTCGCACGTTCGTTCTTCCTTCCTTCCTTCCGTTCTGTGGATACTCGCGCTTTCGATCCTGTCTCGCGATACACGATCACTCGACCTCTACTTGAACAGCATCTTCCGAAGGTCCAGCCTCTATGGATTTCTTCGCTCTCTCCTCTATCTGCGTGTACAAACAAAACAGAATTTATCCTCCTTCGACATTGCTCGACCCTCCGTCCCGTGGTCTCACGCTTGGTATACCCCAACCTGCTAGCGCGATTAAGTTTTATTCTCGCCGCTGCTGACTCAGCGGGAAACCTGATTTCCACCTGTGAAACGAAGCTTGCAGCCCCGAAGTTGAGAAAACCGAGAAATCTGCCTCATGGGATTTGCGACGATAGTCAGAGTTCTATGGAGGCAGTGCGAAAATTGGAAGCAGCGACACGATTCACGTGTCTCGTAACTGGAGAAATTTCTTGTAGACCTACGGTTCTAACTATCTTTCATTGCTTATCAATGATCGATAGATTTTTTTTTTTCGCTAAATTCGCGAATTTATCGCCTATTGTAGCAACTCTATATCCATCAACAACTTTCATACTGTTGAAGTTTGCATCGTTGTAAGGCAACGAAAATTCTTTTCCCATGGACTTGAAGTTTGCATCCTTGGAACAATTTTCATTTGAATTCCGTATTTCAACTATTGTCGAAAATTAAGTTTTGTAAACGGATTGTAGGTCGCTAAATAAACAGCTTGAAAAATGCTCGCGTGATTTTTATAGCTGAAATCTGTCGAAGGAAATTTTGGTACTTCAGAGAAAAAATATTTCGTCGCATTCAGATGCAAACTTCAACATAATCTTTTTGCAATCTTCACTTCCTCATTTTTATTGCTATGGAAAATGTTTTCCTGCGGTTTTTACATGTCTCAGCACCCAAAAAAGTGTCAGAGGGAGTTTTGTAGCTATTATTTCCCAATAAAAATTTGGGACTAAAAAAAATCATTGCTTTGCAACGATGCATTCTCGTTACCTACAACTTCACGCATACTTTTCTCAGATGATTGCTGAGTAATTCTCAAGGCATTCACTTCCGATCTTGCTCTGCCACGTTTCGCTTCCCATGAGTCTCTACCGCGATTTGTCCGCAAAGTCCAATTGTAAATCATTCGAATTTCTTGTCCGCATACGCTACCTTTCTTCTTTCAAACGTTTCTACCTCAACGAACAAACCGACTCTGTCCTTTCCCACTTAGCTCTGGAATTCCGAACGCTCTGTAACGATATTCTCACTATTGGCAGTTTCGACGGCGGTATACCTCCGCTATCTTTGCGCGACAACTATTTTTTCCATTCGCACTCGTGTCTGTATTTACAATGTAAATAAGGCCAGAGGCTAGTAGCACTTGCGATAAGCATTTGTTACCCGGTGGCTCGGCCTTCAACCCTCGCGCCATTCTTTCGTGCGCGCCCGTTATTCTATCGCAGCTGCCATCGACGACTCGAGACTCAGCCTACAGTAGCGGATGCCCCCTCGTTACTCGTGGACGACCCACTCGCGCGTTGTTCCCTCGTATTCCAATATTGCCAGTTTCGCTCGCTTGGCGAGAGAAAAGAGCAAAAAAAACAGGAAAGCGAGTAAACAGAGCGTCGATCTGCAAATCCGCAGGCTCGTAAAAAAACGCTAAACGCTAGTGTGTGCGTATCGCGTGATTATAATCCGGAGCTCGCGAAAGGGAAAAATCGCTTACGGACGTCCGCGATATATTTATAACCACGCGTTGAACGTTGCCTGCCACGAACGCGCGTGCTGCTGAGATATACTCGGGGATTCGCGAGGATTTCGTAATAAGAAAATCGGAAGGAGAGAGAGAGAGAAAGCGCGAAGAGACGAAGAATCGGCGAAGGGGGGAGGGGGGTACGCACGACGATACGTTATTACAAACACACATCGTAAATGCCAGAGAGTAAGAGAGACGGAGAGTCCTACGGCTCATCGCGATGATGCCCGTGGTTGCCCCTCGTAGCCGCGTAAATTATTACGATGTACAATTTACCGGTTACACTTCGCGGAAATAAAACACAACGTTCCCAAAGATCGAGGTATCCAACGACGAGGCGCACCGCATGATCGCGAAACCGCACGAGATAAGAATCGTACGCTGGCTGGTGCGTACGCGAACGTCGCGAATACACAAACTATATATTTCGAGGCAGCCAAAGAAAAAAGCGCGAGAGAGAGTGAGGAAAGCAGAAGAAAAAAAAAAGATGTTTGCCTGCGCGCGCGAGAGACTAAAATTAGTATCGTATGTGGCTTCGTTGGGAGATTTTCGCTGAACGACACGCACGAACGACAATTCGCGACGTTGGGATAACGAACAGCCGAAAAGAATAAAGTACTTACGCGTGACAAGCGTTCCCGATTATCATTATTACTCCGTACGTTGCGTTATATTGAACGTTTGAGTCATATGAGAGTGCTAATCGACTCGTCTCATGTTTTTGTCAAGGCACACGAATATCACCGTCACCATGTCTTCTCTCGCTCGCTCTCTTTCCCTCTCGCTCCCCTCACGCACACACGCACACACAGTCGTTTCTTTTTTTCTGCCCAGGACCCCGCTCTCGACCGCGCGCACACACAGAGGGAAACAACGAAATCGACTCGCATGAATGGCGGACGCGCACACTCGGCCGATCTCAATGCGCACGCGCGCTTCTTATTAATAGATTCTCCGTGGTGTCGTCACATTCGGCCAATCGGCGCCCTCTCGTTTCCGTTCGCACGCAACCCATCATCTTTTTCAATACTCCCCCCGCTTCCGCACTGCGCGATGCATCCTTTCGTATTTGCTTGTTTTTTTTCTTTCTTTTGTCTCACGTGACACGCCACTGAACCATTAACGTTATCGGAATCGAATTCTCGACGAATTTCATTCGTATTTTTTGCTTCGCTCGTGCGATTGGGTCAAACGCGCTTTTTGTTTACGTTTCACTTAGGCAGCGCACGCGTATATTTGCGAGAAATTTCGGAATTTGAATGTCCTTTTTGCCGCCAATAAATTAGATTTTCTTTACGGGTGTTTCACTCGTTGAAGGATAGAGTTGCGAATGCGGGAGAGGCGGGATACGTGTAGTTGGAAATAGTTGGAATATCGCTGCGATTCGTGTGGGGAGTTTGAAAGAGATCGTTGCCCGGACGCTTCCGCTCACTACCGGAAGTAACGCTTCGTGACACGAGAGAGGTGCGCGCGCGGCGTACGATCCTTGAATGAAAAGCCAGTGCCATTCGCATGTCCGCATATATAGGTCGCTGGGTTTATGTAAAAACGCTTAAGCGCATGCGCCAAGGACTTGCGAATTACATAAATTCCGTAACACGCGGGAATATATGCTGCTTTGGAATTTATATATAGCCGCTAAACCGGAAGTGATGCTCGCGGGCTTTTCATTTTCAAACGATCCGCTTTGAATTTCGACTCGCATACATTTATCCCGAATCACGTGTAAAAATAGGTTTGTTCGCGCTAGCTACACTTTTCTACACTTCTTACACCTCCAGTGGACTTTCTATTACTGTGTCTGGCCAAAGTGTAGAAAGTGTAGCTAGCGCGAACAAACCTAAGAATTTCAACGAGCACGTTCGGCTGTAGCGGTATCCAATGTCGAGCCACGTCGGCCGAGGACACTACTCGGATGGTGAATACGTAGGAGCGCACTGGCTACCGTAGTAATTCGAAAACGAGCGGCTGTCGGTAATACTTTGAGTGTGTCCGAATTGGGCGCTTACACGCTTACGACTTAAGGTTACTTCCTTGGAAATAGGGTCCCTCACCCGCCCCCATCCGTCTTACAGTCTTGAAACTCCGACGATTTGGCTAGTACGACTAAATACATTTTTTTCGTTCCCGTAGCCGCCGCAAGTAGGGCGCCACCAGTACAGTAGTGCTCGAAGAGAGATGGAAATAGATTGTCAATGTCTTTCTAATAACCTAAGCGCATTTTATGAGTTAATACTATTTACCACTTTAAAGCAATATCAAAGCATACATGTTATATTGTTAGACCATCGTCGAATGGAACAACCTCCAATACAATACAACAGAAGCGTTGTAATTGTCGATCCCTAAGCGAGTGCTACCAACCTGTATGAGTTTGGTAACTTCTCTACCAAAGTGCCTACATGGCCGTGTCAGTATGTTGTCCGACTTGTAGCGTCGACTTTTTAAGTTCAAACGCGATGAGTACTTAATTTTTTTTCTGATCTATAACTTACTTTTGTAAATCTTGATGGTCACTCCTCTTTCAATATTATCTAACGTTCAATAACGTTGTATTTTCGAAACGATGACAGGCTTCCTATTTTTTCCGAAGTTGTTCGTCTTTTGGTACGCGGAACACCGACGGTTTAATTTTTTCACTTTTTGTTGCGTGTTTTACATTTTGGTACGATGCGCGACGTCGGTATGGTATTCACTTCTCAATGTTTGCCGTTTCCAGAATTGTATACATTCACGATCACAAAAACAAGTAGTAACAAAACTAGAATTTTTTACCCAGTTAATCGCTCAAGCACGAGGTAAACACAGGAATTAAGGAGGTATGATCACTTCCACGGGATCAAAAAAGAGTCTAAATTTATTTTACCCACAGCTGCTCTGATTGATGTTTAGTTATGTTGGTTATTCGTATCATCGATTATAGTGTGCCAACTGTTGTGGTAAATCATGAATTTATTGCACGTGAACAAATAAAAACTGAAAAATTAGATTGTCAACGACTCGGTAGTAATGTCCGTAATAATAATATTAACGTATCCACCATGAAAGCGGACTGAAAAGACAAAAAAAATCAGCCGGAAACCTGTTAAAATAGGCTTGAATTGCCTCAGCGGAATTAACACGATAGGCAGAATATAATTATACATATTATTGATACGTGATAAATGATAAAACTCCATAAATTGTTTGCATATTTTGTGAGGGCTTCTATTCAAATTAATTTCAAAACAAAGTTTGGTTATGTTCGCCAAACGTATCAGCTGCTACTCGCGACGTTGCTCAGTCTGTAGGTGCTATTCCGTCGTTCTATTTTCAACCGGAAATTGAAAGTTTCTTGTAATGTAGTGCTTTAACTACACGGTGAAGATTGATTTTCTTATTTTTTACAATATCTATTATATCTAATATATCGAATTTTAGTTTTCCAACGGGTGTAGTTGACCGTCTCCATAAGACGATGTGCTTCGGTAACTCAAAGTGCTCGACTGTGCAGTTTTATTGCGAAAAATCTAAACGGTCAAAATAGCTCAAATTTTGGCAATGGGCGCATAAAGTATTCGTCAAAATCATATAAAACATTCAAATCCGAAAGTTGGATTCGTCGTAATGATCGTACCTCCTTAAAGGTTCTGTTTGTTACTCGCGTCCGCGACACTACTGTACAACGGCGTCAAGTAGCGGCAGCTTTGAGAAACAAAAAAAAATATTTAGCCGACTTTCCGCACCGCCGAAAAGTTGGAGGAGTTCAAGACCTGTGTGTAAGACCGTGGTGCCCCCAATGAAAGGAAAACTGTTTGCGTGAAGCTGTTGCCGTCATATTTGATAAGTTCCCACAAAGAATTGGTAACCCGAGTGGGAATTTTCAAAAAGTTGTCCAAAAGTCAGCCGAAAGTGTACCAAATGTCCGCCCGGAGATTGCCTCCGAGTTGACCATCCAAAAAGACTGTCATGTGTTGGACACATGGTAACTTATACGTAACTTCCAAGCGAACATCTGGTACCCATTTAGGCAACTTTTGGACAACCATTTGGGAATTGCTACCTGGGAAACCATCGTGTTCGCTCACGAAGCGTTCGTTTCGAAAATAAGCGCACTTTCAACGCTCGGGCTTTGGCTGCCCTACGTCACTGAGAGAAGCGTTTCTGAGCACAATATGGTAGCGGTAATGGCGCCACGCGCTACATCTACTCAGAGGGGCAAAAAAATTGCATCGTGGAAAAATATTTTATTCGATAGTTTTACCTTTTAGCTATATTCCCTGAACATTTCGGTGAAATATTCCTAAAATTGAATGGGAACAGCTTCTAACAGTTGGCCCGGCCAGTGGTAGCAGCACCATACTTCAAACTTTAAACGCGTTTTTCTTGAAACGCTGTTTGCAAAGTCGGTGGTCACCATATCTCGAGAACCACTTGGCGGATTGTTTTGAGTTAAAATAGAATTGAAAGAGCTAAAGTGAGTTAGGAAATCGAGCTAAAATAAGTTAAAAAATCGACGACCGTCGACTCGTATTTTTTGTTAATTTGAATAATCCGTCGGGTTTTTAGATTTCGGATTTCAACATATTATTGTTATTTTTTTGTAGTTTTTGATGAATTGTTTGTAAAAGCTCTCAATGTACTTTTCTGTTAAAAAAAAGGCGTTTCTCTTTCACCGACCGTTTCTCAGAAAAAAAGATCGGAATTCGTCCATTTTTTCGGCTCTTTGGGTAGATGTTAGCCCTTTAAATGCTTGTGTAAGCGCGCACAGCGCCAAGTCGAACGACATACGAGATGCTCACAAATGCTCACGAAGGCATCCTCTCTTTCTCTGGGAATTGGACATCAAGTGCCAAGGGGTGGGGTGAAATTGAAAAAACTGGGCGAACGGTAAAAAGTAATATCAATAATTTCGAAGTATACGGACTCGTGAGGTTTACTGCCAGAGCATAATAAATATATTTCAATGGTTAACTAAAAAATAGTTGATAGCCAAAAATCAATATTAGCGTACGACGCTGTGCGTCCTGCTTAGAGCCTTTAAATCGTGCAAAAATATTCGATGCTTAGAAGAGAGAGAGGGGTGGCGCTTTGTTCTTTTTTTCTTCGCCTCTGTACGTTATTTGCTAGGTACGAAGCCGAGGTCACGTGGTTGCATGTATTGTTTCACGACGTCATCCGTTATTGTGCTTCTTATTGCTTGATGCGACGCTACGACTTTTTGTATAACGTCTATCAGTTCCTTTTTCAATTCGCCGGTCAGGATTTCACCGCTCGTATAACCCTGAAAGAAGATAAAATAACCTTAGTTTCGACACGTCAAGGGTATCGATAGACAAGTGGAGGAGGAACGGATTCATTGAAACGTGAATTTTTTTAGTCATTTTAGGAGCTCAATATTTCCGATCTATTGGTGTTTTGCTATTTGAATGGAATTAATAGTATGGGGTTTGTATTCTTTGCTCTTTACGTGAACATATTAACGTCAATTTAATATTCGTGGATGTTTATATAAAATTATTGGTATAAATGTAATTTTCATTAATATTATTCTGCGCTATTGTTACGCAATCTCCATAAGTTGGGAACTTGAAAAATCGACATTTTTCTTAACTTTAATAGGGTTTTTCAAAAATAACTTTAGGCAATTAACAATATTAACTTTAAGAGGACGCTTCAAAAATAATGATTTTGATGTGTTAAATTGGAGGCGTTGCTTCATGAAGACTCATCTCATTTTTTTTCGTATGAAAAAGTGATTCACTCATGAAATTAATTATACATCTATTTAGTATGAATATCAAGCTGTTAGAATTTTTTTTTTCGATGTCTAAAATGGCCGACTACTCAAAACTTCTCAAAACAATTTTTTCCCAATTGGCCTGACAAATAACTTCAACAATTTTCACTCGATTCACTTCCAGTTTAAAAGTTTTGTTCCTAATTGCTAATTCCTAATTTCGCAGAGAAGTACGTACGGAATTTCTGATTAATCGAAAACTTTTCATTTTATGAGCAGTTATAACAAAATTTTTCACTGAAAATTCATTTCTTAAGTTCAACTACCTACAACTTTTGAAAAAAACAATATTTTTTAAATTCCGTACGTATTCTAATTGTGAATGCTAAATGTCACACAGCGGAGCGCCTGAAAAAAGATATAATAGAAAATATTAGTAGTCAGCCATTTTGTACATCGAAAAAAAAAAAATTTCTAACCGTTTGATATTCATAATAAATGAATATGAAATTAATTTTATGAGTGAATCACTTTTTCATACGAAAAAAATTGTTATATTCGCACATGATTTTATACCCGTTACTGTGGCCTAAGGCCTGAAGTTGCAGAATCATTAGGAGTTGAGCAGTCAACAGTTTCGTGACGTTTAAAAGCATTAGAAATAATTTATGTAAATAAAGCATAAATTTTCACGAAACACAGCGAGAACTTATTCAACATCCCAATAACAACGTCATTGTTTATCAATATCTACTGTCGTTTCGTTTTTTCCCACAATCGAACAAAAATGTCGACAAAAACCATCACTATCGCAAATCGCAGCTGCCCACGACAGTGCAGAATTGGGGAGTCATTCTATTCACCTTTTCCAGTTTGGCGAGTTTTTCATCGTCCTCGAGGAAAAACCTGAGCCACTGATAGGATATATCGATCTCGCAATTACCGCCCAATCGTCGGTGCTCGTCGACGGTCGCCTGGCCACCGGAGTACGCGTGCTTGTTGACCTTGTTCTTGATCTGTTTGGGGGTATCGGTGAGAAAAATCGCCGAGTTCAAGTCGCTCGCTGACATCTTGGTCTTGGGTCCCTGGAGGGCAGGAAAGAACGAGGAGTGGAGCAGCGCCGGCTTGGGATAGCCAATCTTGGGCGCCACGTCCCTGGTCATTCTGAAGTAAGGATCCTGATCGATGGCGCAGGGAATGAGGCAGGGAACCTTGGCAGAGCCAAAGATGAAGGGAAAAGTGCTGGACACGGCTGGTGCTGCCTGCGTAGGTGGAAAACTGATCTTTCCAATGGGATCGCTGTCGCCAAAGCCGAAGATACCCTTGACCTGATTGAACGTCACGCACTTCTGTATCCTTATCATGTTCTGATAGAACGCCGGATTGTTGCCTATGTGCTCGAGATTTGAGAACACGAAGGTCTTCGAAGCGTCGAAGCCGCACGCTATGATGTCCTTGGCATTGGCGTACGACAACTTCACCGCCTCCTCCATCTTCAGATTCTTCCATATGAACTTCTCATCGTCGGTCAGCTGTATAACCAGCGGCACGTCGAAGACATCCTGCAACCATTTGCAGAATACGAAGGGCACCAAATGACCGAGATGCATCGCGTCCGAACTAGGCCCTCTTCCTGTATAAAGATAAAACGGCTTTCCCTGCTCGTAGAGATTCAGCACCGTGTGCATGTCCCGGTGAGAGAAGAATATCCCTCGCCGGAGAAAGTGGTGAGGCGGCTTGCCTGTTATTTTGGTGAAACGCTCCAGAAGCTCTTCGTCGATTTTCGAACTACCGAATCTCACTGCAAGAGAAAATAATGCAAGTGGTACACGCACAGTAGCTAGTCGAAAAAGGACACCCCTATGGCAATACCGGAAACATCGTATTGACATGAGCGTAACTTTAGGGCTACAAGAAATTGCTTGATTCCGGACTTTGCAGTCTGTACAATATTGACGGCGAAGCGTCATGGACGTGCAGCTGGACTTCCTTCTTGTGTGAGCTTGAAATTTACATCATTGGAATGCAGTAAAAATTAAGGGGGGAGATAAGTTTAGGCGAGGAAAAAGTTGACTGAATCTCATCATCTTTTTCTACAGGGAAGATTTCTTCACCATTTTTAGGACTTGGGGGATGTTTTATTACTACTTTGGCTGTTACATGGTTTTTTAAAAAATTTTGTGTGAAAATGGCGGAGGTATGGCTCGATCTTCCAAACCGCATTGTCAAAAGTGGCGTGGTTTGAAGCTAAATAACCAATCGGCCGATTGTGATGCAATTTGGTACAAACCTAACTTTATTGTCTAGACCTTTAACGTTTTTGATAATAAAAAAATGATTCGTATTTTTTTATTGCAAAATGTAGGCATTTTTTTTCGGTAAATTTAATCTTTTTGTTGCAAAGCGTACCATTTAATCGATTAAAAAAAATTCCCATGTTTTATTAGTTCATATTCTGAGCGTGAGTGGTAATGAAAGAAAAATCATTTTTTTCAGATTACTTACAGATTTTTACAGATTACAGATTTTTAAAGATTAATAACAAAAAATTCTATGTAACATCAAGAAGTAGTAATACGACATACCCTAGGTATAAACAATTGTGAAGAAATCTACCCGTTAAAAAAAGCGGGAAAATGAGCAATTTTTTCCTCGCTTAAAGGTATCTCCCCTTTTACTCTTTCTGAATTCCGTTAATTTTTTTTTACCGATATTGCCAACGAAGATTTCTCATCTATTTTTTTAGATGCTTATTAAGTAGACTTCAATATAAATACATCAACATTTTTATCATACAATAATGAAAATGAGGAAAATAAAATGTAAAAAAGAGATTTCGTTGCGTTCCGACACTGCAAACTTCAACACCATCTTTTTATTTCTGCAATTTTTTTTAGCATCAAACATCTTTGCTAGCGAATTTATAGTCTGGGTCTCTACTTGGGATCCTAAAAAACTGTTGGATGACTTTTCTAGCTGGAAAGTATTTTTATTACGCTTTGATGGTGGTAGGATATATTCCATATCGTTGAGTTATCGAGAGACTTCAATATCATCAAAGACTGCGATAGTGTTGAGGGCTTACACCTAGTTGAAATTTTTGGATCTATCCATTTTTCGTTTTCAACAGATTCTCAGAATATAACATTTCGAAAATACTTTCTGAAAATTTCAAGTCGATTCGGTTGAAATTGAGACGATAATGGGTGTTTATGGGTAGGTTCCGCAGGCCAGCGAGCTTTAACCACGTTTTTCTCACAATGAATTTTGCAAAATCGCTGATCACGATAGCTCAAAAATCACTGCACCGATTAACTCGAAATTTTACAAGCTTCTTTTCCATTTCAAAAAGCAGTGCTCGAACGAAGGCATTTTTTTTCCATGCATAGCATGGAATTTTTTTGCATTTTTGCATCCATGCATTTTTTTTCATCGCAAATTGATACTTTCATTTTGGACTGCTGACAATTTTTTTAAAAACCATTATTTTGCCAAATCCTTCGTCCAAGCGATAGATAATTTCCTGCAAAAACTAAATGCCTTTGATATTCTAATTCCGGACGATTTGTTTCCGACCAGCAGTGTACAAATTGTAAAAGATACTTATAATCGTACCGTTCAATGTAAAACAAGAAGTTTGAAAACCTGTAGAAATTTTCTCAGAATAAATTCTAGAAAATTCTTCTTTTTGCCAGCCATGAGCCAGGTTCAAGCAGTTAAAACACGTGGGCAGGTCCAGCTTTTTTGCATTGATTGACTGCAAGAAAATTTTTACTGGCATCGTAACGAGCAAAATGTCTTTAAAATAGCAAACTTGTTGCTATAATTTCACAATCGACTATACAGGTGATTTATTCTCAAACAAATTTCATAGATATTACTGTATTTCCGGGCAGCATTCTCGGTAGCGATTCAGCATTGAGATCATTGGTCTCGAGTATAGACCGTCGCTATCTCAGTTCAAAGAGTCTCATATACGCAGACTAATCGCCGCCGGTACCGACGAAATTCACAATGTAACACTCGGCAACCGCTATTCGTTTCAATATGACATTAATTTTCCAAATCTCTGGAACATGTTACTCTTTTCGTTCCCATTTTGTTCGCCCAATCATGACATACGAATAAATGTTACTAAGCAAACGGTCATAAAAACTTTTCCATAATGAACATGCAGAATCTTCTGCTTAGGATTTATCCATTCAGCCCGAAGAGCCAGTGACCTTGCTTGAGTTTGTAAACATGTACGCCTGTGCCCATTGGCAAAAAAAAAAAAATTCAGTCGTGTATTGGCACAGAGGTACCCACATATACTACCTCAAAACTTAGTTACTCCAGAAAAGGTCGCAAGTTCCGTTCTGTATTGAACAACGGTATTTTGCAAATAGGATTATTGACATATGCTACATGTAAAAATTTTGTGTAAAAAATATGATAGAGCCTTTCCACATGAAGCATTATTTCTTTATTTTCCGTCGAAATTAATTATCATACGGTAATCGCGATAATTTTGGTCAAAAGTTTATCATACATTTTCAAACCTAATTTATTATTTTAGATCTCCAAACCAAATTTATTCGAAAAGTATGTGGCTTCCGGATGGAGGCCATATTGAGGATCAGCATTGTGCCGATGTTTCGCAAACGTTACAGTCTGCATTATCAGGGCTGAGAGCTCTAAATAATTATTTAAGATTTTCCAACCGACTTATTATTGCAGATTTTCAAACCAAATTTTTTATTTTAGATTTCTAAACCAAATTTGTTATTTCAGATTTTTAAACCAAGTTTATTATTTTAGATGTCTAAACCAAATTTGTTATTTCAGATTTTTCAATCAAATTTATTATTTTAGATTTCCAAACCAAGTTTCTTGTTTCCGATTTTTATACCAAATTTATTATTTCCAATTTTCGAACCTAATTTATAATTTCAGATTCTCTAAACCAAATTCATTCCAAATTTTTTAAACCAGAGGGTTGCGAGAATAGGGGGGGGGGGGCGGGAACTCCGCGGACGGACGGACAGGACGAAAATGATAAGAGTTCCTACAGGTTACGGGACCCTTGAGAAAATTACTTTTCCATGCGCCAGATTGATAATTAGTACTGGGAAATATTACTCACGAATTAATTTATCATAATCAACCCCAGCCTCATTTTGGCTCTCGACGGTCCACGGGGTGACAATGTCGTCCTCGTCGCCGGTGACCGTCATATTTTCAATACTTGAGTTCAGCTCTGCCATGATATCACAAGATTTATTGTGTACTCGAATACTGATAGTCACAGTCGCGGTATGCCTCACGTGCGAATTATAAGACTGTATGTCATGAGCACTTGCCGCATGCATACGTCAGAGGCAAAATTCGCCACAGGTATGCCGCAGCATTATCAAACAGGAAAACGGTGGACAACGTGCTGATCCAGCAAGCAGTGCAGCCAGATCGCGCGCGAAAGTTACCCTCTCTCTAGTCCCTCGCGCGCCCATCACACAATCATAGTAGCGCGTGTCCGTGAGCGAGCGACGCTCGGACATCTTCGGAAAGAGCCGAGTGCCGTCGAACTGTCCCGACCTCGCCTTCGGCAGCTACACCAACACATAGACACGCTGAGCACGTTCATGTGCGGCCAAGCCGAACGAAGGCTTCGAGGGAAAAAGCAATCTGAGCACGGCCCGCGCGTGACGTCACGCGACGGCACGCGTGAGGCTTTTAGATGATTTCAATGCTTATTTAGCTCTTGATTCTCTGCGTTATTAATGTATACACAAGAATTGTATCGCGCACTCTGAACGCTTATTTTTTTAGTTCATACGTTAATTTAAATATAATAATAAATCTAAATTACAACTCATTTATCTTCTAAAAAATTGTTTACGCTTTACTCACACCCGTCCTTATGCCAAATAAATTATAATTCAGAAAAGTAAGTGAAAATATATTTATATTCGTATTATTATATTAATTCTCATACTTTCATCAAGCGATAAAGTATTATCTCCAATAACAAATCAATCATCCATCCGGCCGCCAATCGTAAGTGCCAGAAAATGCATCTTTAACACAAGTGATAGGATGGTCCCGTTGGTAGCGTTCCTGGCTTCGGTCCGTAGGGGCGCAGGATCGTTCCTCACGCTCAGCGCTTTTTTTTTTTTAAATCATGGTTATTATTAAGGATGTTGAGTCCCTATAAAACATGTTAATGTTAATTGTTCAATAAATAGCTTCTTAATCGTCATGAAATTTTTACACGACCTCCTGAATACTTCATGTAAAAACATACCAAATTTTCAGAATTCTATCATCATTACTTCAACCTCCTTAAGGGTTGAAATAAAAAATGATAAGAAAATTCTGAAAATTTGGTATGTTTTTGTATGAAGTATTTAAGAGGTCGTGTTAAAATTTCACGACGATTAGGAAGCTCGTTATTGAAAAATTAACATTTTGTTAAGAACAATTTTTAAAAGAAATAAAAAAAATGTATCAATAAACTTCGTTTTGTTTCCGTTGCTTTCAGTATATTGTAGATATTACAAAATTGAGAGGTCAAAAGAAAAACTTATTGCAAAGTTACATCAGTTTCCATAAAACAGCATTTAATTTGTGAATGTTAATTGTTCAATAACGAGCTTCCTAATTGTCGTGAAATTTTTACACGACCTCTGAAATACTTCATACAAAAACATACCAAATTTTCAGAATTTTATCATCATTTGCGATTTGGGACCCAACATCCTTAATTCTCATTTGATTAGTTACTTTTATTAGTTATCATATTTATTTTAATTAGTTATCTTTTAGTACCGAAAAATTTATCGCGCACTCTGACCGCTTATTTTATTAGTTTTTACGTTAATTTAAATATAATAAATCTAAAATACAACTTATTTATCTTCTAGCAAAATGTTTGCGCTTTACTCACACCCGACCCTATGCCAAATAAATTGTAATTCATAAAAGTAAGCGGAAATATATTTATCTTCGTATTATTATATTCATTCTCATATACTTTCATCAAGCGATAAAGTATTATCCCCAAAAACAATCATCCATCCGACCGCGGATCGTCAGTACCAGAAAGTGAACATACATTGACACAAAAAATTAAAGGAGCAAGAAAAGTTGAACATTGTTAAAAGTGGTCGTACAAAAAAAAAGGATTTTAAAGCTTCAAGTTTCTAGTTTTAGATCCGACAATGATTTTTTTTTTGAGAATCACTGATTGCGCGGTCGGAAGAAAGATCACGGCAAAAAAAATGTTGCAAATTTTTACGTTTTTCAAAGTTCTGCACGTGTTTTGGAGATTTTTTTCTGACTTGACCAATATCAAGGTCATTGAGCCCATTCAATTCACTTCAATTTGCTTTTTTTTCTCCGTACGACCATTTTTCGCTGAGATATCTCAGGAACTAATGGTCGTACGGGAATTCGATCGGTACTTTTGGAAACGTGAATACTCTACAAGCTCCGATTATTATTGTGGTGAAACTTTTATTTTTTATTTTTGCCATTAGTTTTAGAAAAGTACAAAAAAACGATGTCTTCTTGGTTTTTATGAAATCCACCGCTACTTTGCAAATATTGCGATAAAGACTAATGTTTATGGACGGTCATTCAGCTCAATATGTCCCCAAGAGCCATGCAAAATTCCAAGTTGATCCGATTATCGGTCTTTCTTGCCCGATTAACCAAAATTTGAAAAAAAATTAAATGAGCAAGTTTCCTCCTTTTCAGACATCATTTCATGATTACTAAGAGGAAAAAAAACTTTTCATTACTTTTCGTACAATTGGGTATTGAGTACGCATTGAATGTTGGAAAAAAACCGTGAAAATCATATTGACTAAAAATTTTCGAAAAAAAAATTTTTCATCAAAAAAATATTGAAAATTTTTTTTTTTATAAAAAAATCAGTTTCGAATTTTTTTTTTTTAATGTTGAAATTTTTTTTTAAATCAACATTGTACCGCCAGCATCAGAATTACCCAAAGCATACCACGGGGAGGTACGCTTTGGGTAATTCTACGTACACTTTGGGTAATTCTAATGCTGGCGGTACAATGTTGAATCGAAAAAAAATGTCAACATTAAAAAAATAAAAAATCGAAATAGATTTTTTTATAAACAAAAAAATTTCAACATTTTTGTTATTAAAAAAAAAAATCGAAAATTTTTAGTCAATATGATTTTCAGGGTTCTTTTCCAACATTTAATGCGTACTCAATACCCAATTGTACGAAAAGTAGTGAAAAGTTGTTTTTCCTCTTAATAATCATGAAATGATTTCTGAGAAGGCGGAAACTTGTTCCTTTAATTTTTTTTCATATTTTGGTCAATCGGGCAAGAAAGACCGATGAACGGATCAATTTGGAATTTTGCATATCTCTTGGGGACATATTGAGCCGAATGACCGTCCATAAACAATAGTGTTTATCGCAATATTTGCAAAGTAGCGGTGGATTTTATAAAAAACAAGAAAACATCGATTTTTTGCACTTTTTTAAAACTGATGGCAAAAATAATTTTTTTTAAACCTACAATAATAATCAGAGCTTGTAGAGTATGCATTCACGTTTCCAAAATTGCCGGTCGAATTCCCGTACGACCATTAGTTCCCGAGATATCGATGACTGAAGCCAAAAGGACGTTTTTTTCATTCAGAGGCCGACGAGGAGGCCGATATCAGCGAAAAATGGTCGTAAGGAGATAAAAAAAGAAGCAAATTGAACTGAATTGAATGGGCTCAATGATCTTGATATTGGTCAAGTCCGAAAAAAATCTCCAAAACACGTGCAGAACTTTGAAAAACGTAAAAATTTGCAACATTTTTTTTGCCGTGATATTTCTTCCTACCGCGCAATCAGTGATTCTCAAAAAAAAATCATTGTCGGAACTAAAACTAGAAACTTGAAGCTTTAACATCCTTTTTTTTTTGTACGAACACTTTTGACGAAGTTCAACTTTTCTTGCTCCTTTAATTTTTTGTGTCAATGTATGTTCACTTTCTGGTACTTACGATTCACGGTCGGATGGATGGTTGCTTTTGGGGATAATACTTTTTTGCTTGATGAAAGTATATGAGAATGAATGTAATAATACGAAGATAAATATATTTCCGCTTACTTTTATGAATTACAATTTATTTAGCATAGGGTCGGGTGTGGGTAAAGCGCAAACATTTTGCTAGAAGATAAATAAGTTGTATTTTAGATTTATTATATTTAAATTAACGTAAAAACTAATAAATTAAGCGGTCAGAGTGCGCGATAAATTTTTCGACACTAAAAGATAACTAATTAAAATAAATATGATAACTAATAAAAATAACTAATCAATTAAAAATTAATAGTATCCATGATTAAAAAAAAAAGCGCTGAGCGTGAGGAACGATCCTGCGCCCCTACGGACCGAAGCCAGGAACGCTACCAACGGGACCATATTATCACTTGTGTTAAAGATGCACTTTCTGGCAGTTACGATTGGCGGCCCGATTGATGATTGACTTGTTTTTGGAGATAATACTTTATCGCTTGATGAAAGTATGAGAATTAATATAATAAAACGTATATAAATATATTTTCACTTACTTTTCTGAATTATAATTTATTTGGCATAAGGACGGGTGTGAGTAAAGCGTAAACAATTTTTTAGAAGATAAATAAGTTGTAATTTAGATTTATTATTATATTTAAATTAACGTATAAACTAAAAAAATAAGCGTTCAGAGTGCGCGATACATTTTTTTGTATACATTAATAACGCAGAGAATCAAGAGCTAAATAAGCATTGAAATCATCTAAAAGTCTCGCGCGTGCCGTCGCGTGACGTCACGCGCGGGCCGTGCTCAGATTGCTTTTTCCCTCGAAGCCTTCGTTCGGCTTGACCGCACATGAACGTGCTCAGCGTGCCTATGTGTTGGTGTAGCTGCCGAAGGCGCGGTCGGGACAGTTCGACGGCACTCGGCTCTTTCCGAACATGTCCGAGCGTCGCTCGCTCACGGACACGCGCTACTATGATTGTGTGATGGGCGCGCGAGGGACTAGAGAGAGGGTAACTTTCGCGCGCGATCTGGCTGCACTGGCCGCAGCATTATCAAACAGGAAAACGGTGGACAACGTGCTGATCCAGCAAGTTACTTTTTCTCCTTATTCTTTTTATTGCAATTTCTTTTGGAACCGCGATCTGCTGTCACGTCAGCGGGATCGCCGACGGCTCCCGTCGTTCTAGACCTTTGGTTTAGGACACGGCGCTCGGGCCGGATATCGATGCCAGGCAAGCGCGAGGTCCAAATACTGCGGATATGGCAGCCTAATCGAGTTTTTCTTGAAGTATTTTCGGCGTATTTCCGTTGGCGAATGTCTTGAGATTTAAGTACAGTCGCAGATAAATTGAAATCAAGATGTAAAATAATTTCGTATCGTAAGCCACTTGGGTCGTTCTTTATTGTTCTTTGGGAACAATTTTGATGTCTCGTATAGCCTTATGTGGTCGGTCCCTCTTTCATTCTAATGCGACTAACGAGTTGTACGTTTTATCGCTGTGAACGCATACTCATTGGTTATTTAGTTTTATTCGAATGTGGAAATAAGCCGTTTCGTAAATACGTAAAGTTTCGATGAACCTCCTATGACGGAATCTCTTTTTTTAAATTTAATCAGCGGAAATTGTATCGCTTGGACGAAATGATTGAGTTTGTCTGTCCTTGAATGTTGAAGCTCGCGTTTACGATTAATTTAGTTAAAGCGGGGACGGAGTATTTTTCTGTAAAACTTGGGATAAAATGGCGGTTTTAAGGGAGCGTGATCCTTCTTAACATAAAGAGCTTATGGCTGCAAATAAAGTCCACGAGGAAGCTGAAGGACTACTTTATGACTCCGAAATCGCAGATTGATCGATAGGTCATGTAGTTATAACATTGTTTAATCTTGAAACTTAAAACGCGTTTTTCTGAAAACCACTTTTTCGCGGACCTTGTACAAGCTAACTCAAAAAATATCCAGTCAATTATTTAGAAATTGTGCACACTTTCAGATAATATGAGTACCGCCTATATGAACCTAAATTTCCGTAAAAATTATGTTAAAAAACTACTTTTTCATCACCCGAGACTGCAATAAAAATATCATAAAAAATAGAACGTTTTTTTTCAAACATGTACCAGTTTTCGAATGTCCCCTTTTCCTGGAATTTTTTTTGTCAATTTTTTACCACAATGGATAAGTCAATGTATAATCGCAGTAGATGATGAAAAAGTAGTAACGGGTCCTTTCGAGCCTCTCGACATAATGACTACACAACGCGCGAAGAGGCTGGTGACAGTGCCACTAGACAGTAGCGCCGCGTGGTGGCGATACCGTGAACTTTAAATCGCCTCAGTAATCGGGTCATTTCTTCCTCGGTGTACCGCGGAACGAAAAAATCTCCGCTATCTGGCGACGCTCGATCGAAGTACACGAGCATCGATGCGATCGTAGGTGGCGCTCTTCTCACCCTCTTCGTGACATTCGCGGGACACGGGGTTCATTACTCCTCCGACGAGTAATCGAGTTCGCGCGAGTAAATCTTGTTCCTGTTTGTTCGTGTGCGGAAATATTGTGTACAAGCTAGTAATTTTTCGAACAATATTTTTTCACGATTTGTGGTTTAATGCAAATTTGACGGTAAAACGAAAAGCATAAACAATGGGTGTACCAGCATTCTTCCGATGGCTCAGTCGAAAGTATCCCTCGGTCATCGTCGAATGCATCGAGCAAAAAGTAAGCAGCATCGTTTTTTTTTCTACTTAATCCATGTCCCATCAATTTCTATCCACTTCGTTGTTATCGCATTGTCTCTCCGGAATCCACTCCAACTCCTGGATATAAAGTCGCACCTCGAATATCGTTACTTTTGTGTTGCGAAGTTAGGTTATGTTGTGACTCGATGTGTCGATTGTTGTTGACGCTGTAGGGACTCGTGTTGCGATTAAAATTACCACTAATGAACAAAAAACGCGGTACTCTGCGCTGATAAGTTAAAAAAAGAAATAATATTCGAAATTATTTAAATAGAAAGTAAACTTGAAAAACCTAAAAACGAGAATGTTTGCAATGTTTTTACGATTTGGTATGTAGCATTTAGACAATCACACAAATTGCAGGGAGAGCGCAGCTGTTTTATGAACGTTTTTCTTAATTTGGTTTATACATTTTTATTATTTAGCTACAGATATATATGAGTGCAAGCATTGAAGTCTTTTTTCTTGCCATTCGGCTCATTGTGGTCTATCGAGCAAAAAGAGACGCAATAGCGTCTCGACGCCAAGTAACAAAAAAAAATGCTGATGCTACTGACGATTTCGATGCTACTGACGATTCTGACACCACTGATGATTTTGACACCACTGACAATTTAGACGCCATTGACATTTTTGACGCTACGGACAATTTCGACACCACTGAAAATTTTGGCACCAGTGACGATTTCTACTCCACAGATATTTTTGCCGTTACTGAAGATTTCTACTCCACTGATGATTTCGACCTTACTGACAATTTCTACTCCACTGACAATTCCGACGTTACTGACGTTTTTGACGCCATTGACAATTTCGATGCCACCAACAATGTGTTTTCCTATCATTTTCTTATCCGTCCACTTACGATCACGTTTCTTTTACTTTTACGCTATACCCGATGCTTCATTATTCTCAGTTCTTCAAAGATTCCTCAAAGGGTGGCCCTTATTTTTACCGAGTATATTTGCATTATGATCAGAAACTGAATAAAACTGCCTGCCGCTCGGTAGAGAGTCCAAGCTTATGCGCAACAAACTGTCCTCTCATCCTAGTATAGGCTCAAGCTGAAAACGCTTTCGCTGGGAGATCCCAAAAGCCACTGACTAATTGCTGCTCCATCCGTCCTTGTCCAACATTCTCATCCGACATTGTACGCATCCATTTTCACGGACCGATATTTATTCGCGATTTCCTGGCTGTCGTTTGCAGAGGACGTCAACCGACGGAGTCACGGTTCCGATCAATTCGGCCGATCCCAATCCGAACGGGGTGGAATTCGACAACTTGTATCTAGATATGAACGGCATAATACATCCGTGCACGCATCCGGAGGACAAGTAAGAGCGACTTACGCCACTGTGAAGTGCTCTGCACCCTGACGGTATTAACGCACGTTATTCGTTTGCAGGCCTGCTCCGAAAAACGAAGACGAGATGATGGAAGCGATATTCGAGTGCATCGATCGGTTGTTCTGCATAGTGAGGCCTAGAAAAGTGCTCTACATGGCGATCGATGGTGTTGTAAGTTTGCGTGGATGGCATAAGCGGAACAGCTGCTCGGCGTTGAGAAGTTCTTTTATTCTGCCCAATTTTTTTCCCTGCACTGTGAAATGGTTCTTTGCATTTTCATGACTATTGCGCACATCAAAAAGCGGGAAAACTGTGGGAATTTCGTTCTTCCTGGAATAATCGGGGAAAAGTTAGGGAAAATTCTCCGGAATTATTCCAGAATTTAGTTTCATATATGTGATCTTAAAAAAATGGAGTTCTTTATTTGACCCCAATCTCCCTGGAATATTTTCAAAATCTGTGTGGTTAACCTGGCAAATTCAGGGAATTTCTGAGTCACTAATGCGCAACACCCCTGATTTTGTCCAGGCACCGAGAGCCAAGATGAATCAGCAACGCTCGCGTCGATTCCGCGCGTCCAAAGAGACCAGCGAGAAACTCAACGAAATGAACAGAATACGATCGGAATTGGCATTGAAAGGAGCGTATTTACCCCCGGAAAAGCCAAAGGGTGAACACTTCGACAGTAATTGCATCACACCGGTGAGCCGCCGTCTTGTGCCGCACGCTTGATACGCTCATGGTCCGCGTACGGTGTATGGGAAGCGACATTGACCTAGCTTTCTCGTTGCAGGGTACACCTTTCATGGCCAGGTTATCCGCCTGTTTACATTATTACATCCACGAGCGGTTAAACACCGATCCCGGCTGGAGAAATATTAAAGTTATACTGAGCGACGCTAATGTGCCCGGCGAGGGAGAGCACAAAATCATGGATTTTATTCGCAAACAGAGAGGTGAATTATTTTCCATTCGATCAACTTCCATACTCGAGCGTCAGATATTTTCGCGATATTTAACTAAAATACAAAAAAAATTGTTGACTGAAAACTTAAAAGTACTTACTTTTCATTCAATCAAGCTTGATAATTGCACATTCCTAGAATAGCACTTCTAGAATAATTAGAATGAAAAGAAGTGAACATATATATGTATATTTATATATACGAGGTATCCTGCTATGAATGGATAATACTTCAACTGTCGATAGGTCGGATCATCTCCTACTGTATGCTGTCATTTCATTGCAGTAAAAGTCCCACGGTTTTCGAGATTATGGACTGTATGTTATATTTTAGAAAAAAAATGATCTACTTTTGGTTTTTCGCATACTATTTCTACAAATGATATCAATCGACAATAACTAAGCAACTTTGTTAAAGTAATTGGCACGATATCCGTAGTACATTTTTTTACATCGCAGGCTATCAAGGTCGGATGTTTGAATTAGTTTGCATGGAAATTCTTCATAAGATCTTTTATCAAAAAGTTTCCTCAGTATTTACGGATGAAAAGAAAATATTTCTACATAAAGCATGTAACCAAGAGGATTTTTTTTTAAATGGGGTTCAATACGCTATCATTTGTGGAAATGGCATGCGAAATGATAAAATTACTAAAATAAAAATGATGAAATTACTACAATCATGATAAAAAAGAACACAATCACTTGATTGATAATTAGTAGATATCGCATTCGCGAAAGGGCACGAGGCAACTGTGGTAAACCTCTGCCGATAAAAGCTCCTGTATTTTCACCAAGTTTAACTAGCGTTCCTCATCAAAAACTCAGTAGAACCGACGCTTGATAGTCAGTGCCAAAGCTAAACGGCTCTTGCGCCGTCGCCTATCCAAGTATTGGTCCAGATCATCGTTGCTTGAAATGGGCGTTTGCCACAGCCGTGCTGCGATCTCTAATTACTACCAATATCCATGAATAATTACATCACGAAAGAGTACTAAAATTTCTAATGGCACTTCGTCTTCTACTTTTTCAGCTCAACCCGATCACGATCCGAACACGCAGCACGTGCTTTGCGGCGCGGACGCTGACTTGATAATGTTGGGTCTGGCGACTCACGAGCCAAACTTCACGATCATTCGCGAGGAGTTCAAGCCGAACAAGCCTCGTCCGTGCGACATTTGCGGCCAGTTGGGCCACGAGATGAAGGATTGCACGGGCTCCGAGCCCGATCAGCAGAAGGAGGACGCTGCTTTTGGCTCCGAGTGTCAATTCATTTTCGTACGTCTCAACGTACTACGTGAATATCTCGAGCGCGAGCTGCAAATGCCAAATTTGCCATTCAAGTATGACTTCGAGCGTGCCATCGACGATTGGGTCTTCATGTGCTTCTTCGTGGGCAATGACTTCCTGCCGCATCTCCCGTCTCTCGAGATTCGTGAAGGCGCCATCGACAGGCTCGTTAATCTTTACAAAAAGACGGTTTACAAAACGGGGGTAGGTTTGGAACGAAAACTCGCACGTCTCGGTACTTTGGAAACGAACAAATAATTCCGAAAACGTGAAATTCTGTTTTTCATTGAATTATTTAGCAAATTATTTATTTGTTTAACTGTTTATTGAACGATGATACTTTACAAACATCGATAATTATCAATTTTTCAAACAATCTAGAAAAAGGCATTTTCAAACCGAGGTGGTACAAGCTATTCGCCAATGCTAAAGGATACTTTTTTTTAAATTCATAATGTTGCGAGTGTAGCAGGGGGTGTCTGCCATAACAGCCTCACGACGAAACTCCAACGGTAACAATTCGGCTCATGCCGATAGCCACGGAGCCACAAAAAGACTATTAGTTCATGCGAATTAAAAATGCTTTTGTTGCACAGCAACGAATATCTATTGCCATCAAAATAAACGTTTTTTTTAACCCATAATCTCTTCGAAACAAAGTCTCATCGTTCGTGCGTGCTGTTTCGCAGGGTTTTTTGACGGAGAGCGGCGACGTTAATCTTGACAGAGTACAGCTTATACTCTCGGACCTCGGTGACGTTGAAGACGAGATCTTCAAGAAGCGACAACAGAACGAGCTCGCGTTCAAGCAGCGCGAGAAGAACAAGAAGCGACGAATGGAAGCGATCAGTAATTACAAACCGAGCTGGACACCGGTCGGTCAGTTTGCACCAATGGTAAGCATATTTAGCCATTGCATCACACTCTCTCTTTTTAAAAAAGCGGGGAAGCGATTGAACGTGATCGACGACGGATAAATAAACAATTGAAAGTTCCGTTCGTAAATACATGGTTGAAGGAACTTTTAGGCTTTATTAGGTATATATTGAAGTATGTGGAAAAAACAGTTGTCAAAAGAATTCAAAATGGCGGCGCATGAGTCGCTATGGTACTACTGGTTTTTAGTCAACCTTCTCCGCGGCACGCAGTAGAACTGTCGTAAATTTCATCCTGGAACAAAGAGTGAATTATTTTCGTTAATTTTATTAGTTTTAGCAGTCAAGTACGGGAGGAAATTGAAAAAAATAAAGACGAGTTTGAACAAAAACGTTCGTTTTTTCGACCATAATTTTCATACAAAAAGTGGTATATATTTTTTTACAATTTTACATTTACAATTTTGCAATTTACAAAGTACGGGAGGACATTAAAAAAATTTTGACGAGTTTGAACAAAAACGTTCGTTTTTTCGACCATCATTTTCATATAAAAAGTGACATATATATTTTTTACGATTTTCAATTAACCGAAAGAAGCACTCGTACTTGACTGTTAAAGCAATCTAAGGAGCTGCAGTTAAAACTTCAAGTCGTTTAGACGAAAATTGTTCGAGTCCTGCTGCGTGCCGATTGCAAAAAAAGTCAACGGTTTTATAGACGCTACAGCCGATGAAAATTTTCCCCCGTAATATAATGCCTTCTATTGGTGGAAAATGAAATTATTCTAAGTTGGTGAGTTTTTGCCCAAAGGCTTGTGAGCGTCGAAAACTGCGTCTACCGGCGTGGCATCATCGAAGGCGCTTTTTAGCGTTCGGAGGTTCCCTTAAAAAATAGCTCGAAAAACATTTTAAAAGTGTTTGCGAAAAAATGATTTTTCGAAAATTTTACAGTAGTCTCCTCACTTAAAACTTCAATATATGTATCGGACAGGCGAAAAAAGTTCGATTGTTCATGGCGCGTGCTTTTGCCACTCTTTCCAGGCTGTCGGTCAAGGCAGCAAACCTGTACAAAATGCGCGTCAGGAGGCCTATAAAATGCGGATGCAAGGAAGAGATTACAATACGAACGCGGCGGAACGCTCATTGAAGGGAACAAACGCGAGTGCGGCGCTGGAAAGTATGATAGTACCGGAAGTAAGTCACGAAGGAAATTCATTCGAAATGGCAAATGTCGTTTATGCACGGCGTTGAAGTTCGCATCGTTGGAATGCAATGGAAACTCGTTTCCTTTATTGCTAAAGATTTTTTTCTGCCGATTGTGTCTGAAAATCACTCCCACTTTTTTTTACATATTCTTATTGAACATTGACGATCTCGCTCTGAAAAAGTTTGCGATTATAGTGAAAATAATGAAATGGAAAATGAAATCGTTGCGCTCCGACGATGCAAACGTCAATGCGATGTTTAGGCTAAGTGTCAGACCAACCGAGTGATCGAGAAACTTTCTCTGGAATTTTTCCGGAATTTACTTTTGGCAAAAATTACGAAAAATGAAAACGACTTGAAAAAAAAACGGAAAAGTATAAAAATAAATATTTTGAATATTTAAATTATTCTGCATTTTCGTAATCGTTCTTGGAGCACTAAACTATCTTTCAGCGTTCTTATGCGATCATTTTTCTCCATCCACATTTGTCAGGGTTCGGACAGTCGTAACCAAAAACGCAAGATCGACGATGCCCAAAAAGAGGAGGAAGAGGACGACCAAGCGCACGACGAGGTTCGTCTCTGGGAAGAGGGCTTCAAGGATCGTTATTACGAATCAAAGTTCGACGTTGCCGCCGACAATTTCGCATTTCGGTACGACGCAGTTGTTTCCTACAGTACACTCGGAATGTCGATTATTTTTTATCGAACAATACGCTGAGAAATAGAACGCAACGGTTCCGTTTGCTGGGCTACAGTGGGTTGGGTCGATGCAAAATTGTATGCTCTTTTTTGGTGTGCCATTTAGCCACAACGTCGCCCTTCAGTACGTACGAGGGCTGTGCTGGGTCTTGCGCTACTACTATCAGGGATGCGCATCGTGGAAATGGTACTTTCCCTATCACTACGCACCTTTCGCCAGCGACTTCATCAACATCGGTGGCCTCTCCACGGAGTTCGAGAAAGACACGAAACCAGTGAGCATTCTGTTACCCTGCCTCATGTGCCAATCAACATTTTTTTCTTTTAGTTATACAGATACTCCGATATTTCTTCTTGCGTTTTCGTAGTTCCGCCCTCTGGAACAGTTGATGGGTGTGTTCCCAGCCGCCAGCAGCGGCCACGTTCCACAACCGTGGGCTCGTCTCATGAGCGATCCGGTAAGTGTGCCGTCTTTTATCGCTACTGGGGAAAAAATTGGAAAAAAGCTGAAAAGAGCTGGAAAAAAGGAAAAAATTAACAACGTTGCATTGGTAACGACCAAGTCATTGGGCCTTGATTTTTCGCCGGTGCGAGGGAAAAATGAGTTGTTCTTCCGACAGCTATTTGCGTCTAGAAGCAAATAACCATCGAGTTTTCAAGGTTGTTGCTTGAAAATATTGCGGTGAATAGATACTAATGAAAGTTGTACTAGTCGTTACGGTATATTTTCTTAACCCCTTCGTTGATATTGACGCAATGATGCGTCAAATAATTCCGTGCCCTGTGTGGCATTGACGCAATAGTGCGTCAACCTCTATTGCCCTATTTAACTTTCTCTGATATGAAATCGGAGCCTCAGTCGGGGGTTTTTGGGCTCGCCGAATCCGAATTTGAAGTCAAAATTTGGAAATTCAAAATGACAGCGCCAATATGGCGAACAAAAATCAAAAACTTTACTCGATTTTGTTGAAAATTGGTACTCCGGGATTTTTGAGGTCGCTTATTACGAATCTGAACTTTAAATTTGAAAATTCAAAATGGCGGACCGAAATTGAAAATTTTACGCGATTTAGATAAAAATTGGTAATACATTGATAAAAGGGAACCGGACGTTTGCGCACTCGTTGATTAAGGGAGGTTTCTCGAATATTGAATGTTGAAGTTTCGTGTGTTTACTAAGCGGTCTTTATTGAACATGATATTTTTTTAAGTTGGACAAAACATTTTCTAAGTTTGCGGAAGTGCACCTACCCGCGCTACATGAGCAATCGTTATAAAATTTGGCAGGCACGTGTACGATAAACGTCTCCATTAGTTGAACTAGAATTGTCCAAAAATATTCAAACATTTTTATTTTATGAACAAAAAACTGCAAGAAATGTGTATATGAAACTAAACTTCCCCTTCCATCGCTCACCATTGTTTATTTTTCTATTTTTCATCAACTTCGTTTTTCTCTCCACCCTGCAACAATAATTGAGCAACAACCTTAATTCCTGAAAACAAGTAGTGTAAAGGATACAAACGGGCGTTTGTAGGCCGACAATTTGACTCTCGTTACGGTAGACAAAACGGCAAAGTTTTATTCCAATTACCGTTGATGTATATACAACAAAATATATCTGATGAGTTCAATCAACGATCTGGAATAATCCATAACAATGCATTTTCCATATGCGTGTGAATTTAGAAAAAAAATATTCAATGCAGCCACCATTTGTCGAAAAATTCATCGCGGGCGCAGTGACTATTATCATCATTTTTTTTTTGTCCGGATTCATTACAGACTTCGCCAATCATTGATTTCTATCCCGAGGACTTCAGGATCGATTTGAACGGCAAGAAATTTGCATGGCAAGGCGTCGCTCTGTTGCCCTTCGTCGATGAGAAGCGACTGTTCAAAGCCCTCGAGCCTTACTACGACTCGTTGACCGAAGCCGAGAGTGAGTACCCCCCCCCCCCCCCCCCTAATCGCATTGAGGATCCATGCAAAAATCACGCGTGACACGATCGATTCGCGCGATGTTGCAGGAAAGCGAAACGTCCGCGGTGACGATCGTCTCTACGTTGGTATGGGCAACAGCGGCTACGACTTCCTCAGGGGACTCTACACGAACAAAGTAGAGGTGGAGATCGAGACTGAGATATCAGTAAACGGGATGCGGGGTACGGTTTTGTTGGCCGAAGATTGCGTGGGCGACGGAGCCACGTTGCCCTCGCCCATCAATGGTGTGCCGGTTCGTTGCAATAAAGTCTACTGGTGAGTTCATAGACCCTTTGAAAGACCTTATTTTAACGCCTCCTATTCTTGTAACACTTCGCTTTGGGGGAGGGGATACCTTTAAGCGAGAAAAAAATGGCTGATTTTCATGATTTTTTTTGTCAGGAAACATTTTTTTCACCATTTTGGAGACTTGGCATACGTTTTATTACCACTTGTGGCTGTTACATGGTATTTTTATGTGTATTAATCTTGAAAAATGTTGTCAGACGGCGTGACGCGTAGCGTCGGCGGGATTAATCTGAAAAAGAGCAGCGAAGACTTTTCTTTCGTTAAGACTCATACGCAGAGTATGAACGAAGAAACAGTGAGAGATGTTGAAAATCAAATGCAATGGCACGCTTTGGAAGGGAAGGACTGAGATGCGGTAGCTCAGAAAGGGCAGCGAAGAAAGGCTACAGCAATTGGGCATGCAGAGTATGCGGCAAGGAAGAGGAGACGTTGGAACATATATGGCAGTGTGGGGAGGAAAATTAACAATAAGTGGGTAGAGGGAGTCGACAACTGGAGAGGGGGTGGAGTGGGAGATTGCCTAAAAGGTTGGTGGATAGAAACGCTGAAAGGAAAAATAGTCAAAGAATTGGGAGAATACACAAGGGCGTTAGGGGGACTCGACGCAGCAGGCTGAAAACTAAGCGAATTAGTTTATCAAATATCTCTAAACTAGTAGTAAGCATGCAATGGACGGGCGAGCCCTTTTAGGGAAACTTGATGTGAGTTTGTTGTTTTAGTCTTTCATATATTTTTATGCGAAATGAAAAATGTACTAAACACTGAAAGCTGGTTAATGTCACATCAATCGCAATCGTGAATAAATCTTCTTCTGGTACGCTTGAAACAAAAAGATTGAATTTTCCGAAAAAAATGCCTACGTTTTGCAACAAAAAATACTTTTATTTTTATTTTTTTAAAACATCTAGGGTCATGTTGTAGACAATAAGGTTAGAAAGATTGATACCAAATTTCTTCAGAATCGGGTCATTCGTTTTTAGCTTACGTCACGCCAGTTTTGAAAATGCAGTTTAGAAGACCGTGCCGTACCTCCGCCATTTTGATAGATTCATAAAGGAAAAAAAACCATGTAACAGCCAACAGTAGTAATAAAAACGTACCTTGAGTCTGAAAAATAGTGAAGAAATCATTTCTTCGTTCAAAAAATCATGTAAATCAGCAAGTTTTTTCCTCGCCCGAAGGTATCTCCCCCCTTAACCGGAAATGTGAGGCTTGGTCTATACATTATGGAACTTACGACTGACCTTATCTCGGACCTCTATTTGAGCACTTCAAATTTGAGCTATTGTTGCCTGTCATTTGATCTCCCACACATTTTAATGTTTTCATCCCACATTACGCGTCGATGAAATGAGATTGATTTTCATCGGAGGGCTCTCCACAAGTTCCACGATTTTTTCTACATCAATAATGTCAAATGTCTCCTTCGTTTCCTTCGCACAGTTTACGATTCCGCGATCCAAAGTACAACGCGGGTTTCGTTTTTCCGGCGAAACGCTTGAAGGGCGTGGTCGAGCCGTCTAAAGTTCTGAAGCCTCAGGACTTTGAGCAAATGAATCGCAACAACGGCAATCAGTGGAGGCCGCAGACCGGCTTCACACCCTCGAACAAGATAGCCTCCCTCGGTGATCCGGGACACCGTATGCTCGGGTGAGTCGATCCATCGAACGTTGTTCCCGCTCGCCTCAATCGCCCAACCTCAAAGTCGTCTGTACGTTACAAAAACTGTTCTTTTTGTTTGTTTGTTTGTTTTTCTTTCCCTTCGATCTCGCGAATTGCAGACATCACATCAATGCGAATAGAATCTTACAGCCTTACTCGCACGTACCGCCGCCCGCTTCGACGTATGTGCAATCAACGCAGGCACGGGGTAAGTCTCTTTTGTTTTTTTTTCACCCCGTGCTCTTTAAGCGGCCTTTAATCGCTGAATGCAGTGCACTCAATGAAAAAGACTCTTTATTTAAAAAATGATAAAGATACTCATTAGACTGTTAGACACACTAATTAGACAGAGTCGACACTTCCACTCTAAATCAGTTAGCGTGCTAAATTTAGTATAGTGCGAAGCGATTTAGGCAATGAATGTCTAAATCGCATGGCCTGCGCCATCGCAACGGAATGCGCACGTGTTTGTGTCTACGTTGCTAAACTTTAAATCTTCATATGTTTTTCCTGTTCCTAAGAATCGCAAAGTAACAGATAATCGTTTTCTTGGACTCACAGCATCTCTGAACCAAGTATCTTGTTTCGTTATGTACGGTATACCTAATGGTAGTAACTTTTCAATTTTTTCAGAGCCTAATCTTAGAAAATTTCTTGCATCTTTTGGCTCTGATAAATTTAATAAATGCATAATTGACATTTTGTTTCTTGGGAGAAATTTTGGTTTTACCCAACCCTTGCTGCGTCTCGTTTAATTAATTAAAAACGAGCTCGACGCCACCATGGCCAAGGCAAGCAATATTCTTTGGTATTTTGAATGCGCCGTGAGAAAACCGTCGTACAACACACTTGGAGTTTGCGTCTCTACCGAGTTAGCGAGCTAATGGGGAACCCAACTGCCACTTTCTCGCGCTAGAGGGTATATTGTATTATAACGTAAACAGAACATGACGTTTAGTGACATTCGCTTTGGTTATGCCCGTATTTCTACGACTACTGTTGAATTTCCTTTAAATTATCCATTTATCTTAAATCGATTGTGAAGAATGCATCAGTGTCGTGCAATTGGATGCAGAAACAAAGGCGTTCATTTATTTCCTCAAAACGAAAAACTTCGCAAGCAATGGGAAATTGGTATACGTCGAAAGCACTTTACAGCGAGAAATCATTCAAGGCTGTATGCTCATCATGTTAGATCTGCAGACTATAGAAATGAAGGATTTGTTACAGCTCAGTGTATAAACATGATATTTGTTACGCCATGTACTCCTAAAAGTATATTGTAAAATAGTTAATCATCGTAACCTAAAAATTTATATTCGAAATATTTGCAATTTTTAACCTTCTGGTATTGTTTTATTACATAATAGTTACGTAGCTCATGTTTCATTCTTTACGGGGATAAAACTGGGCTGGAAAGTATTGGAAAAAGGGGTTATATCTTCCCTGTTCGTTTGGAGCAAAAAAGAAACTTTAAAGGATGAACAGAGAAGAAAAAGAGTAGAAGCGGATTTTTCAAGTACGGTGCATTCAAATATCCGTAATCATTGTCCTTTATGTCCATTCATATCATTTTAGCACAAGATCGAGAGCGTGAAAATGTACCGCGCGCGTTGACAGCTTCTTTTGTTTACGTTATATTTACGTGGCGCCATCCGCTCGCACATGCGTCAATCATATGAAGTGTCGTATAGTAAGTGAAAGCTCAAACTTGTGCCCACGTTTAAACAAATATTCGTCGACATCCCTGATGTATAGAAAGTTTAATTTTTCTTTGAACATCGCAGGGAAAAACGTGTATTTTCGATGCATTTCGCATTTTTTTATTACCGAAAAGGCAAAAATGCGTCGTAAACGCATAAACGATATGCGCCATGTACGGAGAGAATGCCTTAAGCGAAAGTGTGTGCCGGGAGTGGTTTGCGAAGTTTCGTTGTGAAGATTTTTATCTCCAAGATGCTCTTTGCTCTGGTTGGCCAGTCACAACTACTGATCTTCTAAAATCTCATAAAAGATTTAAGATCTTCATAAAATGAAGGCTTTTATCGACTCCGACCGGCATTTGACGACTATAGAGATTGAACATAACCTCAACATTGACGAATCAATTATTTTGAGACATTTGCGGAAGCTTGGGATGGTAAATAAGCTTGATTTTGGGTGCCGCACGAACTGAGCAAAAAGTATTTAATGGACCCAATTTCAGCCTGCGATTTACTGCTTAAACGCCATCAAAACGAACAATTTTTAAGGGCGGGGTAAAGTTAATTCGGCGAAAAGAAGGCACGTTTTTAAGATTTTTTTTTGGCGTAACGAATAGTGTTCGTTTATCGAAAAATTTACATATAATAAAGTAACATTTGAACAACATTCTCCTAAATGTGCATTGCAAAATATTCAAAATTGAGCGAGTGAAAATTAAACCCCGGAGGCGCCTCGAAAAACAGTTGGTTTGCGGTGTGCACCATAACTCGCAACAGAATCATCTGAAACAAAAAAATTAAAATGCATTTGTTAAAGGAGATGTTTCTCTAGGTAATGACGGGAGGATTTTTTTTTTCGATTTTTCGATTTTTCGTAGCACTTGGGAGCCAAAGACCCGATTTTCGCTAAAAAAAAATCGGCTAATTTGTTGTTGAAAAATTAGTAATTATTAAAAAAAAAAACAAAAAAGCTCTCGACAATACCTGGTGAATTATGTGAAGGAGTACTATGCAAAATTTCAAAGCGATTGGTCTAGTAGATTTTGAGTTATCGTGCACACGGACTTCAAATATGACAAGTCTCAGAAAAACGGTTTGAAAAACGCAGAAGAGTTTGGTCGCTTAGCGCTCATTGCACATAAGTTTGAGAACACTTCTCGATTGCATAAAAATCTGAGAAAATTCATGCATATTAAAGGTACTCAAAAGATTAATTTTGCATAATAATAATTCCAAAATGTTATTAACAAAATGATGAAAAAAAAAAATTAGTCAACAAATTTCCCCGCAACCCAATTTTTTCGCGTGATTCGTTCATTTTTCTGAATACGTATGAATTTTTTCAGATTTTTCAATTACCTTTGAATTTTTAGAAATTCAAAATAAAACTCGATAATTTTCTTATACTCACTCAAAGTCGTCGATGCCAGGTCTGTAGAGCAAACGGCTTCCATCAAGATGATCGAGAGCATCTTTTTAGCAACACTAATGTGTATACTAATATACACCACTAATGTGTATGCTAATATACACCATGCCTCGAATATACATAACGGGACCGGAACAGGCCCGTTTATCAAGAAATTTATTCGGGGTCGAAAAATACAATAGCGCGCCGCGCAGCTGCCGCCCAGGTATAAATCCCGGCATGGAGCAATAGACGCTCAAATACTCATAACTTCGTCAATTTTACTCCGATCGACTTGAAATTTTAACACAATATTCTTGATATATTATGCATTCATTTAAAAAATGAAAAAAAAATGTTAATACTTTACCCCGCCCTTAAAGCGAATGATTACTGGCGATGAAAAGTGGACTGTCTACAAGAATGTCAGCAGAAAAAGATCATGGTTGAAGCGCGGGGAAGCTGCTCAGATGATGGCAAAGGCTCGATTACACCCGAATAAGGTGATGCTCGGTATCCGGTGGGGTTGGAAAGGAATCGTCTATTACGAGCTGCTGCTGCCACCCAACGAAACGATTGATTCGACCAAGCACTGCTCACAACTGGCCGAATCAAAGCGAGCAACGATCAGAAGCGACCTGGATCGGCGAAAAGGAATGGCGTTGTGTTCCACCAGAGCAACACTAAACCACACGTTTCTCTGGTGACCCGGAAAAAGTTATTGAAGCTGGGGTGGGGTGTTTTGGTGAATCCATCGTAGAGTCCGGACCCTGCACCTTCAGACTATCACTTGTTCCGTGCGCTACAGACCAGTTTGAATAATGACACCTTCAGTTCCCTGGTGGTCTTCAAAAACCACTTGACTTACTTCTTTGTCCGAAGATCTTAGGACATCTGCGAAAGAGGGATAATGAAGCTCGTGGAGAGATGGCGGAAGGTCATTGAACAGGATGAAACATATTTAGTTCGTAGCAATAACTTGTTTTGATGAATATTTTGAAACTTACTCGCTTTTCGCTACGGAATTTTGCATAGACCCGATATAACAGTCTGCATTATTAACTGTCAAGCAGAAAATAATTATGGCTCACTTGGGTCACTTTTGGAGTTTGCCTGAGGGGCCACCCGTTTAGTGTCTAGAACTTTAAAAGCTTTAGGGATCATAATTAATTGCATCCGAACGATGCAACATTTGATACCATCTGGTAAATTGGGGGGAAAAAACATTTGAGTCATTTTCGAAGCCTGCTAGGGAAAACTGTTGGCAGTCCAAGAAGAAGAAAAAAAAATCATTCCAACGATGCGTCGATCGACAGGAACCCGACTAGAAATTTTGATCCGGCTGCTTGAAGACTGACCAGACCCCTATCAGGCTGCAATCCGGAATGCCGCAGTAGGACACGCCCGATCCGGGCGGGATCCGGCACGGATACGGCGTCCCTTGACATGGCCTGCGTGGCCGGCAGATGGCGCCATGGTACGGCACGCCGGATCCGTGCCGGATTCGCACATGATTTTATACCCGTTACTGTGGCCTAACGCCTTAAATTCATCATTTGTTTTTTTTTATCATTTTAGGCGTTGGTACGGCGGCCGGATCAGGGCCTGAAAAGGCCTACTGATCAGGGCCGTGTCCGTTATCCGGATCCGGGCCGGATGCGAAAAAGCGTTTCACGCCTGTTACGACCGTGATCCGGCAGCTTGATCAGTGCCGCGGTACGGGATACGGCATGCCGGATCCATGCTTGTTCCGGCCCGTAGCAAAATTTCCAGTCGGGAAGAACAAACGTGACGTCGCGGCGCCTCGACGCTGTTATATACGTATAAATGAAGTTGGAGGAGCATTAACGCTAGCTTATTATCGATTTCAACGAGTGGAAAGAGACTCTTCGCTAGCAGACGAACGGAAGCCGCACGGCAGTTCCGTGTGTTTGCGCATACATATTTGCGAGGGTGAAAAGGACCTGGGACTAAAGCGAGACGGGGAGGGGGAGCGGAAAGGGCGATATTCGTGCAAGCCCATAAATCCGTTCGTCACTCAGTCAGTCAGTCAATCAATCGCGTTGTTCGACTCTCACGGGCTGTTTGACGACGTCGTTCCTCCGTCACAATCGTTGGCCGCGACGGCGACAGGAACGACGAGAGTAAAATTAAAACGCACACGCGACTGTACATCCAAGCGTATATCGGGAGTTTGGGGTCCGTGAGGGATTCGAGTCAGTCGTCAACCGAGCCACGGCTAATATCCTTCAAGAGAGTTTCATATATATGTATATGTCTTTCTCTCTCTTTCTCTCTCTTCTCATTGTTTTCGTTGCCCTACGCGGGAGATTCCCTCGTAATCACCCTTGAATTGTTTTTTCTCTACTATTGCACGTCCGCTTGCTCTTGTGCGCTCATTCGCTCTCTCTTTCTCTCTCTCTCTCTCTCTCTCTCTCTCTCTGTTCTTCCTTTTTCCTCGTCTCTTCCTCTGGTCTCTCTATCGTCGTAGTTCGTGACCCCGCAACAATCGACGAAAAAGGGTTCCCCAAGGGCTCGCAAGACCAGCTTAGCCTCTTCCTCTCTCGCTGTCTCTCGCTCTGACTTCCTCAGGCTTGCTCTTTCCCCTTTTCGGTTTCGTGCTCCAACTTTTTTCTTCTCCCTCTTTCTATCTCTCTCTAGTTTCGTCCAAACGTGTAATCGATACATAAACAAATAAGCAATCTCGTTTTTTCGCTCCTGCAAATGTAGAGCTCCAACAGTTTTCGGTTCCTACGCTCGTCCATTACATCCATATATTAGGTCATCAAGTATCGAATGCCAGATTTCCAGCTTCGTAACCTTACCGATTTGTTTGACATGGTTCAATATCGTTGAAATCGTAACATTAATTGTTTCTGCTGATCCACACGTAGTTTGAGATGTATTCGCTTCCACTGCAGCTCTCAGCTCATCATTATCCACCTTGCCCTCAGGTCGCCCGCATGGTTCATTTTGAAGATCACAAATAATCACAAACCAAAATCCACAGTTGAAAGGCTGATGACGTACCTCCGCGACAAAAAAATCCGGGAACTGTCAAAGCGAAGTATCGAAGACATCGGGTATCACTCTTTGTACTTGGGGTAATTCGATATTTCATACTTATGGGGGGGAGATATTTTTAGGCGAAGAAAAAATGGCTGATTTTCATGATTTTTTAAAGGGAAAGATTTCTTCCTCATTTTTTAGACTTAGAGGATGTTTTATTACTAGTTTTAGCTGTTACATCGGAGTTTTTAAAATTAATCTTGTAAAACGGCGGAGGTACGGCACGGTCTTTTAAACGGGTTGCGGCGGACGAAAAAAACCACCGAAGATTTTTCCTTCATTGACACTCATACGCAGAACAGGATCCAAAAAGGCGTGGGAATGAGTGAAAGTCGATGCAATGGTACGCTTTGGACCAAATCGATTTCATTTTCCGGAAAAAGATGGCAACATTTTGCAATAAAAAATATGTTTTTTTCTTCCAATGTTCACAAACATTTGGGGTCATGCTTTAGACAATGAGGTTAGAAAGATGTATACTAAATTGTACCAGAATTGGTCGATTGGTTTCTTCAGCTATACGTCACGCCAGTTTCGAAAATGCAGTTTAGAAGCATTCCATACCTCCGCCATTTTCAAAAAGTAATAAATAAAAAAATATATCATGTGACAGCCGAAACTAGTAACAAAACATACCCTAAGTCTTAACTTGGTCAAGAAATATATCCTTTGGAAAAAAATCATAAAATCAGACAATTTTTTCTCGCCTAAAGGTATCTCTTCCATTGATAATTTCATAATCATATTCAAATGAACAACGAAGACTTCGAACCCGTTATATCATATGTTGGCTATCAGCAAACCAGACTATTTTGTCGGAGGTTCTTAAAATTTTCTAAAACGAATTCTTTACTTACCATCCGCAAAGGTATCTTTGTACAAAAATGCATCGCATTTGTCTAAATATCATTTCGGACACATTGGAGTTTGCATACTATTGACTATGCGGACAAAATCCAACTACGAGGACGATCCTCAAAGTAGAATGTTTTAACTCGTTACCCCCACTTGTAGCGCAAAAAAAGGCCTCCATGAATTTTTTTAAAGAAAACTACAAAACTTTTTTAATCGATCAATATACCATCTTAAAGAACACATCTTGAAGAACTTTCAGTAATTTTTCGATTGAAAAATATTACATTGTTTAGTGGCAAATGGCCGTCAATGAAATAATGTTTTTATATACACGGTTTGCGGTGACCAACATTGCGGCGAAGTGGATCATCTGAAAAAAAAATGCGGATGGATTTAGTCAAATATAAGTATAAACTAGTCTTTAATCGAAGGATTTAAAAAAATATTCATTTTTCACAAAATGGCGGACAGTCAAAGTTAATGGTTCGATTTTAACGAAAAAAACAGCCGTTTTTTGGCTATAAAACGGCCATTTTTTTCGAAAAAAAAAATCGAACGATTAAAGACTACATTTTTATGTATTAAATAAGCCTGCAAAATTTCAAGAAGATCGGTTCATTAGTGTTCGAGTAATCTTGGTCACCGACTTCAGAAATGCCATTTTGAGAAAAACGCGTTTAAAGTTTCAATTTCAGTTCTTCAATTAACGGATTCTTCTCTTTCAACGCTCATATCTCAGTCAATTTTGTTCGGATCGACTTGAAATTTTCTGGACATATTCTCAGATACTTATACTTCAAAAAAATGCAATAAAAAAAATCGATTCTTTCAAAATCGCAAGTTTGGGTAACCCCTTAAAATCACCTTTTTCCTACATGTATATCATTAAAAAACGTGAAGCGGTAGAGACGGGGAGAGAAAGAGAGGAAGAGAGACAGCGAGAGCGAGGGAGAGAGAATTGAATCCGATCCTCGTGTGGACGAAGGTACTTCCGCACAGGAGAGGAGTGGAGGCTGCGTGCTATCCAGCATTAAAGAGAGGCAGACGCGGTAGGGAGAGAAGAAGCAGGGGCGGGGGGGGGGGGGGGGCAAGAGGCACGAGGGAAGGTGAGTTGTATATCGAGTCATATCGAAGGGGTGGTTACCCGGGGACCCGAGGATTTGCTGTGGATTAGCTACGAGGGTAGTTCGTCACGTAGCGCGTGACTCTGGCCGTTTCGTTGTTTGACACGCCGAACGCGAGAGAGAGAGAGAGAGAGAGAGAGAGAGAGAGAGAGAGAGCCGGAGCCGGAGCCAGAGAACTTTCCCCGGGCTTCGACGGCCGTACGTTTTGCCCAATTATAAAACAAACTCGGTGCACGCCGTAATTATCCAATTAGTGTGGATGTGCTCCGTTCGACAAGCGAAGCCTCCCACGCCCCGTTGACTCGGCTCTCCTATATATGTATATATTTGTATTCGTGTATATATATATATATATATATATATATATATATATATATATATATATATATATATATATATATATATTTATATCTTTATATATTTATATATTTATATATATATTATATATATATTTATATATGTGTTTGTATTTTGTGTATGTTTTTTTCTCCGACCGTCGAACCGTCGCGCCGCCATATGAAAACTAGAAAAATTCGTCCGACTCGAAGTTCGCCGTGAAATCGACACGAATTGTTCGTTCCTGTCTATTGAAAATGCGGACGGAACACTTTCCCCGGCTCCGGTATAACAGACAGGGAGAAAAATTCTAAGGTAATGAGAGGGCTGTTTAGGTTCGTTTGAATTTGATCGTAAATTGAAGATTTGGGTTCTGATAGAGGGAGGTTGGTTCGATTATCCCTAACAGTTTTTTTTTCTTCGAATGATTGCAAATCTGAGTTGCTGGATGGGATTGCTCGCAAGTAGTACTTTACTACACATATATTGCGATAAAACCTCAAATCGTTAATTCACTTCCGGATACTTTTGCTAGATGATTGTGAATTGTTAACCGTTTTTTATTTCAATTTGTCATAATTAATTGTTGATTAAGAGTGTACGTTTAATTTATAATAAGTCCTAGTCAATTTATTTATCACATTGATCATTTAATTCTTCACTTGGCAAATTATTTTCGAAATGGATTTAATTTTTTAGGTTTTCTTTAATTTGTAGACATCTATCTTGGCAAATTATTTTCGAAATCAATTTATTTTTTTTAGGTTTTCTTTGATTTGTAAACAATTATAAAGTTTATTTTATTTCAATGATATTATAAATCACATGTTATAATAAAGTTATTTAATATGATAATTGTAAACCGACAATGGTGGACAATGGTGGTCGGGGTTCGGCTCCGGCGGTACGTCAAGTTAAGGCGTTACCCCCACTTGTAGCGCAAAAAAAGGCCTTTTTCATGAATTTTTTTAAAGAAAACTACAAAACTTTTTTAATCGATCAATATACCATCTTAAAGAACACATCTTGAAGAACTTTAAGTAATTTTTTTATTGAAAAATATTACATTGTTTAGTGGCAAATGGCCGTCAATGAAATAATGTTTTTATATACACGGTTTGCGGTGACCAACATTGCGGCGAAGTGGATCATCCGAAAAAAAAATGCGGATGGATTTAGTCAAATATAAGTATAAACTAGTCTTTAATCGAAGGATTTTAAAAAAGATTCATTTTTCACAAAATGGCGGACAGTCAAAGTTAATGGTTCGATTTTAACGAAAAAAACGGCCGTTTTTTGGCCATAAAACGGCCATTTTTTTCGAAAAAAAAAATCGAACGATTAAAGACTACATTTTTATGTATTAAATAAGCCTGCAAAATTTCAAGAAGATCGGTTCATTAGTGTTCGAGTAATCTTGGTCACCGACTTCAGAAATGCCATTTTGAGAAAAACGCGTTTAAAGTTTCAATTTCAGTTCTTCAATTCACGGATTCTTCTCTTTCAACGCTCATATCTCAGGCAATTTTGTTCGGATCGACTTGAAATTTTCAGGACATATTCTCAGATACTTATACTTCAAAAAAATGCAATAAAAAAAATCGATTTTTTCAAAATCGCAAGCGGGGGTAACCCCTTAAGCAGTAAAAGTCTGTGCACCAGAGAATCAGAAGAATGTAGTGTATACCGGTACGCGTCTTTCACAGTTTCCTCGTACCCTCGGCAAATGCGGTATGGTGTAGCTTAAGACGGCTGTGGACGCAACGAAAGTTAGGTTAGGTTAGCGAAGGGCGAGTTGGAAGTGATAGGAAAGGATTCAATTGGGAAGGGTAATACGTAAAAACTAGCAAGGGTATACGTTGGAACTCCGAAATATAAGAATACTATAAAGGTGTAAAGTTTACGCATAGGTATTGTTTATAAATCGCGAGCTTGTCGCTTTGAACGGGCTGACTGGAATATAAGATTCTTCTACCGTCCCGAAAATACTTTTATACACAACCTTAACACCAGGTTTATGATCACGTTATTGTGACACATTTCATTTCAGGATAAAAATATAAAGTTAGGTTGCACAATGTTGAGTATTATATATCCTTGTTTTTTCATGTTGTTTTTTTAATGTATAATTTTTCTATGCGTCTAACTGTCATGGGTCCGTAGAGATAGGTTATAAGAAATGTCCGTAAACCTGATGTAGAAAATGGTTTAAATCGCAGTACATTGGTCTGAGATGACGCATGGACCCAGTTAAGGAGTAAGGCCACTGTAACGGCCCAAAAAAAAGGTTTTTTCCCTATTTTTTTGCTCCCGAAATTGAAGGTATTTGAAAAAAAACTTTTAATGGTGTTATCGGGCATACATTAAACTTTATTATAAAATTTTTTTACAGTAAAAAAAAAACAAAATGGCGGTTCCACAGCTATCTTCCCGGGACATGTTTTGCTTCCAGGGCTCCGCGGCACGCAGCACCACTGGTGCACTTTTGAATCTAGAACAAAAAAAAAACCATTAATCTAGAGGGCTATAGCTAGAGAATGTCGATCGGATTTTAAAAAGTATCAATTTTTGTGGATTTGGCGTGCGTTTGAAAAAAAAATTGATTTTTGACGAAAAAAACGGCAAGTTTTTTGTTAATAAAAAATCAATAAATAAAGTTCTTGAAAATTCCGATCGACATTCTCAAGATAATGTAAATGTTCACATCTGGTTAAAATTTCAAGTAAAAAAAGTGAAAATTGTTCGAGTTATGCTGCGTGCCATTTTGAAAAACCATGTTTCGAGAAAAACGCGTTTAAAGTTTTGCGAATAGTTTTTTATTGGAAAAAATTAAAAAAAGAAGTTAAAAAAAATTTTTACCGTTAGTCTGCAATCCCAGCACCATACATTTGTCCTTCGATAGCCAAATTTTCGTCTTCTTCGTCTTTCCTGGTTGATTTTTGGAGCGCGCGCGCACTTTTGGCCGCGTCGCTCAGAGATGTCTCCGCGTGCGTGATGCGTTTGGCGTCGGCTTCGATGCAGAAATTATATAACTGTACACCAATTTCCACCTCCAACATCTTGAATATTTGCAAGACGTTGGTAAGGCCGCCATTGAATATGCAAACAGCGATATCCGTCGCAATATCTAGTACAGTTTTTCCGCTTGAGGATGATTTGGGGGCCAAACTCCAAACGGTAGCATTGAAACTTTCGTTATTGTTTTGCGTATAGGCCCCCAAGCAACGCTCCAGCAACTCGTCCCGGCTCAATTCCATGTAGATGGGTTTGATGGCTTGATAAACCTCCTCACTCATTGGCTGATTGTGATGATACGCATCCAAGGCATTTTCTGCTTTCGCTTTCTTCCAACTGCACCAATTCTCCGAACATTTTTCGTGCTGAGGCTTTTCATCCGTTGACATTTTGTGAAAAAGGGTTGCCCAGATCTCATTTTTCATATTTTTGATGGAATCGGAATTTCGACGGATTGCTAAGCCGTAATAAATGCTTAGTTCGTCAATCAATTTGGCAGTGAGTTTTCCTCTTCCCCCGAGACCTTTTGTTCCTTTTTTTAAGTTTCTCAATCGAGTGCCCATTCTTTTTTGCACGTGATCTATGCACTCTTTTTTTTTAACATCAACATTTTCATAAGGCTTCGAATCCACGATGCCTTTGAAAGTTTTGGAATCGCCATCTCCGATATAATTGCAGTCGTTTCGGAGCAAGTTTTGACACGCTTGGCGGCGACCTTCATTTCCTAAGGACAACAAATTTTTTTTCGCACAGGACCTTTTTTTCTTATTCTAGAGGGTTTAAACTATTTTTTAAGCCAATAAAAAAAAAATCGATTTTTCAAAAAATTTACAGTGGCCTTACCCCTTAACGTGAGCTGTTGAAGCGGCGTGCCCAATATGAGTCCATTTTCACGTTCGTTTTAGTTGATATAAAGTCGAATTGGGTGCCGAAATGCTAAGTTGGGGAAGAGCATGCAGCATATGGTTTACGAGGACACTTCGATCGTCCTGATCCTCCGCATGTGGTCATTTCGCACCGTAGGTCCAAAAAGGAAACTTCAGGGTTTCAGATCGGACGCCGACCGGTTGCTTCCTCTTTATTATCACTCGAGTTGTACCCATATGAAACGCGATTTGATGGGCACATTGTGGGATTATAGCGGTCGTCCGATATCGCGGCTCATTTTCTTGCTCGTCACTGGATGCGATCCGGTGGTCATAGCTGTTACTCTACTGTGGATATCGATGCGAATGGACGGACAGTAAAGTTTGATAGATTTTAATAGGGAAGTTTAATCGACTTTAATAGATAAAGTTTAATAGAAAGCTTCAGCTTGGAGAATAAAATATTTTGTTACGGTCCTAAAAATAACATGTTAAGCGCGTGTCCGGAGCACGTAGGGTCCTACATAAAGTAGGATTCCGTGATAATTTGTGCAATTATGTTAAGAGTCAATATTTAGCGAATATGTGGTTATTATTTTTGTATATCGGGTGCCACAATAATTTATCGCATACCAATTTCAATTTCATTTGATAATCCTTCAATCGTAATACTCCAATGTTACTGGCGGGGTGGAGAAGAGACTCTGTACGATGTTTGATATTTTATCAACGAGGCTGCAAAAAAATGCGACAAAGTAATTTTTGCGGTCCCCTTATGAAGTTTCCATCAAGCCAACTTAGCGACAACTTGATTATTAATATCTTCTGAATTTGTTGACCTAAATTAACCGAGACAACTTTGATCGAAAGTTCTAACCGAATGCTAGATCAGATTTTCGAAGTTTCAGTTTTTTCAAATCAACGGTTGAAAAATTGGAGGGGGAGGAGGCATATTGCACTGCATTTCGAAGATTTCTATTCCGCAAACGGGGCTTCAAAACTACAAATGGTAACTGGAACTTCAATTTCATTTTGAAAGTAGAGGAATTCAGTGAGACCTCGAAGTTGAACTTTTATGGGCTATATCTGAAAAAAACTGCTCTTTCACATTTATTGATGAAACGCTCGGTCCTTCTTAATAATAACGCGCCATTTTAGATAGATAACATCATAGAAAGTTTGTTTGAGTGTGACCGTGGCAATGCTGCATCTATAGCAACTATAGCAACCATCCGTATGTAGAATCCTAAATACGTGCGACAACGGCAAATCTGGGTACCTCCATGTGCAAGAATATATGGAACCCCAGCAATTCTGAGCAGTATGAAGTCACGCGGAACCTGTCTAGACATGATACAACCACGGTCAATTCAACACATACGCTGCAATGGCAATCCTGCATATGTGAAATTTTTCACATACAGAGGCATGACAATCGCGCATACCAGAAAACTTGCACACGTACAACAATTGCGATCGAGCATACCTGAAATCCTGCGTAAACGCAACTATGACAGTCCTGCAAGTTCGAAATCGTGCATATATGCCCGACTAGAAATTTTGCTACGGGCCGGAACAAGCATGGATCCGGCATGCCGTATCCCGTACCGCGGCACTGATCAAGCTGCCGGATCAGGGCCGTAACAGGCGTGAAACGCTTTTTCGCATCCGGCCCGGATCCGGATAACGGGCACGGCCCTGATCAGTAGGTCTTTTCAGGCCCTGATCAGTAGGCCTTTTCAGGCCCTGATCCGGCCGCCGTATCAATGCCTAAAATGATAAAAAAACAAATGATGAATGTAAGGCGTTACCCGTGTAGAAATGAGTCCCGCGTAGAGCTAGCCGCGGTCTATTTTTTCCCATTACTTGCTAGCGGCTGGCAGTGAAACTAGCCCGCCGCTAGCTTTGTATGTAACACTTGGAAATCTAACGCCTAGCCAGATGTTCTAGCTCGGTGCTAGATCGCTCTTAGATAGACGCTAGCTGGAAAGAAAGCTATTTTATAATTCGACGCTGGATAGGGTACGCTGGTTCGGGTTGAATAGAAAATTAAAAGAAATCTGATCACTTTGGAAAAATAACAAATTTTAATAAATATTATCAATATCGAGTATTAATGTACGTAAGAAGTAAGATAAGTAGGTTAGAAATTATTATAATTAATAATATCACATTTAAAGTATTTTTTTTTGTTAAATATTTATCGCTTTTTTAATGGTGCGCGATCGCGTTTGTATTTTTTTTGTTATTGTTGTACTGATTATTACTTCATTGTTTATTGTATTGTTGACTACTTTTTTTATGGATTATACCTTTTTAATCGTTGAGCGCTTTTTTTACGGTGCGTGATCGCGCCATATTGTATCACGAAGGCTTTCGCTTAATTTTTTTTTCAATGAAAAGTTTTTTTAGGTTTCGAAAATGGAAAATTAATTTTAGTCAATACTTATTCACTAAATATAATTATAATTTATGATACTATTCAAGTTAAATTACTCGGCACATCGAGAAACGGTAACGCATAAAAAAAATTATCTTTATTTTTGTTGGCAAATTTTTTAAAACCAATATATGCATAATATGTCGATATAATTTTATCATTGCATATTTCCAACTAGTTTTAGAAAGTTTGTATCTTTCTAAAACTAGTTGGATTATTAATTTTTTTTTGCAAATGAATGTTAATTTTTATCAACAATTGCACTTACCATTGCGTTCTTGATTTTGCAAACGTTTTGCGATTGCGTCGTTTATATCGGCTTTTATAGCTCGGTATTTACGGACTCTATCTCGACTGGATTTTTTCTCCCGCTTTTCGTCCATAATTTTTAATAATTATTACTTGAGGAATAATTTTTTTCCGTCTGATAAAGCTGTCACACGAAGAAAAAAGGTTATAATCCACCGTGCCATGCACTCAGACCGGCGACTCGATGTATCGAGAGAAAATCTGTTTTCTCCATCTAGCGGCTAAGTAAGTAACACTGCGAGAAAACATACGAGGAAAACTACTTTGCCGTCATCTAGCGGCGAAGTACCCAAAACTAGCTAGCAAAAACTTGCCAGCCACAACCTAGCGCCTCAGTTATGCTATCTAGGTCAATCTAGACAGCGGCTAGGGTCAAAATAGTTTATGCCGAGTGAATTTCTACACGGGTAGGCCACAGTAACGGGTACAAAATCATGTGCGAATCCGGCACGGATCCGGCGTGCCGTACCATGGCGCCATCTGCCGGCCACGCAGGCCATGTCAAGGGACGCCGTATCCGTGCCGGATCCCGCCCGGATCCTGCGTGTCCTACTGCGGCATTCCGGATTGCAGCCTGATAGGGGTCTGGTCAGTCTTCAAGCAGCCGGATCAAAATTTCTAGTCGGGTGCAGCTTCAGCAACCGAGCCACGTATGGACACCCTGGCCACTCCTGCACAAAGATGCAACCACCAAAATCCTAGATATATGGTATACTGCTAGTGCCAGATGGATAGCTGCGGCCAGAGAACAGGTATGACTGCCAACGGACCTATTCTTGAGGTGATCTTTCCATAGCCACGGCTGGCACGCAAAACGGTATCTCGATCATGGTACACAATACGTTTGATTACTTCGGTTGTCCAACGGAGCTGACGTTCCGTCGTTTCCTTACGACCAGGAAGCTGCCGAGATGAGAATCAAATGTCTACGGACAGTTGGTGATTATATTGGTAGAGTCATTGATTTGTTGGAGGCATTTGTGTGTATTTGGATTCGGTACCGCATCTCCCTCTCGCTCTCCCTGTCCGTATATCCATCGGGATGACAGGTGGAGACCCTCGTTAGACAAATTATGCCTCGTTCTCTTGGCTCCCCACGTCGAAGCTGACGGCCCCTCCCCCCCGTTATAACCGTATACGATAAACATATACACGTGCGCCTATGTGTGCACTCGTATTTGCGCTACGTGTGTGTGTGTGTGTGTGTACACCATTGACGACATGGAGAATAGGACGAACGAGGAACGAAAGCGGTGGTACGACAGCGCGCGCGGCGAACTCCGGGGCTCTCGTTCGGGACGAGCTTCGAGTGGACTGCAAACACTCAAGACTCCTGGCACGAGGAGGGTTTTGTACCAGGCGAAAGACGAGACTTCGGTGCCCATCGTGTGCTCTGCTCGCGAGCTACCGATGCGTGCGGTAGCTCTCTCCGTTCGGGCAAACTGTCGGAGACCCTCCGGTCATGTTCCTCTCTCGGACTTTTCTCCCGGTCCGAGAGAAAATTCAATATACATACATACATACGTACATACATATAGATTTAATGAAGATAGTATTTACCGATAATGTAAGGCTGCGAGGCCTTCCGGCAATATTAAATGGAATTCCTACCCTGTTGACACAGTAATTCAGGATGAAATTATGATAATCGTGCCCACCTCGGTAATACAGTAGTTTTTTGTAGACCGTTCCTTTTCTCCCCTTGTCTTGAGAACGTGAGTTAGCCACTGTTTATCCATTACACAACTGAACGTTCTCGCGGTCGCCGCCTATAGACCGAGAATGCAAACTCGAGCATGTCCGCCAATGGGGCACAATTTTCCGATGTTGCGTCATTTTTCAAGATGCTCAGCCAATGTCGGAAAAAATGATGTAGTCGAGAGCTGGTCTTGACGATCGGAAAACCTAATACGAGTTCTGGTTGCCAACTAGTACACGGTACCAAGAATTCCATTGTACTTACAGTAACTTGCAGTTGGGGACTTTTAGTTAGAAACTCCATCCCGGAATATTTAGCTGCGAAGTCCATTGGATCAGACAATGACACTTTTGATGATGCTTGATGAATTTTAGAAGAATATTGTCTGATATTCGCGATCCAAAAATCTAATTCAAGTTTTAGTTCCCAAGAAATAGAAATTACCAAGAACTCCATTGTCCTACTAGTCACATCTAGTTGACACCGGATTATTTTTAAATCGTGAGCACAGGCCCTTACCTACTTTCATCCAGTTTTGTTTGGGTTTGCTTCTAGTTACGGCTGTTCAAAGCCGTAGATTTGGTGAGGAGAACAAAACAAACAAACCTGTGCTCAACAACTGGCTGATGGCTGGCGTGCTTCAGTGGTGGTATCGGAATTGTAGAAAATTGCATCCACAGGCACACGTACACATTTGCAGTACTATTTTTTTCAAGTGCAATGTGAATGGGACGTTGTGGCAAATTTGCACAAAATATATTTTTTCAGCAACGAACGATTTGGTTTTTCATTACTTCCGAACCTGATCACCTGCTGCCTTATTTTGCTTACCTGCAAATCTATGATGTTCGTTATAGTTTTTTGTAGGGATGCAAGCATTTGTTGCTCTTATTTAAGGCGGGATTCTACTTTGGAACCATGAAAAAAACGCTATTTTCGTGAATTTTTTCTGAGAATACTATTAAAGATATCGATATGGGGTTTAAACTGTTCAATAAATACACTCTTTAAGAACATAAAAAAAAAATTTTAATGTATTTTATTCATTTTTTGTACACGTAAAATATGTTTAATGCCAACGCCTCGAAACGCAGGTACCGTTGCCGTGGTCGTGAAATCTTCCCGACGGATGGCCTGAAACAAAAAAATCAAATGGTTTCATGTTCAGTATGTCTTCAGGAACCGACCTAACTAGAATATTTTATATACGTGCAAAATTAACAAAATGGCGGCTAAAATACGATAAAAAAAAATGCGTTTTTTTTGGGTCTTTTTTTGCAATAAAAAATAGTTCTAATCAAAATTTTAAGTTGATTGTAGTTAGGTCGGTTGGTACACACATATAGAATATGTGTTCCAAATTTCATAAGGATCGGTTCAGTACTTTTTGAGTTATCACGACCACGGTACTTGAAAATGTCGTTTCGAGAAAAACGCGTTTAAAGTTTTGGTGAGTGATAAATCGTAGAAAAAATTATCTTACCCTCAATCAGCGATGCCTGGGTCATATAATATGCCTTCGACGTGTTCCAGGTGGGTGTTTTCATCCAATTTAGCCTTTTCAAAGTTTCAAAGTAGAATCCCGCCTTGATGAAACACCTACAGACGGATGGCGATGAGTTTTCTCACCACGGATGCCAGCGAGCTCCCGCATTTTTTGGAGCACAATCGTCACAAATGTTTTGCACGGTACACGTCCGGGTGTTGCACCTGATACTGCGGCAGTGGAGCGTACCGTGTGTACCGTGCATGTATTATTATTGCGTCCTGTTTTTTTTGTTAACCTTTTTTGTCCGTAAAGGAGAGGGAAAATCGATGGCTTGACGTGGCCAAAGAGGGGTCGTACGTGTCCGCGTACCCTTAACGGGACGGGGCGCGTCCTCGCTAATGAGGCACGGCGTAATTAGTGAGGCTGTCTCGTGTGCCTCTGGCTAGAGCCTCTCTGGCAAGAGAGAGCATACTCTCTCCCTCTCTCTCTCTCTCTCTTGGGGGACACGGAGAACTTTTTTTACCCTCCTCAGCTCTCCCGCTCTCTCCCTTTTTATCTTTTTATCTTCTCTTTCTTATCTTTGATGTCTTGCCTCCGTTGTCTTGCGCGAGCGCGAGTGCGCTACACTCCGCCCTTTTCCACCCTTGAAGTTACACACTGCTGAGGGATTCTGGGACCTCCTGGATCCTCGTCAACCCTCAGAGTTCCTGGCATGCTCGCTTTCCGCAATAAAAAGCTCACTTGAGCAGTACGTGTATCGTGTATCGCGAATGTACTGTGCGCAATGTGCTGACCTAAGATCGTCCTACCTGGAAAAACGAGCGAAATCCTGCAGTCCGACGACATTTACAATTTTATATTTGCTATACGTTACTCCCAATAATTGCAATACTGAGTCAAAATCATCAAGATCAGCAAATCGAGACATATGCCCATTCATTTTGTCATCATTCCTAGGTTGTCAGCCTCTACAAATCAAGCTGGTTGCTTGACTCCTTCAATGAATTTTCGCCAAAGTTCAGGCCGGACTTGGATCGCTTTCGTGCATCTGAAGGCGGCACGTTTACACAATTGCAATAAAAATCCCTAGGACGCATTATCACGATGAAATTTACAAGTATACGAGAATTGCTCGTTTGATGATAAATTGGGAATGCGTGCCGTTCCTTTGGCTCGAAAAAAAAGAAGATGAAATGTGTAAGGACTTCGAGCTATACATATGTATATGCAGTCCGAAAAAAGGGAATGTGCCTCGAACGGTAAAGAGAGGAGTGACAATAATAACATATTGCTATTTTTATTGTGTTTACTAAACATTATCTACAATTCCATGCATTGGAAAAGGTCCGCAAGGTATCTACTTGAAATAATGAAAATGAGGATGGTAGGTGGCCAAAGAAGCCCAAGGGTAGAAGTAAGAGCAATTATCAATGGTAACCCATCACAATACGAAACAGAAGCTATGGAAAGCTGAGGTGAAGGGGCAATCTAGTAAGCCGTATGGAATGGAAATGTAAAGGAGCTGAAAAGCAAAATAGAAAGACCCATGAAAATTAAAATTCAACAAGAAACTCAATACGATTGGAGCAAAATCGATGGGTCAACTGACTGGACGGAATATACCCATAGGAACTGCAAGTGTGTTGCAAGTTCATCGTAAATGCGAAAGATAGTAATCTTATCGCTATCTCTTTATAATCTAATATCAATATTCTTCGGGCACACACAATTTATTACAATTGGAGTGAAAGGTGAGAGATGTGCGTTTCCTCACAAATTTCATTCTCACCTTTTTCATTCAATTATGACAATTGGCATTTTCTCTACAACATTCGTAACGCAATTGTCTTTTGCATTGAATATCCTCGCAGCCTCCTCTTGACTTTTCCGTTTGTAGTTGGTCATTTCATCGAGCGGCCCATGCTCGAGACAATGGGATCGAAAAAAAGCTCCATCGAAACGTGATCCCCGTTTGTGATCATTGTTCGCCGAGCGTAAATTTTGACTTATTGTCGCCTCTTTCTCTCTTGTGCCCCGGGGTGGCATACCCACAGGGTGGTGGGTTCGCTGCAATGGAATCAGCCTAAGAATGACGAGTGGGCGAAATGAAAGAGTGATTCCGGTACTTGGAGACAGAAGAGTCCGGTGTGATTCTCGATCGAGTACGACCTCGGCTGAGGATCGCGGTGGGGCGTTGAGGGGCCATCGAACGGTGCCACCCTTGCAGCAAATCCCGAGTAGTAAATATACCGTGTACATTGAGCATGTATATGGAGGCTGTACGCCTGAGGGTAATTTTGAGGATAGCCCTGTACAAGAAACGATCGCGTCGCGCGATCATTCAGTCTCCAACAAAAACTCATGAATTCATCCATTGAAAATGCATAAATCATTTATTATTTTTCCTACATGTGAAATTAAGGTTATCAATTATTCCTACACGAAAAATAATATTTTTCTCACCTGTTTCGTACCTGTGGCACTTTGTTTTTTTTTTTTCGTAGCAATTATACTGCAATGGTGCACATGTAGGCCAATACAAATACAAATAGTTTTCAATGCTTCATCACATATAGGTGTTTTAACAAAATCGAAGGCTGTCACGTAAGTGATGTTCCTTGTTACACAAGTGCAGGGTTGATGCAGGTTTAGCTGGTGAATGACGTTTTTATATCATGCGCCAGTTTCACCATTATTACTGTTATTATTTATAATGATAACCATTATTAATAACATCGTCGTAATGCTCATCATTGTTATTAATAATAGTGGATAGTGATCATCATACTCACTTTTACTATTAAATGTGATAATGATTATGATTGTTATTGAATGATTAATGTTGCATAGTACATAGTGATAGCTGCAATTATTACTATCATTATTATTAATAATAGTAGATCGCTTAATATGATGATAATCACTGTTATTATTAAGTGTAAAAATAACTACGATCATCTTTATATGATAATTGTCGCATAGTACATAGTGATAACTACAATTACTATCATTATCAGTATTGTTATTATTATTAATGGTATATAGTGCTGACAATAATCACTATTATTATTAAATATGACAATAACTTCGATTATTGATGAATGATAATTGTTGAATAGTAAATAATAATAACTACAATTATTATTATTATCATCACCATCATTATCATAATTATCAATAGTAGATACTGATGATAATACTCAGGGAGTTTCTGAGCACCGTGTGGTTCTTGAAGAAGTTACCCTTGCAAAACGTGGCCTGTGAACCTATACAGCTGATACTGAGTTTGATGACATTGATCTTGGAATACTGATGATAATACTCACTATTATTATTGAATGTAAATATTGATGTTATATTGATGAAGGAAAATTGTTGAGCAGTAGATAACAAAAACTACAATCAGTGAATATAATAACAATCACAATCATTTATAAATCATTGTTGTTAAATAACGAATAATAATGATATTCATTAACGGACAACACCACTGTGACGGCTTCAAAAAATCGATTTTTTGAAAACCATCTAGAAAAATCTAAAATACATTTAAGATTAAGATGCCGTTCGACCCAGATCGAAAAAATAATTATTTTCGGAGATATTGAATATTTTGTGGAGCGGTGCAGCGCGGTAATATTTCTGAATATTGCCATAAGCCGCCTCTTCCTGAGGAAGTATTGGATGCAATTACGCCAGTCTTCGAAAATTTGAGCAGAGACGATTTGCTGCAGCGTTGTTTGGGCGGCTTCACGCAAAACAACAACGAAAGCTACAACAAATCAGTTTGGGCAATAGCCCCCAAGTGTCAGTCCGGGAGCAAAAAAATTGTCGATATTGCAGCTGATATCGCGGTATTATTATTCAATGATGGCCTGAGAAGCCTCATGAAAGTTTTGGAGACGTTGGGGATAGCTATCGGCCCAAATTGTTTCAATTTTTGCGTTGAAAGCGACGCAGCGCGGATCGAGCTGGCGGAGCGCCCGCTCACAGACGCTGCAAAAGAGGCAAGAAGAGCCTCTACAAGTTCGAGAAAAGGTGCTAGGGACAATGATTTGCTTCTTGAGGGCCAGCTATATAGTGCCGGCATCGCTGATTAAAGGTAAACAATTTTTTTTCCAATTTATCGCATAAATTAACAAACCTAAAACTTTGAACGCGTTTTTCTCAAAACCACTTTTTTGAGTGCGGCACGCAGCAGAACTCGAGCAATTTTTATCCGATCGACTTCAAATTTGGACTGTATCAATAAAACTAGATTATCTAAAGAAGTACATAGGATTTTTTCGATATCTCAATAATAAAAAAAGTTATAGCCTATTTTCGACGAGAAATTTTGCTCGAAAATCGTCCTTTAATTTCAAAAGCGTGCCTATTTTTTAGAAATCAATATTTTTTCAAATCCCTATGTACTTCTCTTCAAAATATCATATTATTAACGAAAAGACTTGGTATTTTTTTTCAAATCGACTTTGAAGAGAGTTCTGCTGCGTGCCCCGAACCACTGCAGAGGCAACACTACCTAACGCGGGAGCTTCCCCAGCGTCACCATGGGGCGTGAAAAATTTGTAAATTTTTTTTTATGTATCTTCAATAAACAACGAACAAAACAAAAAATTTTTTTTCGAATATCTTTTTTTTCCCACAAAAAAAAATTCTTGAAAAATGGCAACAAAACAGGGGGTCACAGTGGTGTTGTCCGTTAATAAACGAATAATAAAAATAATCGAATTCAGGCACACTTACTAGTAGCATTAATTAATCATTATTAAGCAGCAAATAATAGTGGTAATAAGAATTACAATGATAAGCAAAATACCTTCAGTACCTTAGCTGCGTTCTCTCTCTCTCTCTCTCTCTCTCTCTCTCTCTCTCTCTCTCTCTCTCTCTCTCTCTCTCTCTCTCTCTCTCTTTCTCTCCCCCTCTCTCATCTTTTGTATTTGCATGCACCATAATAATACGCAATGTTCTACGACGGATGAAGGGCGATAGGGGAAGATAGATAGATAGAGAGAGGGAGAGAGAGAGATAGAGAGTCGGACCGATTCAAATGACAATGAAGGGTGGCAGATTCGTGTGCGGGGTCGCGTGGACTCTTGAGTTTTTGACGAGGGCGTGAGAGCACACACACACACACACACACACACACACACACACACACACACACACACACACACACACACACACACACACACACACACACACACACACACACGCACACGCACACGCACACGCACACACACACACACACACACCACGGAAAATATATATTATGCGTTGGATGTCTACTATGTATAGTCAATTCGCGAACGATTTAAAGCACAATGCGACTCAATGCCGAGGAAATTAGCGGTGACGCTCTGTTGGTGACGCCCGCGTGTCATCTCGCACCCTAACGGCGCGATTCTCCTCGCAATCTCTGCGCGTATCAACCTCATAGGCCCTGACAAACACAAGGGCGTAGCACGCCCAACCGTCTGCACCGGCTCGATCGAGCGATCAACAACTTTCTCCTTATCGTATCTCCCCGGCGCCATTCACGAAGATACGCCCAATTGCATCGCTCCAAATGAGCTCAGAAACGAAAACATATCAGTCGTACACTTTCCCTCAAGTTCCGTGCGCGGTCATTGAAATTCGACACACGCGTAACATCATTGCTATTTCCGGTACTCGAAAATGCACGTTTGTTCCTATGGAAGCTAGGTGAAGCTCGGCTGCAATTGTCGCCGAGGGATTCGATCGTCTTTGAATAGTATTTGCGACGTAAAAGGAGAATAAAAAGGAGATAATGAAAAAGGTATAAACGGGAAAAAGAGAACGTAATTCGTTCGGAGATCCTCTGAGCACTATTTGACGCCGGTAGTTTTTATTTTTGTTGTTGCTGCGAGTGTGCAGAATGGGTTTGTGTGTGTGTGCGTGTGTAGTATATATATATCCAGGGTGACAATTACCAGAGGCCCCTGAGTTTTTTGAGAGTCTGGCGTGGACATATTTCGACCGGAAAAAATATGATGTAAGGCCTTATATACGCGTTTTCGCCGATTATCGAAGGTACTTTCCTAGACGCGGTTAAATATAATGACGCATATATTGACAACTTTTTTTTACAGATCGTTTATGTATGTGTAAAAAAAATCAGAAATATTAACAAATGGCAGAGATATAACATAATAAAGAAATGTATTTTTTTTGCGCGCGCGTTGATGGTGATAGATCTCGGTATCGATGTGGGTGTCTGAAAAAAATGAACGTATTTATAACTGCACAATGAATGTATCTTTAGTGTGAACCAAAAATATTATTTTTTAAATTATTGTAATAAAAATTCAAAACTTAAAATTTGTCTACTCAATTTTCTGTCGGTATTTTATTTAAAAAATTTTTTTGTGTCATTGAAATATTTGTTTCTGTGGTTCACACGATAGGTGATGATACTAAGAATATGTTGTAAAAATTGCAAAGCTATCTGAACCTTCGTTCAAGAGTTAGAACTTTCACAAGGTTCAAAAAAGTGAATCGTGGAAAAACGGCTTTGAAGTTGGCTGTCGGGCGCGCCGCGCGGTACCTATGCTACGCTCTAAATGCTGTAACATCAACAATTTTTGGAATTTTTCTATTCTGTAAAGCTTAAAATATTCCTAACCGTTTAGGCTAATGGAATCAAAAATGAAAAAAATGCAAAATTTTGAAATTTTTCGCGTATATAAGGCCTTAAACGCAGCATTGTTGTCCAGAGCGCGGTTTTGGAGGTGATTTTTAGGATGGAATAACCAAAAAAGTAACTAAAACCTTGAATACACATATTTATTGATCTTTTAAGAATATGTACAAAATTGAAAAACCAGAGAAAAAACATTTATTATCATGTAGTTGTGTACGTTTGTTTGCAAAGTTACGTGGGAAATGCCTCGAATTGGCGACCAGTGTTGTGGGCGTGGTATGAATCCGAAGGAAAAAAACTGAAGATATTCTCAAGTTCTATAAGAGCCATGATTTTCGGTACCAGATTCAGCAAAGAAGAAACAAAAATAGCAGCATGTTGAACTTTGATTACTCATTTTTTCTACTTTTCTGAATATTTCAAGAGTTACATAAAATAAAAATTGTTTCGACTCTATTCTTCTACCAACGTTGAAAAACAGTCTACTGAAGGGGTATGCCAAATCTGAGCTTAATCAGCCAATTGGTTATCAAAATATCGTCGTTGCCGATTTGAAAAGTTTTTTTGACGTTTGCTTGATTTGAAAAGGTGTTTTAAAGTTGCTGCATCTCGATTGCGCTTCCCCCAGAGTACTCCTTATAATTTCTATAACCCGGTTAATTTTATGAGTATCATTAAACGGTTTTCGCAAACTTATTCAGAAAGGTCTGTAGAATAATAAAATCATTTAAAAAAAACGTTTTTTTCTTCCTATTTTTAGACAACAATACTGCTTTATTGGTTTTTCAAGTCATCTTCGAAAAAAGCCTATTTTTGTAATGACTAGTATTTGCCAAAAATAATTTAGCCATTTGGAAGAAATCACAATTCCACTATGAGTTCAGCAGAATAAAGATGATTAAACTGTACATCAGAAACACCCAAAAAAACTTCTTTTTTGCAATTAAATTTTATTTATCCACTTTGAAATGCATCTTTCATAATTTTTTTTGTCGATGGCGGGATGCACAAAAAAGCGGTTCAGGAGAATTTCTTATTCAGGATTTAACTAGCTTCGTTCTGCTGTACTCAAGATGGAATTTTGATTTTTCCCCATAATTCTCAATATTTTCTGGCAAATACTAATCATCACAAAAAGAACACTATTTTTTCGAGGAAGACTTAGAAAACCATTAAAAATCATATGTTCCTCGGTCGCAAAATCTTCGCGCAAGACTTTCATAAATCACATGGCCACCTTATAATTGTCATCCTGTATATTTATGTACACGATACAAATTTACGCGTGCACGCCCGTCTACGAATACATATTTCGAGTGCTCGATTTCGAGACCCCATTCTTGGAGCGGAGATATATATCTATACCTATATAAGTATTTTTCGAAATTTGTCTATACTTTTTTTCGAGCGCCCACGCAGGATATGACCCACGCTCAATGGACTTTATAAATGCCTAGTTCAGGTAGATCCGTTGAGTACGTAAATACACTGGGCACATACGTATTGCTCACACATACGCGTACTAATGCAGAACCTTATACATATAAATATACTTTTAAAAACGTCTGATACTAGTAGCCGAATAAAAAAACATTCCGGGTAAAAGTAAACTGTGCTTTTAGTAGAATACGCTGCCGTTGTAGAAAACTCGAGTTACCATTTTTTCAAAGTTAACCTTGAAATCATGTTAAAAACCTTGTTAACCTTGAAATCACGTTGAAACCCGTCTTAACCTTGAAATCACGTTGAAAACGTTTTGCTGAGCGCACGCTCGGTAAAAAAGTTGTTTTGCCATTTTACTCCTCGTTTCAATCTATATTGACCAAATGAAAAATATTGCCCGAATCAAAAAGTGTTTCAGACAAAAATAACCTGCTTTTTGTTTAAGAATACGCTACCGCCGTAAAAAATGGAAGTTTCTATCTTTTGAAAAGTTGATCTCGTAATCACGTTGAAAACGTCCGCTTAATAGAAAAAGTTGTTTTCCTATTTTACTCCTAGCTTCAACTTACTCCATACCGGTCGCCGGATTTTTTTGCTAACTTCGCTGCTGTTGACATATTTCGATGTCTGAAGATAAATGGTGCTATGTGGGTGTGTGTGTGTGCGCGCGTGTTGTGTGTATATATATCGGAAAAATTAGATTTCGATAATATTTGATATCGACGCTCATCCCAGTAGCCTATTGTTTCCCTACCCAGGCATCATGGAAACCCCACTGTCTGCAAAATCAGCTTTAGATAAACATAATCATATATTCATATGCAGGTCATTCCACAAAGCGCTCTGTGCCCAAAAACGACGATTCTTTTAAAGATAACTTAAGGATTGCCGTTAAAATAATCAGTTGTGCTGATAGCCAACATTATCTAAATATCGTTGGTCCAAAATATCCATTCTTCACATATATAGATACAGACGTGCGCGCGCGCGCGTGTGTGTGTGTGTGTGTGTGTACCTGTGCATATATATATATCGAACAAGATCGCGAGGGTGCTGAAGATTGAATGAATGGACGTGAGCGTGAATAGCCCCCATTTAGAGAGAACGCAATTTGTCTACCTGCACGACGATGATGACGACCAGCAGGAGCGAGTCTTTTACTTCCACTTTTAGCCCCACAGGCTCTTAACTACCGGTTTCTCTCTCTCTCTCTCTCTCTCTCTCTCTCTCTCTCTCTCTCTCTCTCTCTCACACACACACACACACACACATACACACACAGTCTCTTTTCGCGTTTGCCGGTTTGCCTCTCTTGTGTAGTAGCTTAAGCCACTCGACGTGTATACTTGCTCGCGCATGTATGCTCGTGCGCAAGTGTGCGCGAAGAGATGCTTCTTCTCCTTTCTGGCGAAGCTGAATGTCGAGTGAGAGAGGAAAAGAAAACCCGGTAGCCCGGCTCCATTCGCACACACGGGGGCGCGTTTACACGCTGAAATTTCAAGTGCGTTAATGCAATGAGAGAGAGAAAATGGAGGAGGGAAAGATCCGAGGCGACATTGATGGGAAGAGATTGAGGAAAAGTGAGGCAAGATTCTCTTCTGATCTTTGACAATATTTTGCGATTTGTTTTTTTTTTCGCATCACTCCGATGCAAAAAGTCGTGTAACAAGTATATGTTGATGTGTACGGAACGAGATGAAATAGTCGGAAACGGATGGTTAAATGTGCGGCGCCTTGCTTCCTCAAAGAGAAGACCTCAACGGAGATTCGTTGAACCGCGCGCGATACGTCCCGATCGGGACAATTCGAGGGTTGTTCTCAAGCAGGGCGTGACACACGTCACCGGCCGTCTCGTTACGCCTGCTTGATCCTGCTGAGTGAGTGTCGCGGAGGATCCTAAATTACAGGGCTTATTGCGCGATGAACAGCCAGAGGATCGTTCATTGTACGGAGATGCTCGGGGCGTATAAACAAGACACAGTGACGAAAGAAAAAGTTAAATTACGGGGTAGATGGATTTGGGACTTTGCGCACCATGGGATCGATTTTCGGTGATCGACGTGGATAGGAAAATCATTGCGCGGATCAGCGGAAAGCCATTGGCGTACTTGAAGGCTTTTATAGATCGTACGAATGTTCTTTGATCCGCCCGATCAAAGGCTATCAGCGCTGAAAAGTGTGGGTTTCTTTTGGGACTGCTTTGTCGTTGATTCGACTGGGATTTGAGGAACATCGTTGGTACCTCAGTGGTTGTTTTTCCATACACTGGGCTCGGTTAGGACGCAAGGGCAGCTGACTTGCTTCATTGAGTTTCTCTTGGATACTAGGCACTTAGTTTTTCGGATTTCGTTGGAAGAGGAACCCTCGTAACTTCGTCATGTCTGTTCATTCTTCTGTCCAAGCCTATTAGCTTCAAGCCTATATGGATGACATCTTGCAGGTATACGCTTCAGATAGGGAACTGAATCGATATGGGGCGGAATCCTTATCAAACATTTTTTCAGGGTTTGTCCGCCATATGCAAAATGGGGCAACCTTTTTTTGCCGCGCAGGCCATGGGGTGGAGGAACATTTGACAGGCCTTTCGAAATGAAATTTTCATTTACCATTTTTTATTTTCAAGCCTCTTGCAGATTATCAAGGGTGAAGTGAGGTGTCTGTGCCTCCTGCCTCGCTAATTGTACAGGGTGCGCCAGAGAAACTTACTTATTTGAAAGGTCAATAAAAACAAAAGTACTTCAATTATTGTTTTAAATTTTTTTTTTATTTGAGAATACAATATCCCAATTTTTTTTTCATGAAATCTTGAAAATGACATCGGATAAATGGCGACCCCCCCATTGCGCATACACTGATGAAGTCGACTTTTGAAATTCGTATCCACTCTTTGCAGCATATCAATCGGTATGTTGGCAATGGCGTCGCGAATGTTGTTCTTGAGGTGTGCTATGGTCCGTGGTCGATCGACATAAACCAGAGATTTCAAATAACCCCATAAAAAGAAATCGCATGGAGTCAATTTGTTGGTGGGTCTTCGTCAATTTGTTGCGACAACATTTCCCCGATCGCCTCATCTCTCTCAGAGGCGATCTCCAATGGCCGGCACGCTCTCCAGATTTGACTCCATGCGATTTCTTTTTATGGGGTTATTTGAAATCTCTGGTTTATGTCGATCGACCACGGACCATAGCACACCTCAAGAACAACATTCGCGACGCCATTGCCAACATACCGATTGATATGCTGCAAAGAGTGGATACGAATTTCAAAAATCGACTTCATCAGTGTATGCGCAATGGGGGTCGCCATTTATCCGATGTCATTTTCAAGACTACATGAAAAAAAAATTGGGATATTGTATTCTCAAATAAAAAAAAAATTAAAACAATAATTGAAGTACTTTTGTTTTTATTGACCTTTCAAATAAGTAAGTTTCTCTGGCGCACCCTGTACAACTGTTGATTCGGAAAATCTAAAAGATTCTAGTTACTAGCATCCGATTGGAACTTTCGATGAAAATTAGTTCGGTCAAGTTGCATCAACAAGTTCAGGAGATATTGACGACCAAGGTATTGCCAAGTTGACTTTACGGAAACTCCTTGATGGGACCGTGCAACTCACTTTATCGCGTGTCGTTTGAAGCCTCGTTAATGAAATATCAAACATCAAAGACCCCTTCCCTTCACCCCGCCTGTACTATTAGAGTATTACGATTGAGCTATCAAATGAAATCGAACTTAGTATGCAATAAATTAGTGTGGCACAACGTGCACATTAATCATAAGGACATATTAGATGCACATTGATTTTTCACATGATTGCAAAAACAAATGACCGTGGCATCCTTCTTTATGCGGGTTCTGGGCAAGCACTTGGCAGCCTTTTAAAGTTATTTTCGGATCTCTTGGTGTCCGTTTTCGCACCTTTTCGAAACCGTTTCGGCGTACATTAGGGAAGGACCTAAGATGTCTGCGGTTGCTTTCGAAACATCGAGTTATCGGCAAAACACTTGGCAATTTCGGGAATTTCGGAACGTTCGTCCAGACCTCAATTGACTGTGCCATTGCTCGTCTTTTTTTACAATAAACAAACTCTACTCAAAGCTCGAGATGGGCGTCTCAGTTCGACTTGGACGGAGGATGTCGTTTAGGCATCGTCCGTATATCTCAAGGGGCATCCCAAAACGTTTCCCAAATTGGACGATCGCACGGACCGGCCAATTCGCTACTGATCCAATCATAGCCAAGCAAAGTCTATTGGGTCGCGGTGGTCGAGTAGATTGAGTAAAATGTTGTCCGTACGCCTCGGGTGGAAAACTTCAAGGGGAGTCTCGCCCTTGTCCATTTATTCACACGTACGCACGAATAAGATTCCTCTAATGGCTAATGGGAACGGCCTTATCTCCCTCTCTCCCCCCTCCCCCCTCTCACACACACTCTCTGTCTGTCTTTCTCTTTTTCTTACATCGTCGAACTTTTCCCCCTCGTGTGCACTGTCGGCGTAATCCACTCCTCAAAAACGTTCCGACGAATTGATTAGTTCGGACTTTTGCTTAAACACCCTTCAGCGACGACCCTCTGCCCCAAACGGCTTCTTGTCTCATCGGCAAAATGATGCCTCGTATTTAGCGCTTTGTTAAGAAGTCATTCTCTTCACATTCCGTTTATAAATGGGGCGCGAAAAATGTCACGTGGCATTACCCTTAAGAGGGATTAACGGATTTTTAATGGTAAAGCTGTATTTTTTTAAGCACTATTTTCATTACCTCTTCATTTTCATTTATTACGACAGGGGTTAGCGATAGTGATCGCTTTTATTGTTACATGGAACTTCCGAAAACATTCACCTTTATTCTACGCTTCTGGATAAGAAGACTTTGACGATAGTTGTTGCGTATAATAAAAGAGTTTTGCAATGTTTTGAGAGTTTACTTATAACTTTTTATGTCGTTCGCTAAAAGAGCGGCCATATTGTTTACAAACTGCTTGTTTATAAAAGCCAAGTTATCAACAAGCAGCGCGTATGTATGTTAGCGGTCCCTTATATATGTAATTAATTTAGTAATTTATTTTTAGTTCATACAAATTATGTAAATATATTATTATAAATATGTATCTGTGCGCATGTGTAGTTTATATTCATTATATTTTAAATTGTGGGTATTTTATATAAATATCTATAAATTTTTATGTAAAGAATATATTATACAGTATATTAAATAACGAACTGAAAAACTCATATAAACAAAGGATATGGAAATATAAAATAATAAAATTACGTAAAAATATATTTCAAAAATAACATAAAAAACGTAATGTTATAATATTAAATATAATAAACACACACACACATACATACACGCGCGCGCGATCCGACTTTGTTGTTCAATATAAATTTCATTAGCATCTCAAATTTCCTGACCTGGAATACCGCAGAATTCTTTTACTTCTCGAAAAAAAGTACCTAACACATACCTGTAGAAAAGGCATGTGTGATTGATTGAAAACGCATTGGTAAATGATCCGTGTATCCTCAAAACTTGAGGAAGAAATTTTCTGTACCGTACATAAAGAAACTTGCGCGACTCCCAAAACCGCTTCAACCTCTCGAGATCCTTCGAATAATGCACTTATTGTCTGTTATTCCTTGCCTGGTGCATCGAAATGCACCTGTACCTAGAACCGCTAATTTCTACAGAGTCTGCATCCCGGGCCATAAACGGGATGAAAGAAATCGCGCTCGATGCGGTCGCGCGTGCGTCCGGATTTTTTTGAACTGGGAAAAGAATAGAATTTGAACTGGGAAAAGAAACCGATCGCACATAACGATACGCACGAATTGGAGCTTCGAAATGTCTAACAATAAGTTTTTTTTTCCCGTAAATAACGCCCGATGAAATTAGCAGTAATTTTGAGTTTCAACGTCAACTCGTAACCAACGTATTGTATTGCGAGTATTCAAACGAAAAATCATTTTTGTCAATTGTACGTTCGGCAGACGATAAAACCACTTTACGATAAAATTATTTTTCATGAAAAAAAAAAACAGTCATTTTGTAGCAGTCATAAAAGAATAAAGATTTGGCGAAATTCAATTCTTTTCGGTAATTTCCTTGACTGCAATTTTTTTTTTTCCATTTTTGAGGGTCTTTTTCCTTACTGTTTTAAAAAATAACTGTTTCTCCTACTTTGAAATAATAGTGATAATAAGAACTTCCATAATAATCATAAGAAAATAGTAAATAAAGACGTACGTTAAAATGGTAAATAATAATAATATACTAATAAAAGAATAATACAATAGGTATGATAATTAAAATGATAATAAAAATACTATAAGTGATACGAACAATGACGAAAAAAAAACGCGTAAAGCGACAAACGAATACGAAAGACCAAAGCTAGAAATGAAAAAAAATTGCGATGCTAATAATTCTGATAACCAAAATAATAATAATATTTGAACCCCGAAAGTCACCTGGCTATATGCAATTGGAAATCATTTTCGAACAGGACCCAACGATGATGGATATTTTATATCAAAGTAATTTAGTGAAGATTCCCAGTTTCTTGATGCTTGACAAAAAACGTTTTCGTTTCCTCATTGAGGCGAAGAGCACCTTTTTGCGAAGACGGGAAAAATGGTTGAAGAAAAGGAAAGGAAAACTTGTAATATTTTCCGGTGTCATTAAGTCTACACACGGTTGGCACTTTTAAAACCCTTCGCCGGTTCACTATCAGGTACTCTCGTACACACACATATTTGTATATAGTATATATACGCTTCTACAAGTATATACGTATATATTCGTGTACTTTGGTATTGTACATAATCGTGTGTGCGTGAAAAAGGAGAAAACTTGGGGAAAAAAATCAACGCTAGAAAAGGGATGAAAAAAGAATTTTTTCATCCCCTTTTTAGTCTTCCGCCACTTCTTTCCATTCAAATTACCTAACCGTCCTTTCTCCATCACTCGAGGCTTTTCCCTCCATATCTAGTACTTGTTCTGTTTCCACTTCTTATTCCTCATCATCCCTTTTTGCCTCCTTTTCTCCTACTTCCTCTTTTGCTCCTGCTTCTTTATCTTCTTCTTCTTCTTCTTGGTCGTCACCTTTCGACTTTCATACCAATTAACCTTGATGTTGTGACCGAGTGGAGGACCCTCGGAGTGCTGACACACTAAAAGAGAGAAGCAGAGGGAAATATGAAGGGTAAAATGAACGAGAGAGAGAAAGAGGGGGGTGGGGCGGACGGTTTGCAGAGAGGGCTACGTTCCGCTCGCTGGCAGAAAGGGGGCTGTCGAATGAAATTAACTCACGACAAGGTCTCGCTCTCTTTTCCCATTTAGATGCAAGTGTACACGCATGCGTATTTTCGTGCCTCTGTGTGTGCCTGTATATGCAATCTCACGAGACTCAAGTGCTGAAACGACAGAACCAAATCTTTTATCACGAATGGGTTTGCAACAGTGGCGAGAAAGTTGTGTGCACATATATATAGCATATGAGGTATACCACGTGAATCCGGTGGACTTTTTCCCTGACCCCCGCCAATTCGATTAATTTTTTTTATCTGATTCCATTGTCTCTAAAAGACACCCTGATTTTTTTTTTACATTTTTCGAAACAACCCTAAGTTAAAAAAAAGTTCCCAAAAAAGACGCCCCGATTAAAAAATCTGAAAAAATTCCCAAAACTGCGTGATTATATGTAAAAATTTTCAAGCTAACACCCGCAGTGGATGTATGATTTTTTCGTTGGCAGTCAACAAGTTCTGGTATTAATTTCATTGAAGTCGTCTTCAGCACAGAAAAAATCATACTCCCACTGCGGGTGATAGCTTTAAAATCTTTACATATAACCACGCATTTTTGGGAATTTTTTCAGATTTTCAAATCGGGGCGTTTTTTCGGAAATTTTTTTTTTTGACTAAGGGTTGTTTCGAAAAATGTATTTAAAAAACAGGGTATCTCTTAGAGTCAATGGAATCAGATTTAAAAAAATTAATCGAACTGGCGGGGGTCAGGGAAAAAGTTCATCGGATTAACGTGGAATACCTCATATACATGGGGAACGGTGATTGTGAAGACATTCGAGTTCGAGAATTGTCCTGATAGCCTACTGTGCCCATACTCAATATTATGCAAGCCCCAATGACTTTCATATCACTTTTGGATATAGATAAAAGTATATTTATATTTCGGTCATTCATAGCACCTAACCCCAAAAACAATTTATTTTTACAAATGTATGTATAATGTATGTAGCACAATAAGATTATTCAATTGCAAACCCAAACAGAAGAAATATATGCAAGGCGGCCCGAAAAGCGACGTCCAAAAGGAAAATTTATATGCCTCGTATGCCTATCCCGGCATCCCCCTGTGTATTTTCTACGATCCTTTTTAGTTTTCGCGAGAAAAAGCTTTTCTCAAGTATCATCCGAGCATCTCGTGGCATAGGTTTTTATTTTGTCTCTTTTCTGTATGTACCTATTTTCCTCTTGGAAGTTTTCAAAAGCAATTAGGAATCGTTCAAACTAATACAAGTCTTTTTTTCCATCATCTGAACTTTAGCGATCCTCTCCAACCCATTGTTCTTATCATTGATCAGAATGTAAGGCATGTACGTTAGTGTTTAGGTGGTAATTTATGTATTGCTCAACAGTGCACTTCATAACGATAACGCAAGTAAAAAAATCGCGAGAAAAGTGCATACACAAAAGAGGAAAATGAAAATATATTTTTTCGAAAGCTAAAAAAGATCGTAGAACAGACATGGGTGTGATTCGGATAGGTATTGACATCTAGATTTTCTTTTTGGATGCCACTTTTCGGGCCACCCTGCATATATATATATTATGTTCGAGAAGGCCGTCATACTGGACCACTCTATTTTTCTTATCGGTGGAGGCGCTGAAGCTACGTCAAGGTCAACTCCACTTTTTAAAATGGAACCATGTATTTTTTTTCGATGCCATTATTACCGATTTTAAGACGAATTCAGCGACCTACAACACAAGGTCATTCAGACACGCAAAGTATGAAAATGGTCGAAAAATCGAAAAATATCGGAATAATCACTTTCAAACGATCCACTAACCTTGGTTTGGGTCTACCTACAAAAGATGCTCGAAGTGATGACTCTCGACTTGTAAACACTTGTGTGATCGCCGTTTTCATTTCGTACGATACCAATGTTTCTTATCGGCACCAAGTACGCATTTTCTGTTGACATATTAGTTAGTCACGCATTACCTTCCAATGTGAGTACATCGGATCGCGAAAATGACCGATTTTCAAGAATCTTTCGATATGTGGATGGTGCTGCGGGAACGCCGTAAACATTACGGAAACGCCCAAGATTTGTATGCTGCTCGTTATCCGGATAGGCAACAAAAATCGCACATGGCTTTTAAGCGATTAGCTTGGGTACGGTGAAACAAACACGAGTCAAACGTCGATCGATTGTTAATGAAAATAATGCTAATGAAATAATGTTAACGAAAAGGTCGCTGAATTCGTCGTAAAATCGATAATAATGTCATCGAAAAAAAATACATGGTTCCATTTAAAAAAGTGGAGTTGACCTTGACGTAGCGTCAGCGCCTCCACCGATAAAAAAAATAGGGTGGTCCGGTATGACGGCGTTCTCGAACACTGAAACTTTTGTCTGAAACATTTTTGGATATGATCAATAGTTTGAGTGCTATTGCTCTGTAACACTTTACGTGCCTCACCCTGTATATAATAAAATGATGTATCAAATTATATTACCCATGTGTTACGATCAGCCCGTGAGTACAGTACGCGATATCAATTCATACAAAAGATCGCAACGTAACTCAAAAATTGATGCAGCGATGGGAAAAAGTTTCTCACACGATCAGGGTACATTGAATTACGAAGATTTTCGACGCGGGGTTCACAATTCTGGGGGCTTGTTCGCGCTTGAGCACCCGGAACAAAAGAGGGGCACATACAGACCTATATATGTAAACTCACACAAACACACACGAAATGGGGTACGTGCTCTCGTTTGGTCCATTGCATTTACAAGGTAACTGCACATATAAAACGCTACCGCGCTCGTAATGGTGATATCAAAACCACATAAAAGCTGAAATCCAACAGATTGAAGAATCCCTGAACAAATATGGAGTGAGCACGGATGCGAGTGCGTGCGAGAGAGAGAGAGAGAGAGAGAGAGAGAGAGAGAGAGAGAGAGAAAGGATAGAATTGGGCAAGGGCTGCTCCATCTTCGACGTGGGTACACGATGGGGGTGCGCGGTTTTCCACCTCATTTCCACGTCGAGTGAGGAAAGCCGATTGTGGTGGAGTCTCTTCTTGCGGCTATTGTGCCCTCTGGGCTACCCACTCTACTTATTTATATATATCCATCGAATCGGATCTTCTACGACGTTCTCTCCTGCTATATATATAATAATAATACATCTCGTTGTATTACTGTACTTCAGAATGGTCGGTGAATCCACCGAATCAGCGCGATACGAATGCACTTGTACAAAGGGCTGCAGAATCTTGGGCTTATGCTCTCGTCATTTTTGCGTTTATCTTATTTTCCGGCTGTATAGAAGTGTGTGCGCGCATGTGTGTGTGTGTGTATATATATATATTATTTCGTATTATTCTTGCCTATCACTCCCTACCCGCACCTACTCATTTCATGATTAGCGAAGTGCGAGATGACGCATGAAATGTCCGTTTACCTCAAGCACCAAGTTTTATACTCGATATTTCTGATATTTCACCTTGACAGTCTCGGTTTATTTTTTATTGTGAAGGTACGTCATTAGCCTTTCAGGCGCACGTTTTTGGTTTGTGATCATCTTTCGAATTGCCTTTTGTAGATTAGATTTTATAAACTATAGATAAGTAAAAAGATCGACGTTATTTTCGAATATAAGTTCCGTTGTGGAAGAAGTGCAGGGCAGATAATTGGAAGTGTCAACAAAGTTTTCATCAAGGATGTTGCTAATAAACGGATAGTACGTTGGTAGTTCGAGACGTGCCAATTTGGCGATTTTGTTCTTCAAAATGTACCACGTGCGTGGCATGAGAGTAAGGTGAATAATGACGAGCTGAAAGCTGCAGTAGAAGCGAATATATCTCAAACTTCGCGCGAACTGATAGCAAGGCTCAACTTTATTAGGCCAACAATATGAAACCATTTAAAACAAATCGGTAACGTCAAGAAGTTGGAGTTCACACTTTACTAACTACGGACATTTCATACTTGATAACCTAATACATATAAAAGAGGGTGTCTGGAAAGTTTTTTTTAAAATCAACATCGTTACTTACCTTTTCGAACAATTTTTTAGCAATAAGACAAATCGCTGTCAAATTCAAGCTCTTCTAACTTGAGTGTAAATTATAGTGTTCAAGCATTTCCAACACCATTTCATTTACACGAAAAGTTCGTTCTTCACGGTTGAAGTACAAAAAAACTCCACAAGTAATAATTCTGAAAACCGGTTGAAGATTCTTAAGCCTGACCCGTGCAGCTGAATATTTTTGTTGTTTTCAGTGTCATTATTTAAAAACTAATATTATCTATTTGAAAGAAAACCGTTTCTGTTAAAGACTGAGAAATACGAATTGTTCCAATGTTGGTTGGGTTTTTTGTAGTCTCTGTCAAAATAATGATAAAGAGATTCTTAAAAAAAATTCCGAAGCCGTAAGAGTCAGTTTCAATAATATTTAATTGGATTAAAAATATTAATCTATGTATAAAAGGAAAAGACCTTACTGAGTCATCATCGCTCAGACTAAACCGCCAAATGTAGGAACGTAAAATTTCGTGGACATGTTGACTTTATTATGTAGGTACTATTTAAGAAGGGATTTTTCCAAATTCAACCCTTAAGAGGAGAAAAGGGGCGGCAAAGACTTTATGGACATTTTTAAAAATCTGATCGGATTGCATTGAAATTTGGTATTCATGCTTCTTGACACAATTAATGAAACACGTATTTCAGCGTTTTTTTAAATTCAACCCCTAAAGAGAGACGAGGGAAGGCACAGTTTATATGGAAAATAAGAAAATTCCGGTCGGAAGAATTACTTGAAACTTAGTATTAATGCTCTTCAACACAATTAATAAAATAAATGTATTAGCATTTTTGGGAATTCAACCCCTAGACGAAAGGGGGTGGCAGAGTTTGGACGAAAAAAAAAAAAACAAAATCGGGTCAAATTTACTTCAAACTTCGTACAACCGCTCCAAAACACAATTAATGAAATTTAAGCGTTTTTGGAAATTCAATCCTTAAGGGAAAAAAGGGGTAGCAAAGTTTGTATGGTAAAATAAATATCTCGTCAGATTTACTTGAAACTTAGTATCAATGCTTTTGCACCCAATTCTGCTCGTTCCTCAATGAAACATTTCAGGAGCAGAGGGAGAGCACATTTCCTTAAGGAGCATTTAACACAAGTCTACGCGAGCGGGACCGCGGGCGGAAATCGAGTTTGTAATAAATATTGAATTTGTTACAGAGTTTTCCAAGTTTCATTGCGAGCGAATTTGCCGTGTCAATTAACGGGGGGAAACATCTATTCAGTGCTACCATTTAGTCTCGGGTCAGAGTTCATGTTTGGCACGAAATTTTTCTCAAAATTATATTGCCTGAAGAGGCAAGAGATCATTTTTCATTGATATCCATCTTGTATAGAAGGATTACACTGGCAATTTTCAGAAAATAAGGTCCACAAATTAGAGATTTTCGGCAGGCAACTTACACATTCACCTTTTTACAAATTGTTTGTTTTATTACGAATGCGAGGAAGTTTAGTTGCGGTCGGAAATAGAGACGCATTTAACTTTTATTCATGGCCACTTAGGACGCAAATTTTGCGAGGTGGCAGGTTAGAAATAGGAGAGTCAATAAACCGTAGACGGGTAATAAAAGCGGGTGGTATATATATACACATATATGGATACACACATACACTTATTATGACAGGAACTAGATCGTTGACTCGTAGGAAAGTCCCATTCTCGCTGGTAATATGGGGATTCTTGGTGGTTGGTGAAAGGTACACCGATATCGGATTACAGGCTCCTTTTCACGCGATCTTTTTCCCACTCACTCCTTGTCTCTTCCTCCTCCTCCTCTCTCTCTCTCTCTCTCTCTCTCTCTCTCTCTCTCTCTCTCTCTCTCTCTCTCTCTCTCTTTCTCTCTTTCTCTTTTTCTCTCTTCGTGTGCAATATGTACAATCTCTGCACAGCAGGATTCATCTCGACACTCTCTTTTGCTCGGTCTCTCCCTCTGGGCTTTCCGGTAGCTGTTCGACATTGTGGTTCCCACCTTGTTGACCCATCTTCGACCACGCTTCGATCCGGATCGTGTTTCTTCTCAATTGTGTGTACTTGGAGAACTCGGGGCGTGAACGTCTCAGCGCCGGTAGAAAACACTGCGTGCGAGAAATCATCACTGAAAGCGACAGACACACAGGAGCCCAATTCTTTTCAAGTGTCAAAACGGTGAAAAGTCCTTATTCCAACCACGGTGCTCTTCCGGGCCGTTCGAAAGGTTTCGACGACGAATACCTAATGAATAGTGCTTACATTTTGGACACTTGGAGATACCTGCAGTAGAAGTTCAGTTCCGCCGGGTCGTTTTCGAGAGACAAATTGAAATTTCTGGTACTTGGGAGAGTTTCTCGTGATAAATCGTGGACTTAGGAGCAGTTGATGGCTCTGATAGTATCGACTGTGGTCATTGGTATTTAAATTGTAGAGTTTTTAACAAATCTTCATCAACAGTCAAATTGCCTCTTTTGATGATTAATATAATACTAAAGTTCGTTGCTTAATCATTTTTTAAGGTTTAGGGTAGAAACGAAGTTCCTATGCTAATACATTGTGAGACCTTAGCTGTGCCAACTTATTGTAGCAAAATATTAAGGATGTACACAAATGAATATCGCAAAAATGTTCAAATGTACGGTTCACTGATCATTGGCAAATTTGCTACGCTTCATTTCACGCCAGAAAATACCCTAACGAGATATATCATCGTAGTAAAACGTACCTCTCACCTTCAAGTACGCGGAGAGAATTTTTAAGTATTTTTTACGGTGAAATCTCCGTAAAAATTACATTAAAAATTTGAAACCGGTGACAAATGTGCACATAGTCAAAAATTGACACTAGCTTTTAATATTTTGCTTTCATTCATGTAAAAATTTAAGCAAGTAGCATAATTTTTTACATTTCTTTCAGTAAAAATTCTGACACGTTATCGTGTAGAATTTTAACAATGGGCTGCCTCAAAAATTCCAAGTTTCTACAGTAAAAATAACCTGGACAAACTTGAAATTTCTAAAATCCCTAGCGAAAAATTAATTCCCTATGATTAAATAAATACTCTATATACTGTATTTCTGAACATTTGTGTTCTTGATTGCTACTTATTTTAGCATATCATCTTTCCGTACCATTGTAGACGTCCTTTATCGAAGTTTCTTTTCACGTTTCTTTGTTTTCTTGCGTAGAACTGCGTAGAACACGTTAGACTGCACGAGACCACGAGGCTTTCTTGGCCCATGCTTCGTACTATAATGCGCATGCGCGGTACCGCTGTTGCTAAGCAACGCGGGTCGGCGTCGTTCGTGCTCGTCATACTGCGTCATACACAAGCTCACTCTCACAGCTTGCGTTCACGTATACGCACGCTCGCACACAGAGCTCACGCGTACGGTCAGGCGACCTAGCCCTAACTGATTTTACTATAAAGAACGTAAAATTCCGGTGGACGCACGGAAAATTTCGGCTTCCTTTTTTAAATTTTTATGGAAAACACGCAAATTTCTCAATGTTCCACTGAAAAATTTCATTTATATTAGCACTTTTTTAACTTATTGTCGTAATCTTTACGTTTCATGAAATTTTACTATTAATTTCAGTAAAAATTCTGGAAAATATTTTTAATTTCTGTTACGCAAAAGTAAATTTTTATTCATTTCCATGAAAATTTATAATTTATTTCCTAAAAACCTGAAGAATCGCACATTTGTCACCGAGTTACTGTGATTTCACAGTAAAAATTACTTAAAAATTCTCTCCGTGTAGCTTTGATAGCTCTATATAGTGCCTCAACGATCATTAGTCATTACGTCACAGCAGGATGCAAACGGCAACCCTTCTTCATATTCGGCCAGGGTATTCCTGATCCAGAAACATCAACCTGTACTACCCTTTCCTCACGTTCGACAAGTCCGGGCGATCATCGCGAGCGAAAACAATCGAACTTGATTTTCAAAAGCGCTTTTCGCCCCCCCTATCTCTCTGTCTCTTTCGCTCTTTCTCCAACTACCAATGCTTTCGCATACAATCGCGCGTCCGATTATCACGGTACGATTTCCCGAGAATGCTTGAATTGGCACTTTCGTATCAAGCACGCTCTTCCGAGAGAGGGTAGAGGTGAGAGCGAGGGAGGGGGAAGGAAAAGGAATATATATAAAGGGAGTGACAGGGAGAGTTTCAGTCTCTGGCCAGAGAGGGAGGGAGGAAGAATCCGAGGGGCTGCTCACGTCATCCCTTTCGTCCCTGAAGCGCCATATACTCGGAAGAGCATAGTGGAAGAGGGTCCTTGATTCCTCAATCCGTACGAGAAGCCTCCCCGACGTGCGGATATGCGCATATACACACACGCACGTGCTTCCAAGAGGAAAGTAAGAACCGGAAGGTGCCCCTGCATCTCCTTCGCAGCACAACTCTCGAGGAGGGGCAAAAGAGGCGGCGAATAAGAGAGAAAGGGAGAGAGAGAGATAGAGAGGGGGGGGCAGAGCTTCGGTTCGCCCTTTGGGCTACGAGAATCGCGCGTCTAGAGTCAGACGCGAAAAGAAGATATGAACTAGGGAAACGGAGGATCGGCGGCTGAGGGACCAAGTACGAGAAAGAGGCCGCGGGGAGGTGCATATTTACAACCGAAGGGGCCGAAGATGCCGGGAATGAACTAGTTGACAGCGCGTGGCGACGGAGAACAGAGAGAAAAGAGGAAGAAGAGAGAGTGAAAGAAAGATGGCGAGAGGAAGAATATAAGTAGAGGGCGCTCGGGATGGGAGTGAAGAATACTCGACGGGCTCTAGAATACTTTTCTCTCTCTCTCTCTCTCTCCCTCTCCATCTTTTTTTCTCTGTTTCTCTCATCTTGCGAGAGAGCCGCGGTATATCCTCGGGGTTCTCACTGTACAAGGACCTTTTTCCTCTTCTCTCGACAGTGTGCTCATCCACTCCTCGTACCACTCCTTTATATGTATATACCTCCGTCTACCTTTTTCTTGTGCACTCGTAGGAAGTTCCACTCGCTCCTTCGGCCCTTGTGCTCGATATCATCTTATTCTCACCGATATGCATACACGGAGAGAATTTTTAAGTAATCTTTACTGTGAAATCACAGTAACTCGGTGACAAATGTGCATTTCTTCAGGTTTTTAGGAAATAAATTATAAATTTTCATGGAAATGAATCAAAATTTACTTTTGCGTAACAGAAATTTAAAATATTTTCCAGAATTTTTACTGAAATTAATAGTAAAATTTCATGAAACGTAAAGATTACGACAATAAGTTAAAAAAGTGCTAATATAAATGAAATTTTTCAGTGGAACATTGAGAAATTTGCGTGTTTTCCATAAAAAATTCAAAAAAGGAAGCCGAAATTTTCCGTGCGTCCACCGGAATTTTACGTTCTTTATAGTAAAATCAGTTAGGGCTAGGTCGCCTGACCGTACGCGTGAGCTCTGTGTGCGAGCGTGCGTATACGTGAACGCAAGCTGTGAGAGTGAGCTTGTGTATGACGCAGTATGACGAGCACGAACGACGCCGACCCGCGTTGCTTAGCAACAGCGGTACCGCGCATGCGCATTATAGTACGAAACATGGGCCAAGAAAGCCTCGTGGTCTCGTGCAGTCTAACGTGTTCTACGCAATTCTACGCAAGAAAACAAAGAAACGTGAAAAGAAACTTCGATAAAGAACGTCTACAATGGTACGGAAAGATGATATGCTAAAATAAGTAGCAATCAAGAACACAAATGTTCAGAAATACAGTATATAGAGTATTTATTTAATCATAGGGAATCAATTTTTCGCTAGGGATTTTAGAAATTTCAAGTTTGTCCAGGTTATTTTTACTGTAGAAACTTGGAATTTTTGAGGCAGCCCATTGTTAAAATTCTACATGAGAATGTGTCAGAATTTTTACTGAAAGAAATGTAAAAAATTATGCTACTTGCTTAAATTTTTACATGAATGAAAGCAAAATATTAAAAGCTAGTGTCAATTTTTGACTATGTGCACATTTGTCACCGGTTTCAAATTTTTAATGTAATTTTTACGGAGATTTCACCGTAAAAAATACTTAAAAATTCTCTCCGTGTACAGACACACACACACACCCTTATTTTTGGCATCCGTAAACTTGACACATTGGTGTTTCGCATGCGTCCATTATTAATTATATTGTCGTGTACGGAAAAATCTACAAAAATTTCTGGTCTTCTGGAGACTATTAACTTTATAAAAAAAGCTCCTGCGTTTTCTGAAAATGCGTTTTTTCATGCTAGGTGCGCAACTAAGTTTCCGGGTTTTTTCGACCAATAAAAAATGGAAAATTTCGAGACAAATACAAAAAATGGTTCATTCGAAGTATTGTACCTCGCTATTTACACATTTTTGCCATCTCTCTGACAATACATAAATACCGCGACGATCAAAAGACGCGTCTGTGGACCGAAACGATTCGTTCAACCAATTTTGTACCGCATCGTAATTGGCCAAGTGTAGCTCACCCAAACCATGCGCCATCCACCGAAACGAGTGCTAGTCCGAAGGGGCCAGGTCTGGCAAATATGACGGGTGTGGTAGCAGATCCCATTTCAGTGTTTTTATGGTGTCCTGGACGATGGAACTGCGATGGCACGGAGCTTTGTCGTGCTGCAATATCAAACGTTCGTGTCTCGTCTCCCATTCTGGCCGTTTTTCGAGCAATGGGTGGTTCAAATTGATTAGTTGTTGTCGGTAGCGATTCCCATTGACAGTATCGCCCGGTTTCAGCAGCTCATAGAAAACGATTCTTTTCTGGTCCCACCAAACGCAAAGCATTGTCTTTCTTCCAAAGCGATTTGGCCGTGCCGTCGATGTTGACGCTCCGCCGAGTGAAAGCCACGATTTTCTGCGTTTGGGATTCTCGAAATATATCCCTTTTTCATCGCCAGTTACAATTCGGTGCAGGAAACTCTTTCTTTTCTGCCGCAAAAGCAATATTTCGGAAGTGGCTCTTTGATTTTCCATTTGTTTCTCAGTCACCTCATGCGGCACCCACTTTCCTTCCTTATGAATTTTTTCCATGGCGTGCAAACGTTTCGAAATACATTGCCGAGTCACATTTAATGCCTCGGCAAGTTGATCTTCTGTTTGGGTGTCATCTTCATCCAAAAACGCTTGCAGATCGGCGTCCGCAAATGTTTGCGGTCTTCCCGAGCGCTCCTTGTCCCCGGTCTCAAAATCGCCACTTCTGAACCGCTTGAACCAATCGTCACACGTTGTTTTTGATGGTATATGTTCGCCGTAGGCCTCTTCAAGTAACCGACGTGCTTCAACTGCTGTTCTTTTAGGTTTAAGCAGAAAAGCAATGCTTCCCGCAAATGCTGTTTATTTGGCACAAATTTTGACATTTTCGATTTTAGAAAAAAGGTCGTTGTGTTGCGATATTTGTTTATATTACGGCTGGGTATTCTTAACGGATGTCCAAGCTATAAAGACACCCAATTTCAGACCTGTATGCCGACTACATGTGTCGCTAGCGCCATCCATGTGTGAAACCCGGGAACTTAGTCGCGCACCTAGGAAATATAGCTATCAAGATTTGGTGCCATGTGGGCAATTTACATTTGGATGGCATGGACGCAACGGCCCATGTGTTCTAGATATACATATGTGGATATACCAGGTGTACAAGTACGAAACGGGATTTTTTTGCAAAAATTACACGTCTGTTGTTTGAAAATGATAAAAACAGATGGAAACGGCTTTCTGCGTCACATACAATTGATCCGCGAGTTCTTATTGACTTTGAGGATCATATTCATCCAATAAGGCTTGCAACGCGTTGTCTGCGAACTTTTTCAGTGGTTTCCCACGCTTTTTGTTGCTCACGTCAAAATCACCACTTTAGCATTTTTTGAACCACTCGAAACACTGCTTTACGAAGAGCATGTTCACCGTAAGCTTCGACAAGCATTCGATGCGATTCTGCAGCAGTTTTCTTCAAATGATAACAGAAAACCAATGGTCTCCGCAAATCGTAGTTCGTAGGCACAAAACTCGACATGTTTTAGGTTATAGAAAAATATACCGGTGCAGGGAACTTCGGTTGTTGTGTGTTGAAAATCTTCGTCAGCTGTTAGAGTGAGATGATGGCGCTGCAGAAGCGGTATTACGGTCCCTAAACTGATGGCTAGCACCACCTATAGGGAAATTCCGGTTTCATACCTGGTATATGCATGTATACTCAATAATACTATAATAATAATTTTATTGGAATTGTTGGCGTAATTTTATTGGAATTGTTGGAATTGGAATTGCCGTGTTGGAACATAACCTGCATGCTGCGTGAGCGCGTATGTGCGTGGTGATACGTCAAAGTGCAGTAAAATAAATAACAAACGACAATTACAGTGGATTTTCAGAGATGCGATTTAAATCGATTTTCAAGATATACTTTTTAAAGCAATTTCCATTTTTTAAAGGCATGTTTTATATCTTTCGAACTTCCATTCATTTTGTGTATCTATATATTTTGTTTGGAAAATTCAACGTATAAAATGCGTCGGGATCTATCAAGAATCTGTATTGGATTTTGTTCGATAATGTAAAACCCGTTAGGATTCAAGTTGGATTCGTACATTGGATTCCAATGGGGAATACCGATTAGAGTTCGACGTACGAGTGTGACGTTTTAGTATAGGCATCAAATGCGATGATTCATTGGATCCCTGTCAGGAAATGGAAACAAGTATGAAAATCCAATCGGATCCCTACGACAATTTCTGCACTGGCAGGCAAAGCTAGCTAGTTTCGCAGAGGCTTGGGATGGATTCTACAGTTTTGTCATTTATACGAGAAAAAGCTATACACTATCCATATACCTGAGGAAAAGTATAAATCGCGCGGAGATCGCAGAAGCTCGTTGCACTCGACTTGCTCTGCACCACTTTCCCTCGCTCTCTCGTTCTTTCTTTCTCTCTTTCCCTCTTTCCCTCTTTCCCTGTTTATCTCGTTTTTCATGCGTTTCTCATCCCATCTCATCATGTATGCCCGAGCCTCTCGCGCATTGCTCCGCTTCAAAGCTTTATCCCTCTTCTCCTTGTACTTCTCGTAAAGAGTGGCGCTACCTAATGGTACACGAGAAGACGCGAAACTCATATGTGTGTGTGTGTGCACGTGTATATAATACGCAAGTAGAAGCAAAGAGGGCGCGGCGGCCTCGAATGCGGGGGCAGCGAGCCTGTCTTACCCTTCCCTCTTTCGCGTTGAAGGGTTTTTCATATCATATATACATATACATTAACACACACACATACACTTTTTTACATTTATATATATATATATATATGGGCAAATGGAATTTTTAAGACCATCGACTTCGGGTACCGACCTTAAAACAGCCAGGCGTGCTGATAGTCAACATTACGTGGATATAATGGGTTCAAAATATTCTCGTACCTTACCTCTTATATATATATATATATCAGAAGCTTAAGGGACGACGTAACTAACACGATTTAAGGGTAGTAAAGGGATGTATGCTGAGCCCTTTCGTCGGCTGCAATTCTATGTATGGCCGCGCATACATAGAATATGTGTGCGTGACTGTACATTCGAGCACTTGGTGAAAACGCCAAGCGATGTGATTCTCGCTCCGGTTTTGCACGACGGAGAAAGAAGAGAGAGGGAGAGAGACTTGAGATCACTTCTCCCCCTTTCGCTCTCTCTCTCTTTCTCTCTCTCTCTCTCTCTCTCTCTCTCTCTCTCTCTCTCTCTCTCTCTCTTTCTTTCTCTCATCGATGTTAGAGATGTATAGAACACTGGAAAAAAATGTGTACGTCAGTATAAAAATCCCGTTTTTCCCTCCTTCTCTTGCTTTCTAGCTCTCACTTTGGTCCTTGCTTCATCTATCCCTTGCTTTTCGTCGTGTTTTGTCTGCCCATCAATGTCTCCCTTCCTTTGTCTTTTTCTCTCGTTTCTCTCTCTCTCTCTCTCTCTCTCTCTCTCTCTCTCTCTCTCTCTCTCTCTCTCTCTCTCTCTCTCTCTCTCTCTCCCTCTATTTACTCTTTCCTTCTCTTTCTACCCCTCACTTTCTCTCTTTCCACCTGTCTTCCTGTCTGTCTTTCTCCCGCTATCTTGCTATCTCTTTCTCCTCGTCACTCTCCTTCTACTGCGGATTCGGTTCTCTCTTGGCTCTCTTGCCGGTATTAGTGGTGCAAGGGTCCTTGCTTTGACTCCACGAACTCGCAGAGTCTGACTGAATGCCCCTCTACTTGACGAGTACGTGCTTCTAAGTGCATCCCGATTTTTTCGAAGCCCTTTGATTATACTCTACTCCCCGTGTACGTGCGCACGTTTGTCCCACACACGCGTGTGCGCTTTCATATATTTTCGATTACCATGGAATTTCACGGGAACAAATTATCAGCTCCTCGTCACGGGCGAAACATTATTCATCTCATGATTCACTATTTATTGTTAGTTCCGTAATTCTGGGAGCTCTGTGCGATTGAAATGCCATAAACGAACACGTTTAAAACATCTACGAACTAGCCAGCTTTGACGAAAAATATAACTACCGAATTATCATTGGCGGATGAGAATTTTGTGTCACATTTTTTTTGTTTTGCGATTTTTTAAATATATATTTAATTCATTTGATGTGAGCCTTTTTCGTTTATTGACCGGGGGAAATGTTGTTTGCGCGATCTCGAGAGACCTCTCATTAAACACGTTTTTTAAACTCATCTCTCTCTCTCTCTCTCCTATTAAGGATGTTGAGTTCCTATGAAACATGTTAATGTTAATTGTTCAATAAATAGCTTCTTAATCGTCATGAAATTTTTACACGACCTCCTGAATACTTCATGTAAAAACATACCAAATTTTCAGAATTCTATCATCATTACTTCAACCTCCTTAAGGGTTGAAATAAAAAATGATAAGAAAATTCTGAAAATTTGGTATGTTTTTGTATGAAGTATTTAAGAGGTCGTGTTAACATTTCACGACGATTAGGGAGCTCGTTATTAAAAAATTAACATTTTGTTGAGAACAATTTTTAAAAGAAATAAAACAAAATTTATCAATAAACTTCGTTTTGTTTCCATAGCTTTCAGTATATTGTAGATATTATAAAATTGAGAGGTCAAAAAAAAACTTATTGCAAAGTTACATCAGTTTCCATAAACCAACATTTAATTTGTGAATGTTAATTGTTCAATAACGAGCTTCCTAATTGTCGTGAGATTTTCACACGACCTCTGAAATACTTCATACAAAAACATACCAAATTTTCAGAATTTTATCATCATTTGCGATTTGGGACTCAACATCCTTAATTGTGATATTGTGCGTAGTCATTAATTCGGAAGTTTACACTCGCGCGAGTCTTGATGGTTCTATACGCCTAAAATTATTCAACTAAAATTAATATCTTCATTATTATTGACAAATATTATTATGCCTTGTTAAATCTTCAATGCCATCATCATCATCATCATCATCATCATCATCATCATTATTATTATTATTATTACTCTATACAAGTCTCGGCATTTAGCCGGAAACCTACGAAAATCCTAAGGACGTATGTCAAGTAGGATTCTTTTACAAGTTTTTACTATTGCTATTTTTACTGTTGCTACTATTATTTTGTTGTTATAATAATAATAATAATAATAATGATAATAACAATGGTAACAATAATTATTATTCATTGTTCATGGATCTCGCTGTTTATTATTATCAATATCATTATCGTCGTCCTCATCATCATCATGATAATCATTGTTATTATTGCTGGTGTTGATCCTGTTATAAGCGTTTTATTGTTCTAATAATACTAGCAATGCGGATGATAAATATGATAGTAACAATAATTATTATTCTTTGTTCACACATCTCGTCTTTCCGCGAGTTCCGGACGCGGCTCCGGGGTGACGTCTTTTTCCAGTAGCCCCGGGGCTACTTTTTCCAGTAGCCCAGGTGCTACTTTTTCCAGTAGCCCAGGTGCTTAAATGCATTTCCCTTCCCTTAAAAAAAAAATCATTATTGCTGTTCTTATTTCCATTTTGAGGTTGTCATAATAACATTAATAACGCCCATGATAGTAATAATCGCAAAATAATTATCATACATTCACGCACTCGCTATCCATTACGATTATTATAAACATTAGTACTATCCCGGGATTCGAAATTCTCAACGACCTTACCCGTACGCGAAAATCAATTGGTCGCTCGTGCCCTACGCAAAACAATGATGAACAATGCAAGTTTTCCGGCGTAATCCGAAAACACTGCTCAGAATAAGGGGAAAAAAGAATCGTATTAATCACGACGCGACAATACGGAACACGACGAGTTGCCGGATGGACCGGAGAATTTTTGTGGGTGTCCATGATGGATGAGAGCGACGAGTCCGCCGGGCGCGCGCGGGGCCTAGAATCTCTTCATAGGTGTGTAAGTAGCCGTGTTGATTTATTTGATAAACGAGAGTGTGTAGTGCGCGGTATAGGGCTTTAAGGGGACCCGAGATAGGGAGATAGAGGTTTGGGAGAGAGCTCTCCAACGGAGAGTCCTACAACGTTGAGCGCACTCCTCTTTCACTCATTTATATATATATATATATATTCATACACATACACCCATGGCATACCTATCCATACGTAATACTTTCCTGAACATATCTACACAGACATTGAAAATATTCGTTGGTACGATGACGCGTGTGCATTCACCGCTTGCAAACCCAAACAATTTCGCTCTTTCGCAACTTTTTTTTTATCCTCGTGCTCTTTTATTCCTTTTTCTTCATCCATCGCGATGTTTACACGGTCTGGGGGCGGAGGCGTGCTAAGAAATAAAACACTCAACTATTGACACTTTTTTTTCTTCAAATTGTGTGAAATGTTTTTGGCGTTCGATTTTTTTTCGATTCTGGATTTTTTTATGGCCCCTTTGGGACTTCAATATTTTAATCTGATATCGCGGGTACGTGAAGCGCGGCGGAGAAAGTAAAAAAAAAAAGAAATATTGTTTGTGCTGCGAAAACAGTGCGGGTCGAATCCTTAAGGCTGCTTAGCCCGTGGAAAAGGGGGAGGGTGGGGGACAAGGGATGAAGCGACTTTGAGAGATGTAGGAGACTTTAGCAAATCCCAGACAAATTAGGGGATGGTTCCGAGCATTGTTTTCGGAACAATGTGGGGGAGGATCAGTTTTTTTGTGCTGTTATACCGTGTATTATGTATACTTGCGCATGCGTATTTATGTATGTTGAAAAATGTATGTACAGTGGATGCATATAAAAATGTGGGTAAAAATATACGTCAAGGCGATTTTGAAGACATACGACTTTGAGGACCGTCCTCATAGGAGCACATGGTCCTCGCAATCACCGCGATGTGAGTCCCAATGTCTTAAAAATCGTTAGTAGCTTAATGTAAGCAATTATATGCAAGGCATTTCGAGGTCCGGTACCCAAAACCAACGGTTTGGATTTTAGGCGTTACCCCCACTTGTAGCGCAAAAAAGGCCTTTTTCATGAATTTTTTTAAAGAAAACTACAAAACTTTTTTAATCCATCAATGTACCATCTTAAAGAACACATCTTGAAGAACTTTCAGTAATTTTTTTATTGAAAAATATTACATTGTTTAGTGGCAAATGGCCGTCAATGAAATAATGTTTTTATATACACGGTTTGCGGTGACCAACATTGCGGCGAAGTGGATCATCTGAAAAAAAAATGCGGATGGATTTAGTCAAATATACAGTATAAACTAGTCTTTAATCGAAGGATTTTAAAAAATATTCATTTTTCACAAAATGGTGGACAGTCAAAGTTAATGGTTCGATTTTAACGAAAAAAACGGCCGTTTTTTGGCTATAAAACGGCCATTTTTTTCGAAAAAAAAATCGAACGATTAAAGACTACATTTTTATGTATTAAATAAGCCTGCAAAATTTCAAGAAGCTCGGTTCATTAATGTTCGAGTAATCTTGGTCACCGACTTCAGAAATGCCGTTTTGAGGAAAACGCGTTTAAAGTTTCAATTTCAGTTCTTCAATTCACGGATTCTTCTCTTTCAACGCTCATATCTCAGTCAATTTCGTTCGGATCGACTTGAAATTTTCAGGACATATTCTCAGATACTTATACTTCAAAAAAATCCAATAAAAAAATCGATTTTTTCAAAATCGCAAGTGGGGGTAACCCCTTAAAAGCAATTGGGAGTCATTGAGACTAGTTATTGGCTTTTTTTCAATCGTAGATTCCATTGTACGCGGATTTCTTGTAACTAGTGTGTTTTTTTTGTTCATCTCAACTTCAGTGACTGATTCTTTCAAACCGATGTTCTACACCTTTGATCGAAATCTTGAGGCATTTGAGGGGGGAGATACCTTTAGGCCAGAAAAAAATCTTTTTTTTTTCAAGGAAAGATTTCTTCACCATTTTCGATACTTAGGGTATGTTTTATTACTACTTTTGGCTGTTACATAGTATTTTTTTTTATTCATCTTTAAAAATGGCGGAGGTATAGCGCGGTCTTCTAAGCGGGTTGCGGCGGATGTTGTCAGACACGGCGTGGCACGTAGCGTTGGCGGGATCAGTCTGAAAAAAAATCAACGAAGATTTTTCTTTCCTCAACACTCGTACGTAGATGGTGAACCAAGAAAAATTGAAAAGTATTGAAAATCGATGAAATGGCACGCTGTGAAACAAAAAGCTTGAACTTTTCGAAAAAATAACTGAATTTTGCAATAAAAAAATACTTTTATTTTATCAGAATTGTTCGATTAGTGTATTAGCTGTACGTCACGCCAGTTTTGAAAATGCAGTTTAGAAGATCGTGCCACACATCCGCCATTTTTGAAGATTAATAAAAAATACCATGTGACAGCCAAAAGTAGTAATAAACCGTATCCTAAGTCTCAAAAATGATGAAGAAATCTTTCCTTAAAAAATAAATCATGAAAATCGGCAAATTTTTTTTTCGCGTGAAGGAATCTTCCCCTTAAGATTGTGTTCGGTTGATCATATATTTATTGCTCAAAAGTGCACCGCATAACGCGAACACAAGTAAAAAACAAATCGCATGAAAACTACACACGCAAAAGTGAAAAATAAAAAAGGGCTTCTTTCTCAAAAACTAAAAAAGATCGTAGAACATACATGGGGGGGAGTCAGATACGTATTGATATGAGGCATCTGGATTTTCTTTCGGACACGTACGCACGCGCGCACACACACACACACACAGAGAGAGAGAGAGAGAGAGACACACCCACCTATATATATCTGACTGTGAATAAGGGAAATCGGAAAGAAAAGGGGATTTAATATTGCTCGCTGCAACTACGATATATAAACGCGCAGGTACATGAGCAAAGGAGGATGAGAAAGACCGGAGTAAAGATCGCGTTCGTACAGTCCCGGATTAATGGCTGACTCGAAGCTGCCCTCCGCACTAGGGGTTGCTCTACCTTTCTCTCCGTCTCACCGTTTCTCTTGTTCTTTCCATCTCTCTCCTCTCTCTCTCTCTCTCTCTCAGAGGCGAGAGATCATCCTACGGCTTACGAGAGTTAAAAAAATAAAAGAGTCAAGCTAAATAAGAGAAAAAGTGGTTTGGCCCTGATGGCTTATATATTCGCGAACAATTCATTAATTCGGAGAATCAATTAACACCGGGAAAGAAAAAATAAGATATATCTATATTGATCGATAACTGGCTCGCTGCCCACTCAAATTTGTATTTATAATCCGCGATTATTCCCGCCATGAAACACATTTTCGGTCAAGTTAGACGCAATATTCATTCCCTCTCTATATCGCTAAAACGAAAAAGAAATCTTTATATTTACCTATACTTCTCCGATATTTCAACCGTTCGACAGAAAAAAATCGAATCGATACGGTACTTGTCGGTGACAATTTGTTTTTTTTTCCACTTCGGGAGCGTGTGCTCGGTTTTCACCAGTATAGAAACAGGAAAACTCGAAACTACTTTCGTTTTGTCACTCAATCTGCGGGCCAGATGGATGAAGGGGGCTTGAAAATACTCTTGTCGATAATTTCGTATACTGCCACGGGGAGCTACAATTTTTGTGTTATTTTTATTCGTTTTGCACATCGACGAAAATGCAAGCCAATGGCGAAGGAAAAAGCGACGGCGTATTAAAACAATTCAGATGTCAATTCAATGTTCTATAATCACGAAAAAAAAAAATTTTGTTTTTAAAAAAAATGGTTTTAACTATCTCTGTAATTTTATAGTTTGAGCAAGCTCCTATTCAAATCTCTAAGCAATAATTATTGGAATTCCTGGCTAAAAATCATTTTCGGAATAGTAGGGCCCACTTTCGGCATGGAAATGATTTTCTAACAATAAGAAACTCCCAGATAATTCAAAGGTCGATCTAGTCTCTTCTTTTTTTTTGGATTAATCTACGAAGTCTTTTGCGTGACTATGATACTCGTTTAAATATATATGGATAAAGGCAATGGATATTTTTGATTCGTTGTATAGAAGTAATGTTGGCTGTCGGTACGTCCGGCTGTTTTGAGGACGGTTATCGAAAGTCACAATTTGTTTAAACAAATTGAGGGACGAAAAAGAGGATTTCAAACTTTATTCAAACGAATTAAGGGATGAAAGGGAGAACCTTAAAATCTGTTTTAATGTATTGAAAAAACGAAAGAGAGGACCTTAAAATCTGTTCAAACGAGATGAGAAATGAAGAAGAGGACCTCAAAATTTAAATGAATTGAGGAACGAAAAGGAAGACCTTAAAATTCTTCAAACGAAATAGGAACGAAGAAGGAGACCTTAAAATTTCTTCGAATAAATTGCAGATAAAAAAGAACCTTAAAACTAGTTTGAACGAATTGAGGAACAAAGAAGAGGACTAAAATTTCCTTGAACAAATTGAGGAACGCAAAGCGGGACTGAAATGTCTTCGAACGAAATTGAGGAACGGAAAGGGGAAGCATAAAATGTGTTCAAACGAAATCAGGATAAAAAGAGAGGCGCAATTTGTTCGAACATATTGAGGAACGAATAAAAAATACCTCAAACCACGTTTGAATGAATTGAGGAACAAAAGCTTGGATCTCAAAATTTATTCGCTCAAAGTGAGGAACGAAAAAGGTGGAAGCATGAAACATGTTCAAACGAATTGGGAAACAAAAAAGAGGACTTAAATAAATTAAAATTTATTAGAACGAATTGTCGAATGAAGAAAACACCTTGAAAATGTATTTAAACTAATTGAGAGCGACAATCGGTTCGTATAAATTACAAGTCCCAACTTTGTGTCGGATCTTAAAGGTTTTTTCAACTTTTAAAGGACCTTAATATTTGTTTGAAGGAGTTGATGATTTTGAGGTCCTTGAAGTAATTGTACAAATATGTTCATGATCATCTGAAGATGTTCTTGAAGACATTAGACTGTATATAGGGATCATAGGGGTATATAGGGACTGCTACTATGCGGACGGTCCTCGAATCCCAATGGCATCAAAATGATTTTTTCTCATATACATAGACCTGGGGTAGAGGGATTTGTAGAGAGATCTTACTGACCATGCAGGAGGAGTAAGAGATAAAGATCCCGTTCGGCCCCTCGCGCAAATATATATATATATATATATATATATATATATATATATATGCGTGTGTGTGCGAAAGGTGGCGGAGAAGGCGCCGTCGTTGATTGGATCACCGCAAGAAATCGATAGTCTCTTTCTCTCTCGCTCGCACTCATCCTTGCGGATACTGTACCACCCTCACCCTGAACGTCGGCAGCAGCTAACTCGCCGAACTCGCGCGGTTTTATCTCCCTCCCTCACCCTCATCAAGCTTCTCTCTCTCTCTCTCTCTCTCTCTCTCTCTCTCTCTCTCTCTCTCTCTCTCTCTCTCTCTCTCTCTCTCTCTCTCTCTCTCTCTCTCTCGCGCGCGCGCGCGCGCTCCCTCCAATTTCCCCGTGACGGCCTCCTGGAGGATCCTCGAGTACCCTCTCATAGCCCTCCGAGCCACCCAACCGAGCTCTGTCCGGCAGTCTCCATGCCAACACCCGCTCGATAAATTTATTGGTCGACTCTCCCTGACGATGCTGCGTGGCAATATAGGTATATATATATATATATATATATACACATAAAACCACCCCTGCTCGGTTCGGTGCGGAAAATGTGTAAGAGGGGAGTGGGGGGAGGTATTTTCTTGCGCGGAGCCACTAAAAACGAGCCCGTCAAAGTCGCACGTATCCTCCTCTTCGAGCCCTCCAGGTGTTATCGTCCATAAACTCTTGCATATTAGTGAATAAAAGTACTCGAAAAGTCTTCGTCATCGGCGCGTTTTTGATGCGAGGTGAAATGAGGCTACGTCTGTATATATATATAGATATATATACTTTTCAAATCAGCAAAAAAACATATCATGGATTTATTTTTGTCGTCTAAGTGTTTCTTGATAGTTCCTGAGTTCCAACGTACACCCTTGTCAGTTTTTACGTATTAGCCCCTTCCCAATTGGACCCATTACAATCATTCCCTACCTCCACTTTGCTTCTGTAAGCTAACTTCCGTTGCGGCCACAACCGTCTTAAGCTACACCATATCGCATTTGCCATGGGCACGGAGAAACTGTGGAAAACCCGTGCGGGTATAAGACGGCCCCATATTCTTCTCATTTTTTCTTTCGTCCGGAAATGATCAGGGAAAAGTTAGGGAATTTTGACAATTCTCTGGGATTTTTCCAAACTTTAGTTTTTGCACGAATTACGAAAAATGAAGCGTACTTAAAAAAAAGAACTGAAAAGTATAAAAATCAATATATTTCTTCATTGCATACAAAAAAAGGTATGTCATTGCCAAACATTAGAAATTGTAACGAACTAAAAACTAATGTACTTTAAAGCACATTCGTTTTTGACATACCATTTTTTGTATATAATGAAGAAAAATATTTATTTTTATACTTTTCAGTTCTTTTTTTTCAAGTCCAAGAGCTCTAAAGGTCTATATATTTGCATTCGATTTGTCGATACACAACAGTATACTTATTGTTGTAGATAAGTGTTTAAATTTATTTTTTAGCTATTGGCACCGACATACTATATTATATCTGTTTATAATAAAGAGCAGCTTCTGTATTTGCTTTAATGTATTTTTTTACTTCACAGTGCTTAAATTATTTTTCTGATTTTTTATTTATTTTATATTTTGATATTAAACATTTTTATATATTCGCTTTAAAAAAATTATGTTTTTCATTCGACCCCAATTTCTCTGGAATATTTGCAAAGCTATGTGCAAAACCTGCAAAAGTTAGGGAATTCGTGAGTCAATAATGCGTAACAACCATGCAATGTCAATTTAATTATGGAACTCGCAGAGGAATTCACGTAATGAATTTCAGTCGAATTTTAAAGGCAACGAAGTATGTGCATTGCACTATCGTACAAAAAATTTAATTAAAAAAATATGTTTTAAAGTTTGAACGGCGAAAACGTTTGTTATTTTTCAAATTTTAAACTTTACCTCCACCCCAAATTTAGAACATAATTTTATCTATTGCATGTTTTTTACCTGTTACTTATATTTTTGGTTAAACGAATAACAATATTTATTCCAATAAATAAATGTGCAAGTTTTATGCAATTACCACACAACCACGTTCACTAACCTATGAAGCTGCAAAGTGACCCATAAATATTCTTTTCGGAGAAATGAGTGAGAAGTTATCGAAACTTTTCTTTTCTCGTTGAGATTTTCACCCCCTTGTGCACACAGTACCACGGGGCGCATAACGATCATTCGCGCACTTCGGTGAAATCGTAAATAAATTACGAGCGAGGAAGGGAGAGAGAGACAGAGAGAGAGAGAGAGAGAGAGAGAGAGAGAGCGCTCCAAAGAATTTCCAACGCGACCCCAATCTCTTTGGTCCCGAGCTAGATCGCTAATGTCAACATTATGACTAAACATACGCACATACGCGTACGGTGAGGTACATTTATATGATCCGTCGTCCACCCTTTCTCACGATCCTTCACTTGTTAATCGCTGGCCATTTTTAACCTACACGCTACGTGATTTTTTGTACGGACAATTAAACTCTCGTAATATGTACACGACGACAGCTTCCAAAATGAGCTCAGTCTAAGCACTCACAATAAACGTCAGTACAAATGTCAATCCGTGCTGGTGCTTGTCACGATTTGTCTGAAAGATGGATCGGCCGATTCAAGCTCGTGTATTTCGCTACATACTCGAATCCGGTGCACCAAAATGTCCGGCAATGTTGTATAGTCAATATTTTTCTTATTTAAAACGCATTTAAGACGAGTATGAAGGGAGGGGGGTTCGCAGTATAACGCGAAACAGAGCTGATGACCGCTGGAATCGCAGACTTATCGGTAGGTCAGTTAGTCAGAACATTTTTGATTATTGAAACTTCAAGTGCGTTTTTCTGTAAGCCACTTTTTCTTGAACCTGAAGATAAGTCGAAAACCATCCCATCGATCAATTAAAAATTTTGTACACTCTTAGATACCATACGTACCGTCTACGTGAACCTAAAGTTCCTTCAATATTGTTCTTGTACCTACATTTTCGTTAACAAATACTGTGGTAAAAATTTCATGAAAAATTCAACTTTTTTAAAACACGTACCATTTTTCGAATTTTCACTTTTCTTTGGATTCGTTAGGTTCACAGAGAGCGTGCGCGTCTTAGAAATCGAAAACTTCTTGGAAGTTCTCGCCGAATGTTCAGATTAATGCTCCAGACGCTTGACTATACGCCGTTGAACAATTCAGGCAGCAACCGTCTCCGGAGCAAGTGTCGTACACCCGCGAATTTTCAATATTTAATGAAAAAATGACTTTCCCACACACTTTAAAGATGTTATAATATGCACATGTAATATTCATTATGTAGAATAAATAGTTTTACCATAAAAATCTTTGGAATTCGCTTATTTTCGACTGACTAAAAGAATCTCCCCTCTTGGAGCCTAAATCAGAAAAATACCGAAAACAATGGCTTGCTCAACATTTTAAGATGGAGTTAACCTAATCTAAGGCCTCAACTTTGGCGAGAATTTAAGTTTTGAAAAATTATTAAAAAATATTTATGGTACCGAAGAAAAAAAACACCGTTTTTCATCACCTTAAGGATGTTGAGTCCCTATGAAACATGTTAATGTTAATTGTTCAATAAATAGCTTCTTAATCGTCATGAAATTTTTACACGACCTCCTGAATACTTCATGTACAAACATACCAAATTTTCAGATTTCTATCATCATTACTTCAACCTCCTTAAGGGTTGAAATAAAAAATGATAAGAAAATTCTGAAAATTTGGTATGTTTTTGTATGAAGTATTTAAGAGGTCGTGTTAAAATTTCACGACGATTAGGAAGCTCGTTATTAAAAAATTAACATTTTGTTAAGAACAATTTTTAAAAGAAATAAAAAAAAATTTATCAATAAACTTCGTTTTGTTTCCGTTGCTTTCAGTATATTGTAGATATTATAAAATTGAGAGGTAAAAAAAAACTTATTGCAAAGTTACATCAGTTTCCATAAAACAACATTTAATTTGTGAATGTTAATTGTTCAATAACGAGCTTCCTAATTGTCGTGAAATTTTTACACGACCTCTGAAATACTTCATACAAAAACATACCAAATTTTCAGAATTTTATCATCATTTGCGATTTGGGACTCAACATCCTTAATATATATATATGTATGTATATGTATGTATACGCACTCTTAGTATGTAAATATGCAGAAATACATACATATGTGCGCGTGCGTGCGTGCGTGTGTGTTTGGGTTACCACATTTTAAGGTAGACCTATAGGCCTCACCTTTGGCGAGAATTTTTGTTTTGGAAAATCGCTAAATATATTTGTAACGTCGAAGAAATAAAACGGCGTTTTTTCATCACCTTAATATATGTACGCACACTTCGTAAACTACTATATACACTATTCTATATAGTATAAACTATATATATATATATATATATATATATATATATATATATATATATATATATATATATATATATATATATATATATATATATATATATATATATATATATATATATATATATATTGTCAACCGACGGTGCGCAGTTAGGGGGCGAAAGGGAGCGACCAGGGTTTGCTGGCACAGCATCGGCATCAGAACGCGTACAGGCAGGGTCAAGTGCTTCCATCTCCGCTGTGCTTGAAATGCTCTCTCCCCGCGCTTCCCCCTTCCCCTCTCTCGCTCTTTCTCACTTTTCCGCGGAACCCGCCCGCATTTTCCCCCGGGTCTCCTGTACCTTGCGCCTCCCCACTTTAACTTTCCCTCCCTTCTTCGTATTCCTATAATCACCATTTTCTCTCTTGCGCCCCCTATTGAACTTTGCTTACCTTTCGTAATTTTCTCCTCGACATCGTCGTCGTCTTCGCCGCTGCCACGTCTTCGTCTTCGCCCGAAACGTTTACCATCATTCCCTCTCTGCCTGCGAAATTCTTCGTGCCTCGTTTATTATCGTGTTGGTGGCCGAATGTCAATCCGTGCTGGCGCTCTCCCCTCCTCCCTCTCTCTGTCTTTCTCTCTCTTTCCGTTTCGCACCTATGAACAAGCTACGAACGAGACCGCGGGAACCATAACCAAGAGCAGTGGAGTTCGATGCCTCAGTAGTCGAGCCCCGTTTTTATCGGACGCACAGTAGTTCGAGTTCGCCTATGGGCCGGCTTCTTGTCGTTGGTCGCCGACGGCGATCGTATCTTCTCTACGAATTCCACATCTTTCCCGTATTATTTCTCGCGATTTTTTGCGCGGAACCAAAATCTTCGCGAAATAATTTCGATGCGATGAAAATTCCTTGAAATTTTGTGCTTTTGACAGCCTCGTAGCGGAAGGAAAATACTAGAAAAAAATGACGAATGTACATAATTATTTTGTGTCATTTTATTTAAAAAAAAAAGAAAAAACTACAGTATGAACTTAATTTTTTCGCTCTGTCGGCACGAAATGATATCATAAAACTTCAAAGTGTTCGAAAGCATATTTAGATGGATGAAAGCATATTTATACGAAGGTCGTTTCAAGGACAGTCCTGTTGCAAGGATCGACAATTTGTGTTGAAAAAATTAGGATCCTCAAAACAGCCAAATGTGCTGAAACCTCACATATATACTTATATATTCGGACGTTGAATAAGTTGTCGCTGTTTTCCAACAGATGGCGGTGCCAGAACTGCGTGCGTAGAGTCTAAGATGGTAACGCGTTTATAAACAAGTATACACGCATATCGATTTCAATAAGGAAGAAATTATCATGTTAATTCGATAATGTTATTTGCATACATTGTCACTACGCCTACTTCTTAATAACCCAACTTTGTGCATTGCCACATATGTACCCGATGCGAAATATCATAATTAACAAAGTAGGATTGGCTCAGTGGACAACGTCGCAATCCCCCAATCCAGAGTCCCGGGATTAAAACCACCTCACACGTAAGCGTTATTAATAGAATTCAAAATTAATGTGTTTAATTTATTTACGGCAAAAATACCGTATTTGTAAATAGTACATCACGAACCTCATCGAAATACTGTGCAGTGATGTAAACAACGTACGAAAAAAATTCTAGCTATATCTAGGCGTTCTCTAACTTCAGCTGGGTTGTAGCTACGATACAATTTTATATTTTTTTCGAACGAAAAACAAAACTCATCACCGTGTAGCTGGAAATAAATATTCTTAATCACCACTGGCTAGCCGTTTTACCTAGCTATGGCGCAGCTTTTAGCGCTTTCAGCGTGATAGTGACTTAACACAAAAATTCAATTTTTGTATCTAGTCGTCACCTAATTATTTATTTCCAGTCACTAGCTGAAGAAAAGTAGGTCATGGCTAGGTCAGAAATATTATGCAGCCGTGGGATATTTCGTTCTATCTAGTCAGCATATAATTTTTTGTATTCAGTCACTAGAGGACCACAGCGTTACAAAGCTGGCTAGTCAATAGCTAAAACGGCTATCCAATGGCGATTCGAACCATAACTTTACTAGCTTGTGGCTAGTTACGTTTTCCACTCGGGTACTATAAGTAAGCTTGAAATTCAGTTTAAGTCATTTTCCCGAAATGTAAACAATTTTTTTAGTAGTTTTAAACATGTCAAATTTCGTGCCAAAAAAGGAGTTTTTACGAGGAATGTTACTGCACTCCTTTAAAAAAAAAAATACGCGGCTCAAGCACACAGAATTCTTATTGAGACTTATAGCGATCATGCTCTCCCAGAACTAGCATGCAGAGATTGGTTTACACGCTTCAAAAATAATGATTTTCACGTGTTGCAATGGAGGCTTTACTCCACGAAGACTCATGTTAGACGCTATCTGAACTTGCGGAAGCATTAGGTGTTGATCATACAACAGTTACGAAATGTTTGAAAGCATTAGGAATAATATTTAAATAAAGCATTAATTTTCACGGAAAAAAAAACAACGAGAACTTATTCAACATCCCTCTATATGTGTATAATCTTTTTCGAATATATCATTTGAAAAAGACGATGTGGTCGAATACTTTTTTCACCCACTGTATATATATATATATACACAGTGGATAAAAAAAGTATTTGTGCACATCGTCTTTTCCAAATTATCCTTTGAAAAAATAAAATGCTTTATTAAGTTTCTGTGCTCGATAGCTTATCCTAAATATACATGGTCTCTGTTTACAAAAATCTTGGGAAAATACAAACAAAAAAATAAAGCCAAATTAACAACAGTTTCGCGTGAGATGTACAAATACTGTTTTTACCCACTGTAGTTTGTCTTCTGGTTGGCGATCTGTAGAGGGACATTTCTTCCTCTTGAAAAAATTGCGGAGTCAAGTTCTCTCTGCTCCAACAGCATGGAAAACGTCTCTCTCTCTCTCTCTCTCTCTCTCTCTCTCTCTCTCTCTCTCTCTCTCTCTCTTATTAATTCTCCCTGCAGTGCATCCGTCGACTCGCTGCACCCGCGTTCTTACGATAGGACCGTCTTGCGAGAAAAACGCGAGTCTTGTGCGCACGACTAGGAGCAGAGACAGAAACGAGAGAGGGTCGAGAGCCGTTTCGAGGGCCTCCATTAACCGAGGTCTACGAAGAGAAAATCTTGAGAGCAGAGCCGCCCCTCCTATGTCGACGTGTTTCGTGCCAGGGAGGGAAGAAGTCGAAAAAAAAGAACGCGACATTTTCCACCGTTTCTAGAGAGGCGAAAATGAATGCTTGCACGAGCATTGCGCCGACGTCGTCTCTTTCCGTCACGGACCGTTCCTCCTTACCCCCCCCCCCTCCGCGAGATAATTAGACACGGAGAAAAAAAGATACATTTGCCACTGGGAATGGATACGAGCTAGATGAAAAATAAGTAGATTAAAAGTGGAAAAAAGAACCCTTAAGGAGCAACGGAGTATATGGGGGTGAGACAAATTTGCAAAGTGAACGTATTTACAAGATTCAAAGCGAGAGTCAGAAGAGGCGCTCGTCAAACATTGCCACTGGAGGGATCATCATGAAATAACTTTATAAGGAACTACATATATATATATATATATATATAGACGCTCACTACCGGTAAAAAGTTTTCGGACTCGACAGATAATTTTGAAATTTTCGATCACTGGATAATTGCCAAATAATGTTAGAATAATATAATTCATTCTGTTTATTATTTTATGAAGATACTATATAACTCTATACAGGCCGTTAAGAAAGTCTATGCAAAACCTTAAGGGGGTGATAGGTCACCTCGTTAGTAACATATCTAACCTAGGTTAGCTTAGTCCAAAGGATTTTGAGTTTTCATGGTATGATTTTTGGAAAATTCCCCAAAGTTAGGTACTAATTCATTTACCTTTTATGTTCAATGTTATTTTTTAAATATCATTAACACAAGAGGTATTTAATAAAAATAGCATTAACATGAGAGGTAAACGAGTTAGTACTTAATTATGGGAAATTTTTCAAAAATCATGCTTACGATGATAACACGAAATCCTTAGACTTTGGACTAAGGTAACATAGGTTTGATATGTTCCTAAAGAGGTGACCTATCACCCCCTTAAGGCTTTGCGTCGACCTTCCTAACATCCTGTATAATGAATTATATTATTGCAATATAATTTAACAGTTATCCAAAGTGATCGAAAACTTTTGATCGGTAGTGTATATTAGATATGTATGTATGTATGTATATATATATATCTGAAAGTTCGAATAGCATTATTAACCCTTTATATCACCGTGTGGCAGCTCTGTAACGAACCATCCAAGTCCTCACAAAATTCCATATTGAAATTGAATCCTTTTTTGAATCAATGTCACACAGCTGCTACAAACCCTTCTATGGTTTTTTCAAAGTGCAATTTATACAAGCCAGGTGGCGTTAGTTGGATAAAAATTTGTTCGAAATTCACTTATCGCGAGATTGCCGGATTCAGGGGTGCGTAAAGTTTACGAAAGTAAAAAAAAAATGAAAACGACGAACGGTGTGTGAAAAAGGTTGCGTGGCTTTGTGCTGTAACAAGCAAAACAACTGTTTCAAAGGATTCCATACATCATAAAGGCATGTTACGATGCAATGTAACATGTCTGACACACTCATTTTATTGCGTTATAACTAGCCACCTGATTACAGTTTCGAAAAACCAAATAAAACGTGTTTTTTTAAATTTATTAAAACCTACCATAAAATCAACGAAACTTATTGATCAAAATTGAAAAAAAGAATGCACGATCACAAAGGCTTTTATCTGCGGTTATAAATCCGCTTACTATATGTAATAATCACATTGATTGGTCCAGACCACTCACTGATTGTATCTATCGAAAATGGTTTGCATTGGAAAAGAAAACTTTAACTTATCACGTGTAAATCGAATGGAGAATAAAAACCTCACGAGTCACCTGTTAGAATTAACCTACAGGCTGCTCTTTTCACGAGCTTCTTTGTTTCGTTATCGAGTAATATTTCAAGGGGTGAAAGCCCGAATCGAGATTTTTTTTTAGGTCAGTCTAATGTACACATATAATTTTTCCAAATTGTCACGTTACCAAGTTCGAAAATTTGTCTAGTTCATAGACTTTAGAAATTATGGTAAATTCCCCAAAAGCACAAAAACATTATATATGGGGAAATAGAAGACTTTCGAGCTTTACTATTTGACCAATAATTTTTTAGAATTTTTTTTCGTTTTGTGACTGTGCTATTTCGAGAAAAAATTCGAAAACCCTGCCGATTTTATTTGCTTTCTCAATTTATTTATTTTATTTATTTATTTTATTTATCAATTTATTTATTTTATTTATCAATTTATTTATTTTATTTATCAATTTATTTATTTTATTCTCAAATAAAAATTCATCGGGGTTTTTAAAACAACATTTTTCATTTTTCGCCTCGGTCTTTTTATTATGTGGCGAAAAATCGAGCGATGAAGACAGAGTGAGCGAGCGAGATAGAAGAGGGAGAGACGAGAAGAAGCACAAAAGTAATTCGGAGAAAAAAGAGGGCAAAGGGATATTGAAACGTGGACCAGGGTGCGTGGAGGCGGGAGATATGCGGACGGGAAAATGTAATTTCAGTTGAAAACAAGAGGGATGGAAGAAAGAGAGAGAGAGAGAGAGAGAGAGAGAGAGAGAGAGAGAGAGAGGCAGAGGCAGAGAGACAGAGAGATACAGAAGCGAGTACAGTGGCGATGCGGGAATGGCGAGAGCAGCGGTAGACGCAGCTCACCGACCCACATCGAGTTTCGAGTGTTTGGATTGCTGACGCGGCGATCCAATCCAATTCAATACCCATATAGTGGATGGCCAACTATGTATACACAAATTTATATACGTATAGTGCACAAGAACGAAAGGGCGTAACTAACTAGAATTTGCGCAATCGGGGGTCATAGTTGCAGCCTTTTACCTTTCGGCGGCTGACCTACCCGTTCCTACGAAATATTTTCCTTCCTATATGGGACATCTCGTGCAAATGAAGCACGAATCCTCGCTGCTTCCCTATCGATCCTTATACTCTTTGCTCCGATCGGAGTTCAATAATTTTATCGTTCAGCATTTATTGAAACTTCAGTATAGGCATATACTATTCACAAGCATAGTTTTTTTTTACCATATAATATTCCCATTGTGCCTAAAAAGTATTATGATAAATACTATTACGACTATCGTATAGAATAGTATCATTTTGTATCCGATAAAATAGTAGGGATATAGTATCATTTAGCATAGTAGTTTCTTGTATCATGTAAAGTGTAAATTATAGATAAAAGTATTATGAAAAATACTGTTATTTAGTATAGTAGTATTTTGTATTGGATAGAATAGTAGCAATACGGTATAAATATGACATGGTACTCTTTTGTATCACATGACGTGTAAATAATATATATAAAGTATTATGAAAAATACTATTATTACTATTATTTACTATAGTAGTATTTTGTATCTCGATGAATAGTCGCAATATTTTAATAGTATTTTAATAAATACTATTACTACTATTATTTTGTACAGTAGTATTTCACATATTACATGATGTAGTAAATATGAGAATTACTATAAATACTCCAAAGCTATTATTCGGTATAATGGTATTTTGTGTACGATCCAGTGTAGACAATACATACATGGTTTCACAATAAATACTATGAATAACCGCTACTGGCGTATGGGCGTTTTGGCTTGTCCTCCGGCGGTACTTCAAGTTAAGCAGCGACGTGCATGGCCGACACTCGGAGCGGTGACCGCTCAGCCGTGCACGAGCTGGCGCATATACCGGAACGGGTTTTTCACAGTTTAGGGATGTTGGGTTAGATTAGAAAAGTACGGATAGTAAGTGGTACGCGAAAAGGTTCAATTGGGAAGAGTAACGCGTAAGAACTGCAAGGGCATACGTTAGAACTTAGGAATAATCAAAAAAAATTTAATTAGTATACTACGATTTATTATTATACTATTTGGTTTATTAGAAAATGTATGCAATTTATAAATAATATTAAAGTAAGTATTGAGGCGTTACCCCCACTTGTAGCGCAAAACAGGCCTTTTTCATGAATTTTTTTAAAGAAAACTACAAAACTTTTTTAATCGATCAATATACCATCTTAAAGAACACATCTTGAAGAACTTTCAGTAATTTTTTTATTGAAAAATATTACATTGTTTAGTGGCAAATGGCCGTCAATGAAATAATGTTTTTATATACACGGTTTGCGGTGACCAACATTGCGGCGAAGTGGATCATCTGAGAAAAAAAATGCGGATGGATTTAGTCAAATATAAGTATAAACTAGTCTTTAATCGAAGGATTTTAAAAAATATTCATTTTTCACAAAATGGCGGACAGTCAAAGTTAATGGTTCGATTTTAAAGCAAAAAAACGGCCGTTTTTTGGATATAAAAAGGCCATTTTTTTCGAAAAAACAAATCGAACGATTAAAGACTACATTTTTATGTATTAAATAAGCCTGCAAAATTTCAAGAAGATCGGTTCATTAGTGTTCGAGTAATCTTGGTCACCGACTTCAGAAATGCCATTTTGAGAAAAACGCGTTTAAAGTTTCGATTTCAGTTCTTTAATTCACGGATTCTTCTCTTTCAACGCTCATATCTCAGTCAATTTTGTTCGGATCGACTTGAAATTTCTAGGACATATTCTCAGATACTTATACTTCAAAAAAATGCAATAAAAAAATCGATTTTTTTTAAATCGCAAGTGGGGGTAACCCCTTAAGAATAGCACAAATTACAATTGACTTCGTGCAGGGAATGGGGCGTGGGTAATGAAATTGAACGCAACGCCGTCAGTGGACAAAAATTGCATTAAACCCGGTTATTGATCTGTTAAATCTGTATGAGCGTAGTACGAGATTTGTGCAATCAAATTTAATATATTGTTTTATGAAAGACATTTTTGTTGCAGTGCTTGATAGCTGCTTGTTAAATGTTAATACAAGCAGTTATATAGCTTCACTTTTTTCGACTTATATCAAAATTAAAAGTAAACAAAAATATACATTTTACGGAAATTTCACTTACTTTCTTTCACTTTACTGAAACACTTCTTGCCGTCCTTGGCAAGACAAATTGATTCGATGCAAAAAAATTAATTACATTGAGGCGCGATTGTAATTTTTATAATTTATCACAATATTATAACCACAATCACAGAGTCTTCGACAGTGCCGACAAAAATCCGAACGCTACGCGGCGCTAGTGTTGCGAAATATTTTTCATATTTTTCACCTAATCTGCCGAGGCAAATATAAACTTGAAGATTCAGAGTAGTCAAGATGAGGTCCTCTCGTTAAAAAAAAAAATTTAGCTCACTTTACTCAAGATCTATCGTCGACTCTCAAAATTTCATCGTCGATCCCCGAATGAAATCTAAAAAACTACGATTCCCAAAGTGAGGATCAAAAGTTCGAAAAATGTCGACTACAGGTGGAAGGTTAGAACATTGAAAAAGAAAGAATAGCGAATGAATAAAAATTCGCTCTCACGAACTTTCGGCGAAATGCATGTTAAATTGCCCATGGGTACTTTTTCGCACGCACATACAGACACATAGTGAAGCATGCCCGAAATGAGTATTAATTCCTTCTGTTTCGTCGTTCTCTCGCTGCTCCACCTACCTCTCTGTCCGCTGTCTACTTTTTCACCTTTTTTCAAACCCGATTTTTTTCAAGCCCACCTTTTCGCGTTTCCCTCAGTTTTTATTGAAACGCGTACCTACATAGCCTATGACGGATCGTATATTCATTGAGCGAACGTGCACACACAGTTGCCCCCGTCGAAATACAATTTTGCTCTGCTGACGCGTCGCAGTGGGGCGATTTTTTTCCCATCTCGTCTTTCACGTCACAGTGCGATGTACGCTATCAACATGATCAATCATTCAGTTTTCAATCGTTTATAGGATTATACCTCTTTCCGATAATATGACGTAACGAAGAGAAACCTAACCTCGAAATTTTGGCAAAGAAATCAATTTAGATGTTACCCGGCTCGTTTTTGAGGTTTAGATCGGGTTGCAAGGCCAGTCTTGCTCCCTTTGACTGGACTTTCTTAGGCTTCAAGATAGACTCGTTGTACTAATATCAAAACGAAATCCTCTAGTCGTATAGACCCACACATAAAAATATTAGTATAATTAAATATAATAATTATTATCAATATCTCGGTAATGAAAGAAAGTGTTTAGGTTTGAAACATAGAGGGCGTTCTTATACTGACTAACAAGGAACATCACTTTGGTGTCCTCCTCCGATTTTGTTGAAACTTTTTTATGTGGAAGAGTATCAAAAACTAAGGGGCATGTATTTTTTCATCGGCGGAAAAACGTTTTTAAGGGGTGAAACGCACCCTAAAAAATGGGGATGTTTTTCGTTTTAACGTTACGAGATAAAAAAAATTCAAATTACAACAATGTTTATTTTTTCGTGTACTGTACATTGGAGATAAGAACGATAACGTTATCGACGAAAAACGAAAAAAAACACCCCTATTTTCGGGGGTGCGTTTCACCCCTTAAAACCGTTTTTCGGCCGATAAAAAAAATACGTATCTCTCAGTTTTTGATACTCTTCCACGTGAAAAAGTTTCAACAAAATTGGAGGCGGACACCAAAGTGATGTTCCTTGGTAGAGCTGCCAAAACGTAGCGTAAACCCTCCAAATAAAATTATACAAATTATAAACGTTATCAAAATTGTAGAAATGATAGAAATTATAAAAATTATAATAATGATAGACATTGTAACGGGGAACACGGAAATGGAACAAGGTGGACACGTAAAAGACGATTGAGCCTGTACGATAAAACTATAATAATCAATAATGTAAAAAAATAGACACGATAAAAATTATACAAATGATTACCTCATTTTTCTGTCAATTTGAATTTTCTAAAGTCCAAAGTACGTTCTAATACTACGACTAGGTCATGGTTTGAACGAGGTGATTTGAGAACTGGTTCCACGAGTTCATGATGTTGCTTTAACAATACGCAGGGCCTCAGGAAGTTGACTTTCCTTATATACACTGGACCCTTTAGCTTTTCTCTGTGTGAAACCACGCGACCACCACGAACGAAAATTAACAGGCAAAATTGAACCTGATCGTCAACATCAATATGAAACGAAAACTCCAAATTTACGACATTTTTTGTCGAATATGAATTGAACTATTCTTATTCGTAATGAATAACATCGATTTTATTTTGCTTCCAATTAATCTCAAAGTACATAAATCATTCGTACTATATTAACGTTCAAATTGCAATGCAGGAATCGATAAATTGATACACACACGTATATATACATATTGCTCAATTTCTGCGCTGCAATTTATACGTTAATATAGTACGCAGATATATATATATATATATATATATATATAGTTTTCAAATGCGGGAAGTTATTATCATAAACGCAACAATAACGAGGGATGATCCGACGTGTAAACTGTTTTGGACCCCTTTTCGGTGCGCGAGGGCGAGGATTACCGACCCCCCGGTGCGTCCCCCTGCATGAAATCCACGGGGGATGTTATTGTTGCCACGGGAAGCGAGCAAAAGGGAGGGGGAGAGAGGGGGGGGGAGAGATCGACGAACCAGCAACGAGAAAGCAAGTCTAAGCCATATATATGAGGGTGGGTTTGAGTGAATCCAGAGTACAGTCAGCAAGCCAGAGAGAGAGAGAGAGGGGGGGGCGGGGGAGGGAGGGGGAGCGCTACGGAACATACGTCCTATGACGACCCTTGATAATATTGGTGGTGTTTATCGCCTCCTATTACGAGCTCGATTGAGCTGAGCTATGCGATTAGCATGCGTCACCGATAGCACCGATGATATATATATATATATATATACTATAGCATGTACAAGCATAGCACGAGTCGGTGGAGCGACCCCGTAGTCAAGGGCTGACCATGGAAACAGTAGTAGAAACGTTTCGAGAGCTCGCGATAACATCAAAGGCAGTCGAAATCGACTATTAGCAATTAGCAATTTAGTATCAAGCTCGGAAGTCACGCGATCTCGCCACCCGAGACCGAAAACTCGCTTTCACACCCCTTCAATGCCCCGGCATGATAAAAGAAGTAGGTAAAAGACCCGAAATGACAATTGGACTTTTCCTATTGTGCTATCGTTAAATAAATTTTGCAGATTATCTCAAGGCGTGAAATTTTTCTTCCAATTAATCCATGTCGGTCGAAACTGCTCCTGGATTAATATTTTGCACACTGCCAAGCACGTAGTCGAGGACTTACATCGAGTTGAGATACTTGAAAATATCGATTTTTGGTCTTCGACGGATTTTCAAAGTACAGCATTTCAAAAATATTCTATGAGTATTTCTGGTCGATCAGTTTAAAATTGAGGGATATATGGGCATTTATAGGCAGGTTTCGCGAGCTGGCGAATTTTAAACGCGTTTTACTCAAAATGACCTTTTCAAGATCGGTGACTACGATATTTAGAAAATCACTGCACCGATCATCTTGAAATTTTACAAGCTTATCTTACGTATCAAAAATACAGTGCTTGAACGAAGGACTTTTTTCCGATGCATAGTTTTTTTTATCAACGAAAATAGAAGGTTTTTTTCACCGAAAGCCGATACTTTCACTTTCGACTGCGGCAATTGAAAAAAAAAGATCGATATTTTATTGAATCCTTCGCCCAAGCTCTAGATCATTTCATGTACAAACTAAACGCGTTTGATTTTTTTGTTTTTTTTTTGATGATTTGTTTTCAAACAGCAGTGGCCACCGCGAAAGACGTTTTTCGAACAGCGGTCTACACTAAACATTTGTATCTACCACATTTATCAATATTGTTTAACGCTCAATCCGTGAAGGTATTTGAGGCACCTCAATTCCGTGAACCTGGGTCGTTTTCGTTTTTGCACTACCAAACCAACAATTGTCAATGAAAAAATCTGAAAAAATTCATGGTCAATCTTCAGGCCGTACTTCTGAAGGAAAAATTGAGTTTTTTTAATTTCTTTCTTATTTTTGATATTTTTTTTTCATTAAATATTAAGAAACCTGCGAAGAAAACGATTTTGGGCAGGACATTTACAAACATTGTCAAAGATACTTGAATCCCGATCGCCTTATGTAAAAAAAATGTAAATCTGCCAACGTTTGCCCCGAAAAAATCACGAAAATTCCTCTTTTGTCCGGTCACGAGGTAGGTGCAACCCGTTAAGAAGGGAGACACATCAGGGGAGGGAAAAAATTGCTGATTTTCATTATCTTTTTTTTGTAAAAGCAAAGATTTCTTCACTATTTTTTAGACTTAGGACGTTTTTTTTTTACTACTTTTTACTGTTACATGGCATTTTTTTTTTAAGTTGATTCACATTAAAAGTGTCGGAGTATGGCACGGTCTTCTTAACGGGTTTCGGCAGATGTTGTCAGACGGCATGACACTTAGCGTCAGTATCATTAATCTGAAGAGAAAAAACACCAACGAAGATTTTTCTTTCATTAACACTCATACGCAGAATATGAATCAAGAAAATGGTACGCTTTGAAACGAAAGGATTGAATTTTCCGAAAAAAAATTATTACATGTTGCAATAAGAAAATACGTTTTTTTTTTAATTTTCAAAAACATGTTTTAGGGAATAAGGTTAGAAAGATTGATACCAAATTTCATCACAATCGGTCCATTAGTTTTTTATCGATTTAAATTTTTAATAAATTTAAATCGTTGGCGTAGTATATGGACGGCCCCCTTAGAAGACCGTTCCATACTTCGGCCATTTTTAAAGATTCATAAAAAAGAAAGTACCATGTAACAGCCAAAAGTACTAACAAAACATACCCTAGGTCTCAAAGATGGCGAAGAAATCTTTCCTAAAGAAAAAAATCTTGAAAATCAGCAAAAAAAAATTTCCTCCCCCTAAAGGGGAGGAAAAAATCTCCCCCCTTAACTCGAAGTCGATGCTCCACGCTGACGAATTTTCCTATCAGTGTCGGTTCCAAAAACCTGTTTTTCAAATTCAGATTATAGAGCGCTAAATACGTATCCTAAAACATCTTGGCATGACGCTTGTGGCTCAAATCTGCCAAAAGAAATTTGGGCAATTGACGAAGAAATGATTTTCGTCGCATTCCAGCGATGCAAACCTCAACGTCATTAAAGGGTTACCCCCACTTGCGATTTTGAAAAAATCGATTTTTCTTATTGCACTTTTTTGAAGTATAAGTATCTGAGAATATGTCCTGAAAATTTCAAGTCGATCCGAACAAAATTGACTGAGATATGAGCGTTGAAAGAGAAGAATCCGTGAATTGAAGAACTGAAATCGAAACTTTAAACGCGTTTTTCTCAAAATGGCATTTCTGAAGTCAGTGACCAAGATTACTCGAACACTAATGAACCGATCTTCTTGAAATTTTGCAGGCTTATTTAATACATAAAAATGTAGTCTTTAATCGTTCGATTTTTTTTTTTCGAAAAAAATGCCCGTTTTATAGCCAAAAAACGGCCGTTTTTTTTCGTTAAAATCGAACCATTAACTTTGACTGTCCGCCATTTTGTGAAAAATGGATATTTTTTAAAATCCTTCGATTAAAGACTAGTTTATACTTATATTTGACTAAATCCATCCGCATTTTTTTTCGGATGATCCACTTCGCCGCAATGTTGGTCACCGCAAACCGTGTATATAAAAACATTATTTCATTGACGGCCATTTGCCACTAAACAATGTAATATTTTTCAATAAAAAAATTACTGAACGTTCTTCAAGATGTGTTCTTCAAGATGGTATATTGATCGATTAAAAAAGTTTTGTAGTTTTCTTTAAAAAAATTCATGAAAAAGGCCTTTTTTTTTTGCGCTACAAGTGGGGGTAACGCGTTAATAGGAAAGCCACCTCAGCGCGTGGTCCGACACGCACTTGACCGCTTTTTCTCTCTCGATAATCACGATCATTTCTATCACTCATACGAAGCAGCAGGACACATTTTATTCAATCCTCGCACTGTCGATTGCCGCGCGACAGAGGAGGATATTTCCTTGACGATGCTCGTCGACGATCGATGGGTGGACCGACACCCGGGATCCTCACACGCGTGTGTGCGTGTGTTATGACGTTTCATAAATGCTGACAAATACCTCGTATATACGCTGGTTTTACTTAGCACCGCCCGGTATACTTTATATGAAACGTGAGACACGCGCCGGCACGCTCCGCATTCAACTCCAATATCGCATTGTTCTCGTTTACAACGTGCTGACGTGTACCGCGATCCGTACACGTCTCGCTATATGTATGTGTGTGTGTGTTCCTATATATAAAATTTTATATATAGGAGCACACGACGATGTCTCGTATCTGCACAGACAAATAGAACGGCCGTACCCAACGATGGCCAATTCGTAGCGTAGCAATTATCCACGTTCGTCGACAAATCGCCACTCGGTTTCGTCGTTACGCCCATTGCTACTGCCGAAAAATAGAAAAAAAAGAATGCCTTTTTTCGTAATTAAAATGAAGTTTCGAGAAAGTAAAATCGGTGACGAAAATAGAACAATTTTTTGGTAACAATACGCCTGGGAGTGTGTCTAGGCTGAAAAGTATACGTATGATATAAATATTCCTTATATTGCAAAATGCACACTGAAGGAATATATATTTTTCATGTATCTGATTATTTTGCAAAATATATATACATAGTTTTAACGTATCGAAAATTAAAGATGTACGGTTAAAAAAAGTGTATACATTAAGGGGTTAGGCCAAAGTAACGGGTATAAAATCATGTGCGAATTTAACAATCTTTTTTCGCATGAAAAAGTGAGTCACTCATAAATATAATTACACATTTATTTAGTATGAATATCAAGCTGCTAGAAAATATATATATTTTTTTCGATGTACAAAATGGCCGACTACTAATATTTTCTTAGTAGTTTCAATAAAATTACTTTTCAATGGACGCTTTTTTAACCCCGTGTAAGTGATCGTGCCTCATTAACGGACAACACCACTGTGACCCCCTGTTTTTTTGCCATTTTTCAAGAATTTTTTTTTGGGGGAAAAAAAGAGATATTCGAAAAAAAAATTTTCGTTTTGTTCGTTGTTTATTGAAGATACATAAAAAAAAATTTTCAAATTTTTCACGCCCCATGGTGACGCTGGGGAAGCTCCCGCGTCAGGTACTGTTGCCTCTGCAGTGGTTCGCGGCACGCAGCAGAACTCTCTTCAAAGTCGATCTGAAAAAAAATACCAAGTGTTTTCGTTAATAATATGATATTTTGAAGAGAAGTACATAGGGATTTGAAAAAATATTGATTTTTAAAAAATAGGCCCGCTTTTGAAATTAAAGGACGATTTTCGAGCAAAATTTCTCGTCGAAAATAGGCTATAACTTTTTTTATTATTGAGATATCGAAAGAATCCTATGTACTTCTTTAGATAATCTAGTTTTATTGATGCAGTCCAAATTTGAGGTCGATCGGATAAAAATTGCTCGAGTTCTGCTGCGTGCCGCACTCAAAAAAGTGGTTTTGAGAAAAACGCGTTCAAAGTTTTAGGTTTGTTAATTTATGCGATAAATTGGAAAAAAAATTTTTTACCTCAAATCAGCGATGCCGGCACCATATAGCTGGCCTTCAAGAAGCAAATCATTGTCCCTAGCATCTTTTCTCGAACTTGTAGAGGCTCTTCTTGCCTCTTTTGCAGCGTCTGTGAGCGAGCGCTCCGCCTGCTCGATCCGCGCTGCGTCGCTTTCAACGCAAAAATTGAAACAATTTGGGCCGATAGTTATCCCCAACGTCTCCAAAACTTTCATGAGGCTTCTCAGGCCATCATTGAATAATAATACCGCGATATCAGCTGCAACATCGACGATTTTTTTGCTCCCGGACTGACACTTGGGGGCTATTGCCCAAACTCATTTGTTGTAGCTTTCGTTGTTGTTTTGCGTGAAGCCGCCCAAACAACGCTGCAGCAAATCGTCTCTGCTCAAATTTTCGAAGACTGGCGTAATTGCCTCCAATACTTCCTCAGGAAGAGGCGGCTTATGGCGATATTCAGAAATATTACCGCGCTGCACCGCTCCACAAAATATTCAATATCTCCGAAAATAATTATTTTTTCGACCTGGGTCCAACGGCGTCTTAATCTTAAATGTATTTTAGATTTTTCTAGATGGTTTTCAAAAATCGATTTTTCGAAGCCGTCACAGTGGTGTTGTCCGTTAATTAAGTAAAACGAAGCAACGTTTTTATTCTCTTTATAACGCTATTTGATGCGAAACCATTGATTTTCGTTGTAGGATATCAGAGCTCTTATCAGTCTGGTTCCGGTGGCTACGCCAACTCGAATTCAGGGAACAGTGGCAGTTACGCCGGGAATCGTGGCTACCAGAATTATTCTCAGCCGCAACAGCAACAGGGTCCGTGGGCAGGTGGCTACGGCTCACAATCATCCGGCTATCAGGCCCATAATCAGCAACTCCTTCAGAGATACGATCAACAATCTTACGGCCAACAACGTGCCAACAACTTGCAACGCGTTGGCTCGCAACCTCAGCCGGGCAGGAGTTATCAGCATCAGAACTCCCAGCAAGGTTTTCAAGTGAGTTCGCATAAATTGAGACACGAAGATTGCACTTAACATTTTTCGTATATAGAATTGAAACGAACCTCATCATATTTACCTTTCCGCGCCTAAAATCTGCCGAAGAATATTGTTTGGATTTAGTTTGATGCTATGTTTAAATATAAGGATGCCAAATAAAAATAATTTCGTATCCCTTTAATACAGAATTAAAAGAAAATTCAGCCAACCCCAAAGAATTTGTTTCTCTAGACTTTGGCTCCAGAGAAGGAAATAGCTTGAGTTTTATTTTGATTTCATTTAATTCCATGTTAAAATGCATACACCAAATGTGAAAATTATGTTAAATTAATCCTTTCGTTGGCAGAGAAAATTCGACAAAAAGTGCCAAAAATGGGAGGAATTTTTTTTTATTCCGAAAAGTTTTACTCTGGGGTTTTTGAGGGTGCGGATTACGAATCTGAACACAAAATTCAGAAATTCACAATGGCGAATGAAAATACAAATAATACAGATTGATTTAGATGAAATTCGATACTCAAGCTTCATTTATTTCCACCTATTTATTATATTATGCTCCATGTTATTAAATTCACCATGAAAAATTCCTTCATTTTGAGTTCAGCATCACACTCAGCACCCCCGAAAATCCCCGAGTACCAAGATTTATCCAAATCGAGTGTTTTTTTGCACTTTCGTCCGCCATATTAGATCCGCCATTAAACATTTTTGAATTTTGTGTTCAGCTTCGTAACAAGCGACCTCGAAAATTCCAGAGTACCAATTTTTATCTAAATCGAGTAAAATTTTCAATTTCCCTCCACCATTTTAGCGTCGCCATTTTGCAAAATATTTTCTTCGATAGGAATCATTTTAGGAGGTCAGGGAATAACAAATCATGATAAACAATCATACAAGTAGTACTCTCAATTGGAATTTTTGAATTTTTGAATTTATGAAATATCCTATACATTTAGTAGACATACCATTCAATATGGTAAAAACCACTATTGTTTGTTAGTGGAAGGAATCATCTATTTTATGAAAATCTACAATATTATATAGCATTGACAAACAACGTATGCTTGAAAGATTGTTGGTTGCGGTTAACATATGATCATAATTAACGCAACTGCTAAAATATCATAAGCAGTACTATATTTTCGGCAGTAACCATGACTATAAAATATTATTGTCCCCTCGGGGTAATATAAAATATGGTTGAAATATGACGATGCTGAAGTTTGCATCGTTGGACTGCAACGAATTTAATTTAATTTGGCAGATTTCGCCTACAAAAATCCATCGAGCATTTTTTAAGATATTTATTTTGCGATCTATATAAAAATCTATCAAAAAAAGATCGCTTATAATAATAAAAATGTGGAAAATAAAATGTAAAACGGAACATTTGTTGCGTTCCAACGATGCAAACTTCAGCACCATTGAAATATGGTTGAGGTTACTATACATTTCTCTCTGTGGAGATTTGCCGTTCTGACCCAACTGAACCCAAACAACAATTTTTATTTTTATATTCGTTTAGGTCTGTTTGGTTCTTAACGCGTTACCCCCACTTCTAGCGCAAAAAAAAGGCCTTTTTCATGAATTTTTTAAAAGAAAACTACAAAACTTTTTCAATCGATCAATATACCATCTTAAAGAACACATCTTGAAGAACTTTCAGTAATTTTTTTATTGCAAAATATTACATTGTTTAGTGGCAAATGGCCGTCGATGAAATAATGTTTTTATATACACGGTTTGCGGTGACCAACATTGCGGCGAAGTGGATCATCTGAGAAAAAAAATGCGGATGGATTTAGTCAAATATAAGTATAAACTAGTCTTTAATCGAAGGATTTTAAAAAATATTCATTTTTCACAAAATGGGGGACAGTCAAAGTTAATGGTTCGATTTTAACGAAAAAAACGGCCGTTTTTTGGCTATAAAACGGCCATTTTTTTCGAAAAAAAATCGAACGATTAAAGACTACATTTTTATGTATTAAATAAGCCTGCAAAATTTCAAGAAGATCGGTTTATTAGTGTTCGAGTAATCTTGGTCACCGACTTTAGAAATGCCATTTTGAGAAAAACGCGTTTAAGGGGTAAGGCCACTGTAACGGCCCAAAAAAAAAGGTTTTTTCACTAATTTTTTGCTCCCGAAATTGAAGGTATTTGAAAAAAAACTTTTAATGGTGTTATCGGGCATACGTTAAACTTTATTATAAAATTTTTTTACAGTAAAAAAAAAACAAAATGGCGTTTCCACAGCTATCTTCCCGGGACATGTTTTGCTTCCAGGGCTCCGCGGCACGCAGCACCACTGGTGCACTTTTGAATCTAGAACAAAAAAAAAAAAAACCATTAATCTAGAGGGCTATAGCTAGAGAATGTCGATCGGATTTTAAAAAGTATCAATTTTTGTGGATTTGGCGTGCGTTTGAAAAAAAAAATTGATTTTTGACGAAAAAAACGGCAAGTTTTTTGTTAATAAAAAATCAATAAATAAAGTTCTTGAAAATTCCGATCGACATTCTCAAGATAATGTAAATGTTCACATCTGGTTAAAATTTCAAGTAAAAAAAATGAAAATTGTTCGAGTTATGCTGCGTGCCATTTTGAAAAACCATGTTTCGAGAAAAACGCGTTTTAAACTATTTTTTATTAGCGAAAACTATTTTTTAAGCCAATAAAAAAAAATCGATTTTTCAAAAAATTTACAGTGGCCTTACCCCTTAAAGTTTCAATTTCAGTTCTTCAATTCACGGATTCTTCTCTTTCAACGCTCATATCTCAGTCAATTTTGTTCGGATCGACTTGAAATTTTCAGGACATATTCTCAGATACTTATACTTCAAAAAAATGCAATAAAAAAAACGATTTTTTCAATATCGCAAGTGGGGGTAACCCCTTAAGAACAAAATGTCACGTCACTAATCATCTCATTTGTAGAACTTTTTTTACACCTCGAACTGTCGTGTTTCCTCCACCCATTTCGTTCTACCTCCAATAGCAATAATCCAGTATCAAATTACACATCCAATAGTCATAAGCTTCCAAACACTGACTTTCCCAACATTTTTTACCCCACCCTACAACCCAACTTCTTCCACATCCATCTCTCAATTCTTCTACGCACCCTGCCTCCGCCAAATTTGCCAAATCCTCCGATTTTTACGCTTCACGTGGGATTAGAATTTCGGGCCAAAAAAAGCACTCAGGCCAAAGCTACGCGAACCCAACGTAAAATTGTTTAGAAATATCGATATCCCCGGCTGGAGTTCCACTCGAATCGAGAAGCATCGATCTCTCGCGAGGGGGTGCGAGACGATTTGAAAAGCGAATTCGACGGATGTTTCAGAATCAACAGAGCGGCCGATACGGGAGCAGCAGTGGTGGCGGAAATGGAGGAACCGGCGCATGGAGAAACCGATAATCGCTGCCACACTTTTTTTTTTCCTACGACGTATTGAATCGTCCGAATTTACGACGGACTCGGGGATCCGACTCGTTTGTTCGTTCGTGTTGTTTTTTCTTTCTTTCCTTTTTTTTGTTCGTTCGTGGATCCGGCAATCATGGCCCATCAAAAAGTTGGTGGAATAAATCAAGGATGCTCGAACGTTCGGGCTCGATCGTTCACTCGCACGCACGATGCAATTATACATTTTTACGGGACGTAATGAAAATCGAGAGAGGCGGGAAAAGAAAAGCAAGAATTAAAAGTAAGATAAACCGAACGATAGATTGTCAGATCGATAAGAAAACATTAACGAATCAATGGCATGTTTCGCGATAATTTGTATTCCATTATGTTGAAGTTTGCCTCGTTGAAATGCAATGAAAATGAATTTTCATCGTACAGCACATACTTTTTTTTCGCCGGGTTTACAATACGAGCACTCGAACGTTTTACAGGATTCTCGTTGGAAAATCTACAGTTCAAATTTGCGGAAGGCGATTTCGGATATAAATGAATAAACGAATAAATAAAATAAAAGTGGATCAATGAATTAATAGGGATGAAAAAAATTATATAAGACGAATTTTCGTTGCGTTTTAACGATGCAAATTATTGGATCGCCCGTGACGTTCGTGTCAATTTTTCAATGTGTCACCCTGTTGGAAATCGGCGCGTACTTTCCGGACGAGCCAGTACAACGTCATTGTATTCCTTGCTTTCAATGAAAGAGCACATTCGGACGATCACTTCATCATCTACTTGTACAGGTTCAAATGCGAGAAAAACACGCGAGCCAGTTCCGACGATGAGGTTGTAATTTTAAAGAAAATCCATCACTTTTCACACTGCGATTTGTACATATGTATACATATGTATGATCTCAATTCCATTGGAATATCGAAATGGTAGGATTATTTCGGGAGATTTTCTTTCAATCTGCAAAAATCGTATTTTAGATTCCTCTAGACACTGAAAAATCGTAGGATACTGATGAATCCTTACAAAATGATCCTGCAATTTTGATATTTGGACGATGTGTATACATACATATATATATATATATTGCCACACAGACGTAAACCATCCGGCTAATTGTATGAAAACTGGAATTAAACGTACGTCATATCACAATCGCTGAGTTTGTTTTTCCATTTTTTTTTCAACCCCCGTGTGCTCGTAGATGAATAGGTTGATGAAAATTTCATCGGAGCGATTTGTCATTAATTCAGCCGAGATGATGCTCCTCCGATTATTCATGCGGCTTGATCGTTTCTCGGTGACCCCTGAAAACGTTGTGTCGTCGATGGCGGTCAGTTCTATCGGACAATTGAATTTGGGCTTGATAACGCTTTCCGGAATATTAAAGAAATTGAAAAAATGGCCAACCTTCGGCAGCACGAAACAAATGGCAGTACACTGTGCGAAATTAGTGACGTGTGAAGCAGACAAGTGCTGCCTGCAATGCGAAAATGGCAAAACAAAAAAATATAAGAAAAGATGCGAAAAAATGTGCAAAAATATCGAAAAAATTGCGAAAGAGTTTAGCAAAGCGGCGTGCAAGATTTTTTCAAAACGTGCAAACCGAAAGTCCTCAAAGCGTGAGAAAAAATCCGAACGATGTGCAAAAAAGGTTTCAAAAGTGTAAAAAAAATCCAAAAATGGGGGAAAAGTTTTAAAAAATCCGAAAAATGCGAAAATAAATTTTAAAAAATTGAAGAAAAAAATAACTCAAAAATTTGAAAAAAAAAGTTTTAAAGAATTGAGAAAAAAAAATCCGAAAAATGCGAAAATAAATTTAAAAAAATTGAAGACAAAAATGATCCAAAAATTTGCAAAAGAAGGTTTAAAAATTTGAGAAAAAAATCCGAAAAATTTGGAAAAAAAAGTTTTTAAAGTGTGAAAAAAAAATCCAAAAAAAGTGCGAAAAAAGTTTAAAAACCGTGAAAAAAAATTTTAAACGTCGAGCAAACGAGATTTTTCTCGAAATGTGAATTTTTTCTTTTTAATCAAACTATCTGGAAATACGAGAGCTTCAGGGTTGCGAATATCCCGACGTGGTCCTCTTCGGTCTCGCGTGCCGATTGGCCAGCTTGAGCGGCGAGTCTTTTGAGTCTCCGTCCGTCGTTCTTCACGTCTCTTCGTCCAATCGCGATTGTTTTTTTACTCCACCTACGGCATGTGCCATAGTCTGGCCGTTGCGCGCGTATGAACCACGTGTACGAGAACGTGGGCCATTGTGAGGCCGAAATGAAAAAAAAAAAAAGAAGAGGAAATGAGTAGCAGAGTGCGAGCGGAGTGGAATGTGCGCGTCGAGGAGGACGGATAGAGCGGAGTCGAACGGGAAAAAAGCTCGGTGGGGCCCCTGGTTGGAGCAGCAGCCGTCGAGAGAACGACGACGACGACGGCGACGAGGGCGACGACTGTGCTCCACGTAGTGGCGGTCCTGCACATCTGGTAGCGGAGCTAGCGAGCACATTGAACCAGCGAGTACCACTCGAGAAAACAATAGCGAACAGCGCCGAGCTCTTGTTCTCCAACGTTCTCTCTCTCTCTCTCTCTCTCTCTCTCTCTCTCTCTCTCTCTCTCTCTCTCTCTCTCCCCCTCCCTCTCTCTCTCTCTCTCTCAATCACTTTTCTTTTGACTAACTCGGTACCCGATGAACTTCCCTAAGGGCGGGGTAAAGTTAATTCGGCGAAAAAAAGGCATGTTTTTAAGATTTTTTTTTGGCGTAACGAATAGTGTTCGTTTATTGAAAAATTTACATATAATAAAGTAACATTTGAACAACATTCTCCTAAATTTTCATTGCAACATATTCAAAATTGAGCGAGTGAAAATTAAACCCCGGAGGCGCCTCGAAAAAAAGTTGGTTTGCGGTGTGCACCATAACTCGCAACAGATTCATCTGAAACAAAAAAATCAAAATGCATTTGTTAAAGGAGATGTTTCTTGAGGTAATGACGGGAGGATTTTTTTTTTTCGGTTTTTCGATTTTTCGTAGCACTTGGGAGCCAAAAACCCGATTTGCGCTAAAAAAATCGGCTAATTTGTTGTTGAAAAATTAGTAATTATTAAAAAAAACAAAAAAGCTCTCGACAATACCTGGTGAATTATGTGAAGAAGTACTGTGCAAAATTTCAAAGCGATTGGTCCATTAGATTTTGAGTTATCGTGCACACGGACTTCAAATATGACAAGTCTCAGAAAAACGGTTTGAAAAACGCAGAAGAGTTTGGTCGCTTAGTGCTGATTGCACATAAGTTTGAGAACACTTCTCGATTGCATAAAAATCTGAGGAAATTCATGCATATTAAAGGTACTCAAAAGATTAATTTTGCATAATAATAATTCCAAAATGTTATTAACAAAATGATGAAAAAAAAAAATTAGTCAACAAATTTGCCCGCAACCCAATTTTTTTTCGTGATTCGTTCATTTTTCTGAATACGTATGAATTTTTTCAGATTTTTCAATTATCTTTGAATTTTCAGAAATTCAAAATAAAACTCGATAATTTTCTTATACTCACTCAAAGTCGTCGATGCCAGGTCCGTAGAGCAAAAGGCTTCCATCAAGATGATCGAGAGCATCTTTTTGCGTTTGTCTAGGCAAAACTCTTTCTTCTTTACTGTCGTGCGCCGCTTGCTCCTCTGTTAACTACTAATATACTGCTAATCCGCTAATCTGCTAATACTAATATACACCATGCCTCGAATATACATAACGGGACCGGAACAGGCCCGTTTATCAAGAAATTTATTCGGGGTCGAAAAATACAATAGCGCGCCGCGCAGCTGCCGCCCAGGTATAAAACCCGGCATGGAGCAATAGACGCTCAAATACTCATAACTTCGTCAATTTTTATCCGCTCGACTTGAAATTCTAACACAATATTCTTGATATATTATGCATTCATTTAAAGAATTAAAAAAAAAAAAAAAAAAATTTAATACTTTACCCCGCCCTTAAACTCGTTTTTCCACCGATAGAAAGAAATACTTGTCTAATAGTTTTCGATACTTACCTGAGTTTCAAGAAAATCAAAGGCGGACACTTGGGTGATGTTCCTAGCAAGATCTTCAAAAACGTACTTGGAGCCTTCAACGACGCGACGATTGTTATGTCAGCTGAAAAGCATCCTACGCTGTCATCATATATTTTGATCACTCGAGGTTTGATACACGCAACTCAGGATTTTATTAAGGAAAACAGCGAAGACAAACCCAATAGCCTCGGTAAAGACATACTGAATTCTATGGAAGAACGTTTCGATGAAGTGTGCGAGAAAGAAAGTCTGCTGTTAGCAATGATTGTGGATCCACGGTACAAAAATCGTCTACTGACCAGCGAAGAAAAAATCAAGGTAGAGGAAATGCTGATCGAAAAAGTAATTGAACTTCAAGAAGTCAGCAGCGATCCGAATGCTACAGAGGCAAGTTCTACCATCGGCGAATGGGCAAGAGGTTCGTTCATTTATCATCTATGGCAATTATATAAAATTAGGTCAGACGATATTTTTTTGAACATCATCTTGCTATGGCCAAATAGTTGCATATAAAAAACAAAATTAAAACATTTAAAAAAATTTCCTGTAGAACATAAGTTACTTGAATGAACAAAACAAATAGGAGTGGCTATGGAATTCTATTCGACAAAAAAAAAACGATAACCAGCTATTTTCTAGACAGTCACACTGGAATGATCCCTTTAACTTGCGCAAAAAGATCTTGTATAAGGATGTTGAGTCCCAAATCGCAAATGATGATAAAATTCAGAAAATTTGGTATGTTTTTGTATGAAGTATTTCAGAGCTCGTGTAAAAATTTCACGACAATTAGGAAGCTCGTTATTGAACAATTAACATTCACAAATTAAATGTTGTTTTATGGAAACTGATATAACTTTGCAATAAGTTTTTTTTTTTGATCTCTTAATTTTATAATATCTACAATATACTGAAAGCAACGGAAACAAAACGAAGTTTATTGATAATTTTTTTTTAATTTCTTTTAAAAATTGTTCTTAACAAAATGTTAATTTTTTAATAACGAGCTTCCTAATCGTCGTGAAATTTTAACACGACCTCTTAAATACTTCGTACAAAAACATACCAAATTTTCAGAATTTTCTTATCATTTTTTATTGCAACCCTTAAGGAGGTTGAAGTAATGATGATAGAATTCTGAAAATTTGGTATGTTTTTACATGAAGTATTCAGGAGGTCTTGTAAAAATTTCAGGACGATTAAGAAGCTATTTATTGAACAATTAACATTAACATGTTTCATAGGGACTCAACATCCTAAATCTTATTAAATGAAATTAAACTCGATATTTCATTGGAATATAATATATTTCAATGAAATATCGAGTCATCTGCGATTAATGATTTTTTATTGACACCTTAAATCTGAAGGCAAAACTTTCGATGAACGGCAACGCGTTTAAAAAAATTGATATTCAATATATTTAATATACTCAATATTTATTTTCAATTAATGAAATTTTCAATGACCGGCTACGCGTTTAAAGAAATAAATATTCAATATTTTTCTTTAATTATTCATGACAGTTGAACGATTTTCATGACGTAGAACGTTTTTTTCCCTCCAAGCGTCACATCGTCGGAGAGTGCGACTTACAAATTTAAGGGGGGATTGTCTTTTTGTTTCGCAAAATTTACCGCTTTTTGGGAATTTTTTTGTGAAGAAAGTATACAACGGAAAACTTGTGAAACTTGGCATATAGTTTTATTGATCTGTTTACTGCATACAAAAAAATTTTTCAACAATTCCATAAAAAAATCCGCCTCTCACCCCCCTCGACGCGCGATGGTCCTTTTTTGATGGTGTGCACGATTTCTCAAAAACTATTCAACCGATTGCCTTCAAATTTGGACAGAATGCTCAGCTGACATCCTTTTATCGTTTGATGAAGCAAAAAAGCAATACGTTTAATAGTTTTTTATTTATAACAAAAAATCGATCAATTTTTTTCGAAAAATCGATACTTCAAGTTCAAAACGTCACCAATTCGTCAATTTTTTTTTTCCCTTCATCGAACGATAGCTATATGTGTCTAAAGTAAAATGCTTTTTGGGTTTTTGTTGCAGGCTGAACGTGAAGGCTGTAATCGTGCACACCATCAAAAAAGGACCATTGCGCATCGAGGGGGGTGGGAGGCGGATTTTTTTATGAAATTGTTTAAAAATTTTGTTGTATGTAGTAAACAGATCAATAAAACTATATGCCAAGTTTCACAAGTTTTCCGTTGTATACTTTCTTCACAAAAAAATTCCCAAAAAGCGGTAAATTTTGCGAAAAAAAAGACAATCCCCCCTTAATCGAAAGACCTGACAAACGAAGACCTGATTTTCCGTCGATGAAAAAAAATCTCACGGTAGTTTGGTGCGAATGGGATCCGTGTATCGCATGCTAAAAAAAACAGGTAACAAAAGGATCCGCGATGTGCAAGCGATCTTGAGAGATACGGTCGGTAGGGCCCGCATGGAGTTTCCTGTTGCGTAGCAGTTCCTCGCCGTCCGCGTGTCTACAGACTCCCGTCTGTAGGCACGAGAGCAGAATTCAAGTCGATACTTCCGATGGCCCGCATCGAAGTATCGCATAATATTGTGCTATTTTTTTCCTCCTTCAATTACGAAACTTTCAATTAATAGCGATTTTTTTCCTCCTTCAATTACGAAACGTTCAATTGATAGCGATTTTTTTTGGACCAATATTCACTCCCAATTACACGATCGGGCTTAATCAAGGGGGTGATGAATTAACCGAATTCCATTTTAATTGAATCCGTGTTCGGAGCTCGGGCCTTGGACAGGACCACGTTGAAAAATGTCACCATCTGCTTTTTTCATACTTATTATTCACAAGGCCGTCGCCTTTGCTAGGCCTTCACTTTGTGTGTATCCGCGGGGATGGTTATCAATTAATTATAATTAAATATTGATATACTTAAGGGATAACACGACTCTAGGATTTTGGAAAAATCATTTTTTTCTTAAAAAATACTTTGGGGTCATAAAAACAATATGCAATTAGTCCTGCAGCAATTTTTTTTTCGAAAGGGTCCAACATCGATTTTGCCGCAGTGCCTGGGAGCGCTGCGGCAAAACTTTTTTCCATTTGCGAGGACGGTTTACTCGGACACCTTTACATGGATCGATTTAAAAGTTTGATAGTAGTTCCACAATTACATTCTCTATGGGAGTACGTAACCGTTTTTTTATTAAATGTAAACTTTTTTTATGAACAATTTACTGCTCATTTTTTGGGCGGAAAAATCGATTTATTTCTTTGAAAGTGCGGCACTTTTTCAAAATTTGATTAAGAAAAAATTCCTACGTAGTCCCGTAGCTAATAATATATAGATTATAATTTTTTCTCGTTTTTTCCAGGTCTTATACTTTACGAGAAAACCGTCCCCCCGTGAAGCTATTTGTAAAAAAACACGTTTTTTAAAGATATGCTCTGTCGTCGCCATTTTGTATGAGAATTATAATAAATTTTTTGTAAATACTCTAATATGTGTTAAATAAACCCTCTCAAAAGAATTCCTATTCCTTTTTTCATACTCCCAAAATAAATTGTCAAAGTTAGGCCTTATTTTCTGCCGCTAGAGTGGTGTAGTGTACAATAAGCCGGCCCTATCGTTCGTCAATGTTTTTGCACTTATCTATAACAATCCCCGTTGAATTATTCATTTGTGTATACGTGTGGAAATACGTATATATGAGTGTGATCATTGAATGGGATATTACATTATACTAATTTTATAATAACCGCGATAATTGGGCGATATTTATTTATATCATTTTTATAAATAATAGGACATTCAAGCTCGTTAACGGATTACACCTGGCTTGTGGCCGGAAAATAGAGGAATTTCTGTGAAGTTTTCCTGGGAAGACGTATGCAAGTTTTCAATTATTTTTTCATGATTAGGTATGGTTTGAAATGTCTTTAACAATATTTCTACTGAAAAATATTTATAAATGTTGTAGATATAATGGTATGTTGCCGAAATAAAAAAAATCATAAGCATTTAGTTTTTGCGTGAAATTACCTAGTGCTTAGCTGATGGATATAATAGAATATCGATTGTCTAAAAAATTGTCGCTGTCCGAAGTGAAAGTATCGATTTTTGGTGAAAAAAATATATTTTCGCTACTAAAAAAAACTGGATAAAAAAAAATTCCTTCGTTCAAGCACTGCTTATTGATATGCAAAAGAAGCTTGTAAAAATTGAAGTTTTGAAATTTGTGAAGTTCGCCGACTCGCGGAACCTGCTTATAAACGCCCATATCTCTCGAAATTTTGAACTGAACGACAAGACATTTTCGGAGAATACTTGTTAAATGTTGTATTTGGAGAATCCGTCGAAAACCAAAAAACGAAATTTCCAAAAAAGTCAATTACGTGAAAGCCCTTGAAGCTTCAGTGGATATATCTGTGAACTATACCCAAGTATTCATATGAATAATATCGAGACTATTTAATAATATTTATGCGCATTATTTCAATTCGGGACCCGCCTTAGGGCCGGGGAAGATAAATATTAAATTAAATGGTAATTTGATATTTCTTATATTCAATTCAACAATAAATATCAAGTATAAATTTTATATATATATATATATCAGCGCGATTCGAACTATTAGTATTTTTTTACTGTTTTACCACAAAAATTGTCCGAGATATTTGCGTTCAACACCTAAGTAGTAAACAATTGCACAGTAGTTGCTCACGCGCAGAACGTGTAAGTCGGATCGAGCGCAGCTCCTAATCCATGTTCAAAGCGAATCTTAAAAAAAAAATCCCGATAGAAAATAATGAACACTTAGACTCCCTTTGCAAATCCATAATATGATTCAATAATTGCTGTTCATTATTTAATATGTTGAGAAAATCGTACGTGAGCGACTACTATGCCATCGTTTACTCAGCGTCGAACTTTGACCGCGAATGTCCCGGGCAATTCTTGTCGCACAACAACAAAAAAGCGTTTCCTTCGCACTCCGTATACGCTCACCAAGGGAACCCCAACAGTTGTGAATCACCCTGTATATATTTAACGACAAAACATTTATTGTACTATTCCATGGGCACGTATAATATTTATTTTCACATTTCCATGTGCATTCTGCTCTCATCGCCCGTAAGTCAGTTTTTGGCGCGCATCTCAATCGTTTCAAATCGTGCCGCGAGGGTCGCGCGCCAAACGCGACCTTCCAGTTCCGCGTCTGTGTACATTCGCAGCGTATACGCCGCAACGCGCAGTCTCGTCTCCCTCTCGCTCTGTGTTTCCCGGCGAATTATCGTGGCGCAAGGTAAGCACGGTCTTTATCAAGTACTCTCAGGTAGTAGAAAAACACGCCGGATCTCGCTTACAATCTGTGCTCGCGTTATCTCGGCTCTCGAACCCTACTGCTTTTGATGAAATTGAAAGAGCGTTATCGAGCGACGAGATCATGTAACCCCAAAAGCGGCGTTGCGGTCGCCTCGTCGCTTCCGATCCTCGTACGTTCTAGCACTCTCGCCCCCTTTCTCTCGGTTCTCGCGCCCGCGCAGCCTCGCGTTGCCGGTACACACGACGAGTCCAAAGACACACGTATGGCCGCCCAGATGTAGATCGATCTCATTGCATAGGGAAGACGAAAAAAAAAAATAACCGTGCGCCTTGTACAAGCAATAAAACGCGAACGCTCTTGCGACGCGGATTCACGCTTTCCTGCTAGCTTGCACGCACATGCGCATGCGCATTGCCCTGCTTAGAGCCTCTCTTCTCTATCGCAATTTTTTCCTCGACATTGAATTTCGATAAAAAATGCACTTTCCACATATATTCGTAACGCTATTATTTCTGTATTGAGGGAAAAAACATTCAAGGGAAGCGTGTATAGATATACGTCCATCGATTTGTATTTGCGATCGCGATGGCAGTGCGCGCGGCCCGATGCCAGCGCCATTGTCCGGCGGAGAAAAACAGTGGCCAGTGCTCGCCGACCTCCGCGTATCGCGGCGCTCCCTCGTCGTTCCATCGATTGGCAAGGATTACAGTCGATAAATATCGCGATCCAGTATGGCTATATTTGTCTCAATACACGTGTCAAGATAGTTGCAGAGGCGTTTAGACATCAGTAATGATTGACGGGATCACGAATATCGCGATGTTTATTTACTACGTAACCCTTTCCATATAAATTCGCCCGGACGAAACGGGCGAACGTACTTGTAGAGCGTTTCCCATAAAACGCTCTGTGCCGTAGTGCCGAGGAAATCTCGTTAGCGCTGCGCGTGCGCGGTACAGCCGGAGAGCGAGAGAGATAGAGTCGCGCGATACATGCCGAGAGTGAGAGAGAAGTAGTCACGCGATCCGGCCGTAGAGCGAGACAGAGATAGAGTCGCGCGGTCCGGTATTTTTTCCCCGCCGCCATCTTGCTCCCGCCCGCTACACGAGAGCATCTTGTCAACATCGGAGCAGCGAGCGCAATGACGGACAAAGGTGAGTTCAACTGTTTTACAAGTTTTTCAAGAATATTTTTGAATAATTGTAGTTTACGTCGTAGCTTTTGTAAATATATATATATATATATATATATATATATATATATATATATATGTGTGTGTGTGTGTGTGTGTGTGTGTGTATTCGTCGCATGCACGCTCGAACGATTTTAAACGGAAATCAAGTGCGTGATATAAGAGTCTGGAGGGGTGGGGGGGGGGGGGGGGTGGGTGTATTTCAAATACGAAATATATAGATCTTGCTCGAATCTTGCGATAATCCTGGGGTTAACCCTCAGTGAATACAGGGCCCACCCTTCAGCTTTTGGGCACTCGCCGTACACACACATATATAGATATATATGTGTGTATAAATACGTTCGTATAGACTCGCGGGCGCGCCAAGCCATCACTTTGCTCAGAAGTGCGCCGCTCTACTGGCTTTTACACGCAAATAGACGGTGCAAGTGAGAGAGAGAGAGAGGAGGGGAGCATCAGGGAAAGAGCGCAGCGAATTTTAATACGCTCTACTACTCGATCTTTGCGCCCTCGCGCAACCTTGTAAACTCATAACGAAGAGCTTTCGAGAATATTTTCCTCCACTTTTTCTTCTTTTTACGGATATAATTCTCGCAATTTGCGGCTTCGATTTGAGATCCACAAACTCCGAATAATCTTCGTTCTCTCGTTTGCTCCTTTTTTTAAATAAACGAGTCTTGAACGCCAGTGGGGTCGCAGTGACCCCAGGCTATCTCGGCTACGAATATCTTGGGAACTATGAACTTGAGAAAAATTGACGTACAAACGTTTTTTCCGAAAAATTCATTTATCATTGACTCTACGAAATGGGATTTTGGAAAAAAAATGGAACGAGATTTTGTGGAAATATTTTGAAAAAAAATTCCAAACGTAGGTGAAGATGTGCGCGTTGGGGCCATAATGGTCATGTGCCCTCGAAGGCTCGATGTTTTTGTTTCTGCGGTAAATTTTCACGATCGACATTGTTTTCATTATCCTTTCCGGAAAAATATGAGAACCCAGAAAATCGACGATCCCGAAACATTGAGCATAGCTTAATTTCCCTATTTTTTAAATTACTCCCTGCAACTCTACATCCCAATTTTCCGCAAATTTAAATCAGTGCCAGCCTTTTCGCGAAAATTATTATCGTCATATGCAGCGGCCCGGAAACGCGATCTACGCGAGAAAATAAAACGAACGAAACATTCGGGAACTTTTGTTTGGTGGCAACCATACGTGGAATTGCCTATGTGCGCGGGACGAGTTCCGAGATCCGGAAACCCGTAGATTTTCGGACGGAGTCTACTGTAGCTCAACGCTTGGAACTTCGAGGAGCCCCGAGCTTGAATATGGGGGTCTATATGAATGTATATATATATGCATATAGGTGCGCTGAGCGTAGGCAGAGACCGTTGGGTGGTTGAATCGTGAAGTGGAAGCCCAGGAGGGCCCTTGTACACTCTTAGAGAAGAAGGTCCAGGTGTACGTACCCTACGTACGTGTATATAATAGTATATGCGCTGTACTATGCACGTAATACGCTTCGGTGTATATCTATACGTATATAGCTGGATTTCATCTCACGAACTCTCTTTCCCCGCTTTTTTCTTTCCTCGTTTCGCCTCTCTCACCCTCTCACTTTAGGCTCCACTCATTTTTCGGTACAATATTACATCCGAAATAATTTAGATATATATATGAGGTATTCCACGTGAATCCGGTGGACTTTTTCCCTGAACCCCGTCAATTCGATTTAATTTTTTTTATCTGATTCCATTGACTCTGAAAAAAATCCTGAATTTTTTTTTTACATCTTTCGCAACAACTCTTAGTCAAAAAAAAATTTTTTTTTCGAAAAAAAACTCCCCGATTGAAAGATCTAAAAAAATTCCGAAAAATGCGCGATTATATGCAAACATTTTCAAGCTATCACCCGCTTTGGAAGTCTGATTTTTTCGTTAGCAGTCAAAAAGTTCTGGTATTAATTTCAATTGAAGTTGTATTCAGCACAGAAAAAATCATACTCCCACTGCGGATGATAGCTTGAAATTTTTTATATATAATCACGCATTTTTGGGATTTTTTTCAGATTTTTAAATCGGGGCGTTTTTTTCGGAAAAATAAAAATTTTTGACTCAGGGTTGTTTCGAAAAGTGTAAAAAAACTCAAGGTGTCTTTTAGAGTCAATGGAATAAGATTTTAAAAAATTAAATAGAATTGGCGGGGTCAGGGAAAAAGTCCATCGGATTCACGTGGAATACTTCATCTATACATATCATGAATAGAAAATAATATTATAGTTAATAAGTTTGTCTATCTGTGTATAGGTACATGCACGCTTGTATGTAGGTATTTATATATACACACACCCATACGTAACACGATGTTGAAGTTTGCATCGTTGGCGAATAACGAAAATTCAATTTTTTAAATTATTAACGCGTCGTCGTGCCAATTTTTTGGCAGTTTTAAGCTACGACAATCACGCAAACGTTTTTTTTTAGGTTTTCGCTGCATTTAACTTAAATAAATCTGCAAAGAAATATTTTGGGCGGTAACAAAAACAAAAAATAATAACAATTTCCGATGCGTTCCAACGATGCAAGTTTCAATAGAGTACGCGTAATACTCAATAAAAAGCGTGGTGCATACTTTATTTTGGTCATTGTACCGTGTTATATCCTTGTAGATATATACCCTTTCCAATTGAATACATTCCTATCAGCCCCCACCCGCGCTTCGCTAATCCAACCTAACTCCTGTTTCGTCCACCGGTGTCTTAAGGAGGGTGATACATCAAGGCTAGGAAAAATGGCTGAATTTCATGAATTTTTTTATAAGAAAGATTTCTTCACCTTTTTTTGAGACTTAGGCTAAACGGGCTGCGGTTGATGTCAGACGGCGTGACACGTAATGCTGCGCTGGCGGAATTAAGCTGAAAAAAAACCCACGAATATTTCACTTCCATTGATAATTATACGCAGAATATAAACCGAGAAAAAGTGAGAAATGTTGAAAATCGATTTAATGGTACGCTTTAAAAAAAAAAAAATTAATTTTCCACAAAATGGCTACATTTTGCAATTGAAAAATCCTTTTTTTAAAAAAAAAAACATTTAGGGTCATGTTTTAGAGAATAAGGTTAGAAAGATTTATACAAAATTTCATCAGAATCGGACGATTAGCTTTTTAGCTATACGTCACGCCAATTTTGAAAATACAGTTTAAAAGAACTCATATCTTCGCCATTTTTAAAGATTAATAAAAAAAAACATGTAACAGCTAAAAGTGGTAATAAAACATACCCTAAGTTTTGAAAAGAGCGAATAAATCTTTCCTTTAAAAACAAATCATGAAAATCACCATTTTTTTCGCCACCTAAAGGTATCTCTCCACGTAAGGCGTTACCCCCACTTGTAGCGCAAAAAAGGCCTTTTTCATGAATTTTTTTAAAGATAACTACAAAACTTTTTTAATCGATCAATATACCATCTTAAAGAACACATCTTGAAGAACTTTCCGTAATTTTTTTATTGAAATATATTACATTGTTTAGTGGCAAATGGCCGTCAATGAAATAATGTTTTTATATACACGGTTTGCGGTGACCAACATTGCGGCGAAGTGGATCATCTAAAAAAAAATGCGGATGGATTTAGTCAAATATAAGTATAAACTAGTCTTTAATCGAAGGATTTTAAAAAATATTCATTTTTCACAAAATGGCGGACAGTCAAAGTTAATGGTTCAATTTTAACGGAAAAAACGGCCGTTTTTTGGCTATAAAACGGCCATTTTTTCGAAAAAAAAATCGCACGATTAAAGACTACATTTTTATGTATTAAATAAGCCTGCAAAATTTCAAGAATATCGGTTCATTAGTGTTCGAGTAATCTTGGTCACCGACTTCAGAAATGCCATTTTGAGAAAAACGCGTTTAAAGTTTCAATTTCAGTTTACACGAAGAACGGATTTTTCTACCGCATTATATATACCGCATTTGTCGTGGGCACGGGGAAACTGTGGGGTTATGGACATGGGGTTGAAGTTTGAATCATCAGTATGGAACAAAAATTCGATGCAATTACTTAAAAAAAAAAAAATTATTATCGAAAATCATATCTCGTAGATTTAGGTTGTAGATCGCTAAATAACGATTCAAAAAAATTGTCGCGTAATTTACTCAACTATAATTTGCCAAAGGAAATTTTAGAAATTGAGTAAAGAAAATACTTCATTGCATTCCAACGATACAAGCTTCAACGTTATACCGAGACGGTAGTTACATTTCACGAAGCTACGGGCTGAGCTTTTCTCCGTGTGGCGGGTTAAGGGATCAGTCAATCGCGGGACAGGCAAGAGTCCACGAGAGCTAGTTTCGACTGGTCCGAACGAAGTAGCGCCCAGATGAGGTACGCTTCTCGTGTATTGTTTGCCTTTCGGAACGAACGAAAAAAAAACGCAGAAAACAGGGAGTAAAAGAGCAGAGAACAGGACAAAAAAAGAAACGAACGAGGGCACGAAGCAAGAGAGATCGCGAGTACTTGAGCACGAGCTTAGAAGACAACGCGACTGAGCTTCGAAGATAGGCGGCTAAGGGGATGGGGGAACAGGGAGGTAGAACAATGGACACGGAGAGGTAAACCGGCGAGCCGGTGTGCTGCGTCATCGCCCCCGCCTATACAACCATCACCCCGTGTCTGAGAGCACATCTCCAACGACGCGGGTAACGAGGAGAGACATGTAAAACTCGGGGCAAAGAGCGCTACGAGACTCTGTTTTTCCTTTCTCACTCTCACTGTCCTTCTCCCTTTTTTCTGACTTTAGGTCTCTTTCTCTCCCTTTCACTTTTATCTCGCTGTGTTCCGTGACTTATTTTCTTCTCTCATTCTCTCTCTCTCTCTGTCTGCCTCTCTCTCCCTAATCCATGTCTCTGCACTCCCAATCTTCCGTACTCTTCTCGCTCTTCACGAGCTGCACAAGGGTGGCCACGCGCGACGGTGCCCACGGGCTCAAGTTACTGCCAAGTTAAATTGGCGAATCAACTAAAAAACCGACGGAAGTATCTTCCGCACGGAAACAGTAACAAGCAATCATTGCGAAAGTCACGAGAGCGAAGAGAGATACGGATCGCCTGAAGTGGTCCGCTGACCTTGATGCGGACTACACCCGTTTGACATTTTGGCCTCGCGGTTGCCCAACGGATGAATGGTTGCTCGGGTTGATCTTGGCAGCGATACCATTTTAGAAACAAGAAAAAAGAATTTCATTCGGTCGTACAACTGTACGGTAGAAACTGAACCCTTCGATTTCGATTCCTCTTGAGGAATATAATAATACTTCTTATATTAGGAGGTTGAATAAGTTGTCGCTGTTTTCCAACAGATGGCGTTACTAAAACTGCGTGCGTGTAGTTTAAGATGATAACGCCTCTATAAAGAAGTACTACCCGAGTAAAAATTGTGCTAGCCTGTTTGAGTTACTGCCTAGTAATTGGTTCGCCCAATCGAGCTCATATGAACTGATCAATGGTTGCCTCGCTATGCGCTACGAATATTCTGAATGTTTTGTTATCCAACCCTGCTCTGGTCACTGCCCAGCCGATCTTCATTACAAATGACAAAGTGAGGTTATGTGACAACGTGTAGATCCATCGAGCGATTGGCTCATGGCTGGCTAAGCAACTTGAGTTAAAGATAACGTTGCGAATTTAAAAAATGCTCAATTCGGTATCTTGTGATGACCTAGCCAACTGCAGTCACCTGCGGCCGCACTAGCCGGAATAAATGAGCGGACAGATACAATTTAAGGTTATGTAATTCTGTGCGATTATCTCTCCCAATGTAAACGCACTTAAGTAATTAATCCGATAATGTTATTGACATTTGTTAATCCACCCATTTTTCAATATTCTAACTTTGTGTATTGTAACATATGCAGACGATACGAAAATCCAGAAATTAGACAAGTAGAACTGGCTCACTGGACAACGTCACAGCTCATCACACAGGGAGGCGCACGCGAATTACGTATGGTAATTTGGGGGGGGGTCAAGGTTTGCGTTACATGACGATTTTAGAACTTCCAGAAATATCAAAAATTCTGCACATTCAAGTTTTGAATTAAAAACTCGTGCGCAATTTTACTGCGGACAGTTGACAGCTTTCCATACGAAATGTCAGTTAAGGGGGGATGTCACTGTGCAAGAACTTGCACTAGCTATCCCACTTTGCCCCAGCAAAATATGAAGAAAAAAAATTGGGTTTGATAATTCTTGAAAGTACATATATTCAAAGATTTGTTGGTAAAATTTTTATTCATAAGTCCGAAAATTGCCGGAGTTACAGTCACTGGAGAGAACAGGTAGCGCGACCGCTTATAGTGCCATCAGTCCCTACATGTGTGGAATCGTTCACAATAGAGGACGTGCAGGCTCTTATTATTTTGTGAAATATAATGAAGATGAAGAACCGTCATATCGGCCGTGAATGGATACTTCGATGTAAGTATCAATATTCTAGAAAACAACATTACTTTAAAGCAAGAAAAACGGAACGAAAACTTCGAACGGGTTTTTCTTGAACCTACTTCTTTCGACCTTGACCCGACATATAGAGATGTTGAATAAATTCTCGCTTTTTTTTCTCTTGTGTAAACGAATGCTTTATTTTTTTAAAACACAAACACAAATTCGGTAACGCAGAACTTTCCAATTTCCGACCCCCCGCTCTTCGAGTACCAAGACCGTAGTGCCTGGCCGGACGTCCCTTCACTGCCTCTATTCGGTTATGTTACGAGTACTTAAATAGTGATGGTTTGAACATTTTTTTCTTTTTCAAGCCCCTTTGTTGTTCAAGCAGTGTACCGGTGCGATGGCCTAGTGGTTAGCGTGCTTGCCACTAAACCTGCGGACCGGGAGGTCCCGGGTTCGAAGCCCATACATTTGAACTCTGAATATCAAAGTATAATTGAAAATAAAATTAAGACATTATTCATATTTTAAAGCAATGTAATATTCTGAAATACACCAGTTTATTGATATTTGGTGAAAAATAGTTATATTATTAGTGAATTTCATTAATATTAAATATTAAAAGAATAAGACAAATTGCCATCAGGCTGATAATGAAGCCCATAATTGGTTAAACATGATATGTAAATGTGTTTCAAACATATTTTAGTAAATTACTTCTTCAGAGTAATTATTTCTATGAAACACAACATTTACTGAAAAACATAATTATGAACCAAGTGTAAATCTTCTTTACCCAAGTAAAACCTAATATTTAAAGTGAATTATTGAAATGAATAGGAATTGAAATTGTATAACAACGATTTTAGGCATGCGAAAATGCGCCAGAAACTTAATACCAACAATTTTTAGTTTTCAGCGTTTGAGTAGAAAAATTGAGCTCTAACTAAAATTATTTTACTTCTATGCTTGCATTTGCTTGGGCTAAGCCAGTTCCATTTTCCAAAGCAGAAATACATACATTTTTTGCATGGTCTCTGTCAATGATGACGATCACCAAACGTTCGACGTTATGGTTTTGATTGAATTCTTCAAAGAGTTTGCCATCCCAGTGAAGGACAGTAGCTTTTAGTTCACAAGTCGGAAACAATTTATTATTTTTTTCAGCGAATCTTTGGCATATTCCTCGGCGATATCGATAAATTGATGACCTGTTCAATATCATTGCGTTGACATCACAATGACATGCCTCAGCCACTGCAGCAATCACTCTTACGGCATTTCGATCAGACACTTGACATTCGTCAAGCGTTGCCACTACTTTTTCGTTCAAGATATTAGATTTGCCACGAGATTTTTTGGTTGTGAATGCCCTGCAATGCCTTCTTCAGGTTGATAATACATCTGAGTTGAAAAATTACTCATCTGACTAGCAGTCAAACTACTTCCACTACTACTCGCGAATTGGACTACTTGACCTGTTAAAATAATGAGAATCCAAAATAATGAGAAGAACATTACTAATTGTTAATTTTTACTTAAATTACAAATTATCAAACCTAATGAACTTTGTTCTATTTTGAATTTACGCTTTGCACGTTCTTCAAGAGCGAAATCATCTTCTTCAGTCGTCCATTCGTCATATCTTGATTCAACATCTGCAATAAACCCTATTTTTTCGGGTTTTCGTTGATTATCCAAAAAAAGTTTTTTCTCAGCACTGATGTTTACACTTTGTTTTTAACACAAGCAATATCGAATAGTAATTTAAGTTCCTTTTTAAAAGCTAATTCTTTTTGTTCATGTGATTTTTGCCAGCACGTTTTTGCAATAGATTCCAGCGTGCGTGTAACTATTTGATGTTTTTTATGCATTCTGACCAAGTTTGTACCGGCATACCGGCTTTATCCCAAAACACAAACACTTCATTGGCAGTTATTGTGGCACTTTCATGTATCAATACTTTTAGAACCCGAGGATTATAAAAAAGTGCTTTTAACACCTGCAATTTTGACGGCAATTTGCTTCCAATTATTTGTGAATCAGCATCACCAATTACAAAAATATTTTTACGTAAATTACGGTCATGGAACGTCATCGCGATTTTCTAAACTTGAGTCGAGCACATGTGTCCAACGCTGAATCGAGACATGTGCCTCACGTGGAAACAGTAGACATACATTTATTTCGAGGTTAGCGAGGATTGCGGCAAGCATGGGAAGAAACTCATCCGTCAAAAGGACACTTGTCGGTAAGGCAGGATGGCTTTAATTTATCATAGTTTATGATAAAATTGATAAAATTGAAAATTTAAATATTGTTTACATATTGTTATTGAGTGCGCTATGTATCTCTTCATATTTCGTTGCATACAAAAATAAATTGCAGTTTTTCGACGTCAAACTCTTGTTTTGATCATAATGATCGATTTTTGGAATAAATGATGACAGTTTTTTGTTAATTACGTGATAAATATTAGATCCACAAAAATTTTACAAGATACCTTTTGTGTAGAGCACTAAATTTCCTACAAAAACATCATATAACTTTTTTTTCATCATGTATAGTTTTGAAATAATAAACAATTTTCTTAAAATTTTAAATGCATGCATTTTCTCATATCAAAATTCGACAGCTCGGTGCGGTGGGTAACAATTATTGGACAAATTTCCGCTTGCGGCCAATTTTTTTTCTATATATGTTGATTACTTTTGAGGAACAATACCAAAGAATTTCCATCACCAAATGGTGAATAATATTAAATATCTACTAACTATTAATAATAATAAATAATATATAATTGAATAGTTAATAGCTAATGATTATAAAATTATTATCATGAACCGTATTACTATCAGTAACTATAATAATATTTTCTTTTTACTATATAAGTATATTAACATTATCTATATATGTATGTGTGTAAATATATATATTAACTTGTATATATTTTTATACAATATTTAAAATAACTTTGTTTTCGGTACAATTTGATCAATTCAAAAGTAATCAGAATTTGTTATGCCAGTAGTACTCCATTGTTTTTTCAACTCAGCAGAATTCTTTGGGAAACACGTTTAAAAAGTTTGTTTCAAGTTGAATAGATATGCTACCGTACGTGTCACATGTTTAAGGCGTTACCCCCACTTGTAGCGCAAAAAAGGCTTTTTCCATGAATTTTTTTAAAGAAAACTACAAAACTTTTTTAATCGATCAATATACCATCTTAAAGAACACATTTTGAAGAACTTTCAGTAATTTTTTTATTGAAAAATATTACATTGTTTAGTGGCAAATGGCCGTCAATGAAATAATGTTTTTATATACACGGTTTGCGGTGACCAACATCGCGGCGAAGTGGATCATCTGAAAAAAAAATGTGGATGGATTTAGTCAAATATAAGTATAAACTAGTCTTTAATCGAAGGATTTTAAAAAATATTCATTTTCCACAAAATGGCGGACAGTCAAAGTTAATGGTTCGATTTTAACGAAAAAAACGGCCGTTTTCTGGCTATAAAACGGCCATTTTTTTTTCGAAAAAAAAATCGAACGATCAAAGACTACATTTTTATGTATTAAATAAGCCTGCAAAATTTGAAGAAGATCGGTTCATTAGTGTTCGAGTAATCTTGGTCACCGACTTCAGAAATGCCATTTTGAGAAAAACGCGTTTAAAGTTCCAATTAGCCGGTCGTTTACACAACGGATTCTTCTCTTTCAACGCTCATATCTTAGTCAATTTTGTTCGAATCGACTTGAAATTTTCAGGATATATTCTCAGATACTTATACTTCAAAAAATGCAATAAAAAAGCTCGATCTTTTCAAAATCGCAAGTGGGGGTAACCCCTTAAGGCCATGTGTCACACCGACCGAGCGGCCACGAGGGCAAGAGAGATATCTGATTTAGATTCCCAGTGTTCTCCTAAACGGTTGATTTTTTGGAAAAAAAAGGAAACACCTTCCACCTCTATTGAACACCTCTGTTGAACGACGAACAACGTCTTTTCTTTTCGTTTGTCCGAAATGTGGTCCGTTTAAGAGAGAACTTGGCAGTAGGATTTTTACCGACTGAACGTGTGAGCCATTGTAAAGCATATTTATTATCGTCTCATTTCTACATACTTATAGTCGTTGCCTTTCGACCCCGCAGTTGCGTTTACCCTCCAACAAATGTATATACGCATAGTCACTATATTATATAAACGTGCAGGCACATATATATATAAATACATACATGAAGAAATGACTGGTGATTTTGAAGACACTGGACTTCAAGTAGCAACCCCGTAACGGTCAGACATGTCGACAGTCAACATTACCTCGGCGTAGCAGGTTCAAAATATCCTTTCACCTTCAAAGTACATATACCCACGTTACACGCATACATACGCACGCGTGTTAGTCCCACATAGTATGATGGCAAAAATAAATGGATCAGCGCGATGAGAGAGCGAGTGATGACGACCAACGACCCCCCGCGAGGTTTCCCGCGCGGAGCACCCGTCCGTCGATAATGTTTCCGTCACACACAGCGCGAGGTAACCCGTACGCATCCCCCTCCCTCGCGCGCGCCTCTACTGCCACACACCGCACGTTTTTACCGCGCTCTTCAAACGCACATCTCGTTTCGTTCATTTCTCTTTTTTTTTTTGCATCGTAATACGCGTTTCGCACGTCAGCAATCGTTGAATGTCGTGCCGGGCGTCGCAATCGCGTCTCACGACACACGTTGGCCTGGTGGGGGGAAAATATCGCCGCGTATGGAGTGCCGAGAGGGCGCGCTAGAGACGAGAAGGGCCCCCCGTGCGAGCACGGGCCCTCCCGCTGTTGCCACGTCGAAGGAATCCTTGACTCCGCGACATTGGCGACTCCCACGGCGTTGTCCAGTCTCCCGTAAATATCGATACTCTCGTCTGGAAAACTTTTACATTCATTTGACAATTGTGCCCTGTACGTGTGTGCAACGAGTGGTGGCTCGACAGGCGAAATACCTCGACTACGCGTGAGGCTCGATGAACATTCGAGGGTAATGTAGCCCCGAGGGTTTCTGGAAAGAAGATGAAAGAAGGCAAGAGAGAGAGAGGGAGAGTCATTATGTAGAACGGCCGGTGAATCGTTGAAGCTTTGGGTGTCAACTTTTTCGGTAGGTGCATACAGGCCCGACGTGAATTCCCAACACGATGGTTTCATTCGCTTGCACCGTAGGTACTTTTTTTTTTTTTCTCATTCGTTCCCTCATTGCTACTCTCAATCTGCTTTGTCTTTCTCAAAACGTGCTGTTGCGGTTCCTCTCGCCGTGTGTGGGAACTCCCGCTTCTCAAGTGCCGCTCCCCGCAGCCACGACGATGTTGAAATTTCTTTTTCTTCGTGCACGTATAACAAATCGAGGTACGAGAGGCGAGCCGGGCGGCCGGCGCGCGAAAGCCGCGCTTGCCTCTCGAAAAGTCACGCTAGAATTGACGCACGATCAACAAAACGATCGCTGTGTTTTCGTTCAGCCATTCTCTCTTACTCTCCTGCTCTCTCTCTCTCTCTCTCTATCGTTCTGACTTATCTTGATTATTATTTTCTTTCGGTGTCAGAACTACGATCGTTTTACAATTATAATCGTTATTTTTGTGATTATTATTATTTTGTTTTGATGTTTACATCGTCATTATATTATATATATTCTTGTTATTATCGTTGTTGGTTTTCTTGCTATGTTTATTATTATTATCATTATGCATATTTATATTATTTGCAGGTCTTATTATTTTTACCGCATCATTATTATTATCATACATTTTATTGCTCCTGACAACGCACTCCCTCAGTTTGCACTTGGAAACATTCAGGTATACCCTCAGAGGGTTCGGCTCGATTTTCATAATCGGTGGAATAATAATGCAAGTATTATTATTACCGGATGAATAACCAATTATTGTTATTATTTTAGAAAATATTTTTCATTACTATAATTTTATTCGCTGTAGTGACGATTTTTGTATTGCGACATTTTTTAATTACCTCGAGGTTTATATGTATATGCACGTACACTTTATACAGACGTTATAATAATGATAGTAATAACGATAATAACGCTTCGTGGAACGTTCGAACGAGTATATACGTGCACCGAGGCCTGCCAATCAAAAAGGCGCGAACCGTACACAATTCGACGTTCCACGAGCTATGTTTTACGCCATTTTGTTAATAGCAGCGACCGACGCGTATGAATATGCACGTGATTGGAGCGCGAAAGCCCGCGGAGGGCGCTTCTAGGGCTCGAATGATTTCTGAAGAGGTTTGCATATATATATGGATATAGATATATATATATATATATATATATATATATATATATATATATATATATATACGTACATGGATGCGTGCTCGACATGCCCGAGCATACTCGCCACGGGTTAATATATCTACTGGCTAGATCGCTCACATGCTCATACATACTCTTTAACAAAAGATGTTTGCCTTTTGCTTTCTTTCATTTTTTTCCGTTCTTTTCTACACTCGTGAAAAAAAAACGAGGTACCGTGAATGTACAGCGCGCGCAGTTGGTACGAATCTTTGCATCTGGACTTTTGGCTTTTAAACAGTGTCGCCATACGTGAGATATTCGCGTCAACGACTCGTCGAGTGTCGTGCGGGACGCGACGAGACTCAACGAATCGAGCGGGCGCGCTCAACATCTTAGCTGACATTTATTTATTTTGCTTCTTTTGAATTTTTCATAAACGCTCGCCAAAGTTTGCTGTGAAATTGCGGTTCCATTCCCATTCGTTGCAACGCTCTCCCGCGCGCTTTTTATCGTAGTTTTTTTTTTTTACAATTGCCTCGTTTGCGTCCAAAATCAATGCCCGTTTTTTTATTGCGATTATAAGTTTCTCAGTCATTTGATCTGATTATACAAGTAAGGAAAAAATATGGTCGGTATCGGCAAAATTCGTATGATTTTTTGACAAGTGACTACTGATGAGACCAACCTATATTTCAAGTTAGGGCGGAGCGGGGCCTTATGAACCGCGGGGTTTCCTCTGCCACCAGCACACAGACGGTGCAGGCTAGATACAAGTGTGCGATGTCAGAAGACGTGGGAGGAGTACGCGGTTTACTACGGTTTGAGTATCACGTACGTTGCTTATTTTCGCGCCAAAAATAAAAAAGCAGTTCGTCGTATCTTTTGATCTTTAGCCCATGCTTGCGGTGTTATGGCCGTCAAGCAAGTGTATTTTGATTTCGTAATAGTATATTTCTACGATGACAGAAAAAATTAAATATTAATCGTTTTAAGGTGGCTCGGTCGAATTAGTGAAAAGATGGGAATTTTTTTAAAGAAAACTACAAAACTTTTTTAATCGATCAATATACCATCTTAAAGAACACATCTTGAAGAACTTTCAGTAATTTTTTTATTGAAAAATATTACATTGTTTAGTGGCAAATGGCCGTCAATGAAATAATGTTTTTATATACACGGTTTGCGGTGACCAACATTGCGGCGAAGTGGATCATCTGAAAAAGAAATGCGGATGGATTTAGTCAAATATAAGTATAAACTAGTCTTTAATCGAAGGATTTTAAAAAATATTCTTTTTTCACAAAATGGCGGACAGTCAAAGTTAATGGTTCGATTTTAACGAAAAAAAACGGCCGTTTTTTGGCTATAAAACAGCCATTTTTTTCGAAAAAAAAAAATCGAACGATTAAAGACTACATTTTTATGTATTAAATAAGCCTGCCAAATTTCAAGAAGATCGGTTCATTAGTGTTCGAGTAATCTTGGTCACCGACTTCAGAAATGCCATTTTGAGAAAAAACGCGTCTAAAGTTTCAAGTTCAGTTTACACGAAGAACGGCTTCTTCTCTTTCAACGCTCATATCTCAGTCAATTTTGTTCGGATCGACTTGAAATTTTCAGGACATATTCTCAGATACTTATACTTCAAAAAAATGCAATAAAAAAAACGATTTTTTCAAAATCGCAAGTGGAGGCAACCCCTTAATGTATAGCTTCATAGTTTTTGTTGAACTAGCATTTTTATAACTAAATTGTAGTCAATTAGCTATAAAAATAGGGTGTTTGAATCCCACCCGAAGTACCTATGAATTTTCCTACAAAAACTAATCCTTTCTTTCAAGATGCGAAAGTACAAGAGAAAAACTGAACGACCTTATTGTTAGTCTCCAAAGATCTCATGAAACGTGCCGCAGAAGAAGTCATCAACGGCAAAAGTATACGAAAGGCGGCAAAAGATAACAAATTTGATAGAACTACGCTTTCTTCTTCTTTTTTATGTTTCTCTTGTGAACAAAAACGTTTATTATCCCACTGGCTCAACTGAGCCAACTGATTTTTGTGATATTCATCTAAGTTTAGGCTAGTAAGCGACGTTTTTAATACAGTTTTTCGATGGTGTTACGTAGTAAAATAAACAACCTATTTATTTTAAAAGATGTCATTACTTTATCACATCATCAATTCGGAGCTGTTCTGCTTAGAACAAAACCACGATCAAGTGCTCGCTCTGACCCCGCTCTGCCATACGACACAAGGTTTTGAAATTAATTTTATATTAATAGTGAGTGTCATTAACAGTTCATTTAAGAAATGTTTCCTTTCCTTTTTCATTATTTTTACATTATTTTATATGTGGACGGCAGCAAGGGGAAAACGAGCTTCTTCGAACTACCCCGAACTACCGAATATTATTAAAAGATTTAGTGTAAGTAGTAGTAGTTAGTAGTAGTAAAAGATTAAACAGATTTCGTGAAAACGGCTTTTTTGTCTTTTCTTATTGCGGAATAGAAATAAAGTATCGAGATAAAATCGCAGAGAATCTTCGCTCCTTCAGTGAAGGGCAAGGAGAACGCTTCCGCCAAGCATAAAAGTCATGCCAAATAGGTATCAGGAAAGGTAGGACACACACACACTCACATAACGGTTGATTCCGTTTCGAACTTGATGCGCGACTGCCTCAACACGTGCCACTGAAGGAAATCGCGAAAAAGAAGCCTACTCAATGTGAAAATATTTTATAAAACTTAATTTTTTCCATGGAATTATATTTAATTAAAAAAATTGTACATTCTCGTGTTCTTACGTAGAATATCAATGTTTTAGAAAAAAGGCCAGTTTTGTGACACTAAATCGGCTGTAGAACTGCTTTATTCATTAGTGCATAGAATTGACCATTTGTCAGCGAATTAAAGATAGTTCTCACAGCTGAGTATAGGTGCGTAAAAAGACGAAGTACAGTATAGGTCCGAAGATAGACAAATGAGGCTGGGAAAAAAGGATGGATCTTTGAACACCTTCAACGGGTAACGCTACTCCGGACGCCCGAAAAACTGGAATAACCTTGAGAAATGTTTGTGCCGAAGAAAAAATATCGGAACACTATTTGAAGAACTTTATTGTACATGCTTTAGTGGGTCTGCATAAGCTCATAGCCCCAAAAACAGGTCAACTTTCAATATTCTTTCCTGATGAGTGTATTAGGATGGCGAGGTCGGAATTTTATACCCAATTGAAACATAGGGCCCAAGATCTTGCCAAGTATGATTTATTGTTAAGTATTGATAAACTATGAAGTTATTGTTATTTAAACAAAGTGTTGCCGTTGCTGCATGGCTAATCAGTGTAGGTAGGTCCGGCAACTAGGGTCATCTGAAATGACAAACAAAAAGATGTACTTTTAGTATAATAATAAACTTTTCGTATGTTCGGGCACTTTTTGAAATTTTGACAATTACGAGCATGGCAAAATGTAGAGAAAAAAAGTCCGATTTTCCACAAAATAGCACTTTTAATCATTTGTGGATTAAATTGTGGAAAAAATTAAAAAGCGTAGACCGCAACGGGGTGATGATGATGAAGTGTGTATTGTTGGAATGCAACGGAAATTCTTTTTTGTTTCTTTTTTCTCCATTTTTATTCTGATCCGAAAAAGTTTTGCGATAGATTTAGGTTGTAGCACTGTAATGATGATCTTAAAAAAAGTTTGCCAATGCTTTGATTTGTCAAAAAAAAATTTGCAATCAGAAAAAAAAAATTCATTGCAATCCAACGATGCAAACTTCAATATCATGCAATGGGGCTGTCCGCCCTATCGCAGTGGCCGATCTGACGCTTAACCCTACGTTGACACACTGGGTCATTTTGACTCGGATGAATTTGAAGTAAAATGCTCACTGATTTAAATAAAAAGCCGTTTCAGGAAAAACGGGTCAACATTTTTCTGCCACATTATTTCAAGTTTGACATTGGAAATCAAGTAAGTTCGGCAACCTTTCCGTATCAGGCCAATGGCCCCTTTTTTTAAAACCCATATTTTCTCCTTTACCAAGATCGTATTTCTTCCGAGCCTCTGAACTACCCCTTAATTCGTAATATATTCATCCAGCTTTGATTTTCGATGTGACTGCGCTCGTGCTCTTTAAACGCGAACGCTTTTTTTCGTCATACGGAGAGACTCGTAATCGTCTCGCATGCTCGTTGCGTTGGTTCGTATCACCGATTTCGCGTTAAATGTATATATTATATATATATACAATATATATATGCAATACGCTCCGCTGGATTGAGAGTGTATAAGCGAGAACGTGCTGTACAAGTTGCCCCTCTCCCCCCGCCCTCTGAAGGCACGCAGACGAGAGAGAGAGAGAGAGAGAGAGAGAGAGAGAGAGAGAGAGAGAGAGAGAGAGAGAGAGAGAGAGAGAGAGAGATGAAAGTGAGAGAATTCATGGGTGGAGCTCTGCCGAGGCACGTTCTCGGATCATGTACCCTGGACCGAATAGGCGGAGTCCCGTTTTCCCACCGAGAATTTCTCCCTCTCGTCATTCTCTGTACAGTGTATGCACTTAATGGTACGTACTATATCAGTTTGCCTGGAAATTCGACGGGGCTCCGTGTGTCCCCGTGCGTATAGCTTGTCCTCATCCAGGCAGCAAATCCTGCGAACCTTATTAACATTTATCATCAGATTCGCGTAGGCAAATAAATAAATATATATATACAGATATATTGGCACGCCTGTATGTTTGAATTGTGGTTCATGCTTTTGTCAATAATTTAGGTTCCATATTTCATCAAGTTATTACGGAAAACACATTTTCTGTACATAAAAAAAAAAACGTTTTTTGAATGCTCGGAGTGCGATGATGTGACTACCAGAAGGATTGAGAACCTCGAATTAGTTCGAGGTGGATTAGTTCGAGGACGTGCTTTTCTTGTAAGAGCATAATAGTTATTGTTAAATAACGATTATAATGCAACGATCATTATGAAATAATTTCTGTACTGTAAGAATAGTAATAATTAACTTATTGTTATAATTTAACAGTAATTATTCTCAAGTAATATTTATGATGTAACAAAAGTTATTATTAAATCATTTTTATAACGGAACAATAATTACTACAAAATAATCTTTATAATGGAACAATAATAATAATGATTGTAACTAATATTTATAACGTAACGATAATAATTATAAAATCATCTTCATAATGTAACAACACTTTATTACATTACATTTATATAAGCAACTGTTATAATTTAATACTAATTATTGTCAAATAATAGTTATAATGTGCCAATAACTGTTGTTCTATAATATTTATAATGTAGCAATAATTATTGGTGAATGAAGTGTTAAATCAGTGTTCAATAAATATTCTCCATCGAACAACCAACATCTTTATTCCACAATTTTCCCAGAACGCGTTCTGTTTGCTACTTTTCGAGTGCCTTTTTTCCACCAACTCACCCTATAATACGTACACGTAAATATTCATATGCGCATAGAAGCAGCGATCGCTGCATCAAAAAAGAATCAACCCATCGGATTGAAAAATCAATTAGGATCTTGTACTTTGGCAAATTCTCTTCGATGAAGCACAGTATTTGTTTTTACAGTTATTACAATATCTATCTTACTGCAAATATTCATCTAAATTATAATTAAAATTCAACAAAAAATATATTTGAATCTTCTACTCCGGCAAATGTCTCGACGGAGAACAATATTCGTTTTCTGTTGACACGAGAGTTATACGTGTACGAACCGAGGGATCGTAAGGGAAGTGCTGTTTCTTTTCACCACATGGTCTTGAAGTTGGCACCGTTGGAACGCAACGGAAATATATTTTTTTGCGTATTCTCGTTTTTGGTTTGCGTATTTAGGCTGCTGTGACATTCACTAAGATATTTTTAGAATCCTTATTGAAACTTTACAATTAAAAAGTGTAAACAAACATTTTAGATGATAATAAAAATGAAGAAATTTCTGTTGCGTTCCAACGATGCAAACTTCAACTCCCTCTTGCGCCAACCTCTTCTCTCGCACACCTGGATTATCGCCTCGAGGATAGTAGCAATAATAACAACAACAACAATACTACTACTACTACTAATAATAATAATAATCATACTGAAACTATATTTTTCATATTTTGAAATAATAATAACAACAGCAATAATAATAATAGCAATGATAGTACATTCTACAGGCACTTGATCTTCCGCGCGTACGCAGGCAGTACACATACATGTGAAAGATGTTGGCGAGGTAGTTTCGAGTTGCATCTCCGCTGATGTAACCCAACCCATGTGTGCCCCTATCTGTACCTACGAGACAATTGTGAGGTGGCTATGTGTTTTTAAGGGTCTGGCGCGGAGATTCTGCGACCGAAAAAATATGATATTCGACGGTTTTTCAAGTCCTTTAAAAAAATATATACGTTATTTTTAGGATATTGAATATTTGCCAGAAAAAATTGAGCATTCTGGAAAAAAAATCAAAATCCTATTTAGAGTTGAGCAGAATGAAGATAATTAGATTCCTAATACGGTCACGATTCCACACAGTTCGAACGCACAAAAATTCTTCGGTAAATCGGATTCGAATAGCCCATAACGATGTCCATGAAGTTTGCATCGTTGGAATGCAACGGAATATTTTTTCTCTGAATTTCCCAAGTTTCCTTCGGCGAATTTGAGTTATCAAAATGACGTGATATTTTCTTAGGATCCTCATTTAGCGATCTACAATCTAAATATGTGAAATATGATTTTCGATAATAATAAAAGTTAAGGAATTGAAAGAAATTTTCGTTGCTTACCAACGATGCAAACTTCAACCCCATCCATACCGAATGAATAGAAATGCAGGCGTGAGGAGCCGTGGCAACGGAGGAAAAAGAATACGAACGCGGAACTACGGAACCCCCGCGTGACGCGCACAGGTGTACGATATGTCCGACGCACGCGTTCTTGCTTCCGCACTTACATATTTCGAACAATTTATGGTATTTACTTCTTTTAGCCTCTCCTCTTTATTCCCCTTCTTATTGCGGTTTCTCTGTTTTCGATAAGTGTTTATTTCATGTTATTTATTTTACGCTTTATATATACATATATATTAATGGCGTATGTATTACCTACTATGTCCTTCGATCATGATAAATCGCTCAAAACTGAAATATCAGTGTGATCCATAGAGAATTGTATTGTATTGATTAGAACTGAAACCAATAGCAATTTTTATATGAAAAACTAAATATTTTTGTTTATAAATGTTGTCGTTCTGCAAAGTGATCATTTTGGGAGAATATCCCATATATATAAATCAGGGACACCTTTGTGAACAACGTGAAAATTTAATATTACGTTTAGCAGTTGAAAGGGATTTATTAGCCACAAGTGGCCATCGTGGATTTTCACTGTCGCTCGTAATAGCAATTATACACGCTCGAATTATAGGTTCGCGTGTCAGTATCGCCGCCCCGAGCTTATCCGGGTAGGAATGCTTTTGAACTACGCACGAAACAGTATTACGTATATATACATATATACATAGCATGTACGTATACGTGAACATGTCTACATGTGCGCGAGATCTTTTACAATTATTGGTACGGCCATCATCCGAGTCGTTTGCGATCAAGCTGTTTCTATTGCAAATTCTCAAATATTGTGAAATGAATATACCAAAAAATTTCACCACGGAAAGAGGGAAACGGAAGTTTCTGACTTTTCTGTTGTCAAAGTTCACATTTTTAAAACGCAATAAACATGTTGTTTTCGTTTCCTTTGTTTTATCAATCTTTATTACTATCAAAAACCCTGTTACGCAGATTTACGGTATAGATATCCAATGAGAATTTATAAAGAAAAGACGTGGGTGATTGAAAAAAAAAGAATATATGTTTACTGCGTTCATTGATGCAACCTTCAGTGCAAATAGAGACGAAGGAGGGGGGCTAAAAGTATTTCATATAAAATTTCACAAAAAAATTTCTGTATAAAAATTAATACACAAGTGTAGGAAGTTTTTATGCGTATACCGCTTATGAAATTTCAGATACGACTTTGAAAATCCAAAACAGGTTATTTGAAAAATGAAAGTGTAGCTCCGTAATATTAATATACTTGTGCGTTTGAAAAATAATGCACGTGTAACGAAATAATCACATCCAAGTATATTGAAATCAAGAACCATTTGCTGATATCAATATACGAGTGTATATTAAATTCAAGAACCATTTGCTAATGTCAACATACGGGTGTGTATTAAAATTACTAATCCTAAGTATTAAATTTATTTCAGAAACTGATAATTAAGCCCACTGAAAATGTAACTCGTATTTATCCTCCTCGACGGGAGCTAGGGATAAAAAAGGTGATTTTTGTGAAATTTCTTCCTTCAACACCTGGCGGCGTAAAAAGGGAAAAATAATTTCCTTCCGGAAAGGCGAGTTCAAGAACTGCGCGTCTGGCGTGGATATGGAGAGGTAACGAATTTGTGACACTCTCCGACGCGTGCACGAGTTGCAAACGCGTCTGTTTTTTCCAGGACGATCGTAGCCGGTGGTCGGGTTATATGCCCGACCGAAGCTGCGAGTGGCTATGGGAAAGTGCGGAACAAGGCGCCGTCCCTCGGGCCCTACGCGAACTACGCGCGACCATCGGTCGTCGCGAGCGGCCGCGGTGGGTTGAGCGCGTTTTGTATTTGCAATACTCTGTTTTTTATATTTGAATTAATATACAACTGTTGTAATCTTTAATTTAAGGCACGGGTTGATGCAATACATTTTCCATAAATTTGCAAACTTTTCTTGGAAATTCCATGTTGCATCTATTAAATTCTATATCCACGTTAAAATTTCATGTTCCTGTTTTAAATTTACGGTACAAGTGTCTTAAATTCAATTTCATTTACTGAGTTCGTAAAATTCAATTCTTTTGTCCCTTAAATGTAGTGTAAATTTAATATAATTTTCACGTTGTTTCATGTGATTTTCATCAGCGTTTATGAATTCTTTTTTCAATTCCAGTTTCGCACTTTTAAATAAATCTGTTGTGATCATGCATTGTACGTATCGTAAAATTCAGTTTCACATATATTATATTTTTCAGGCAGCTGTAAATAAATTTCAAACCTGTTTTGTATTTTCAATGCTCTGTTTTTTATAGTTGATTTATCATACATCTGTGGTAATTTTTAATTGAAGACACGGGTTAATGCAATACATTTTCTACAAATTTACAAACTTGTCTTTGAAATTCCATGTTCCATCTATTAAATTCTATATCCACGTTAGAATTTCATGTTCCTATTTTAAATTTACGATACAAGTGTTTCAAATTTAATTTCATCTACTGAGTTTGTAAAATTCAATTCTTTTGTATCTTAAATGTATTGTAAATTTCATATCTTTTTTTACAGTGTACATTATTACGTATACGGTCCAAGTATACGATAGGGACCGTAAGACCGCTTCTGCAGCGGCATCATCTCTCTCTAACAGCTAACGAAGATTTTCAACACTCAACAACCCAAATTCCCTACACCGGTATATTTTTTTATAACCTTAAACATGTCGAGTCTTGTGCCTACGAACTACGATTTGCGGACAGCATTGGTTTTCTGTTATCATTTGAAAAAAACTGCTGCAGAATCGCATCGAATGCTTGTCAAAGCTTACGGTGACCATGATCTTGGTAAAACACAGCGTTTCGAGTGGTTCAAAAATTCAAAAGTGGTGATTTTGACGTGAGAAACGAAAAGCGTGGGAAACCACCGAAAAAGTTCGCAGACAACGAATTACAAGCCTTTTTGGATGAAGATGATACTGAAAGTCAACAAGAACTCGCGGATCAATTGAATGTGACGCAGAACGCCGTCTCCATTCGTTTTTATCATTTTCAAACAACAGATGTGTAATTTTTACAAAAAAATTCCGGTTTCATACTTCTACACCTGGTATATACACACATACACACAGGGTGATTCGCAACTATTGCGGTTTCCTTTGAAAACATACAAGGTGTGTCATTGGGGGCAAAGCGCTTTTTTCAAATGTCATGCGACAACAATTGATCGTGTTATTCGCGTTCAATATTCAAGCAGTAAACAATGGTACCGTAGGTACTCACGCGCGAAATGCGCAAGCTGGATCAAGTTCGAATCCACGTTCAGACGAGTGAATTTTTTTTTTTTTTTTTTTTTTTAATATTTCTCGCTAAAAATGAACACGGAGTCTCGCTTTGCAAATCGACAATACGATCCAACAAATTTCGCTTGGCATTTAAGAATTAAGAAGGAAAAAACGCGCGTGAGCCACCACTGGACCATTGTTTACTCAGCGTCGAGCTTTGACCGCGAATATCTAGGCCAATTTTTATCGTAAAACATCTAAGGGGCTAGGCGATTGCGAAAAATGCAAAACTCTCATTCTTCGCTCGAGGCAAGAGGAAGGTTCCACATATAGTGCAGGAATTGTAAATTGAAGGTAAAGTAATGACTACGAGGTTCGAACTGCTAGTATAGATAGACAGATAGTAAAACTGAACGAATTTTTCTCGAAGCCATATTTTTCAAAATGATGCACACGATTTCTCGACATCTAATGAACGGATTGACTTGAAATTTCGTCCGCTTATTCAGTGTAATAGTAGAGTCTTGACCGAGAGTTTCGTTTTAACCTTTTTTTTTCACGAGTTATTAACAGTAATGATCATTTTTCCGCGGAAAATCGGGAAAAAATCCACATGTTTTTTGTTGATTGAAAAACGATAACAAAAAAAGCTCGTCCAAGTCTAAGCCAATATTATCTATTTTAAGAAAAAATTAATCGTTTTTCTTATCTTAAATCCACCGTGTGGCTAAACTGGAGTACACCTGAGCCCCTCACGTTCAAAGTGCCTTCATGAAACTGTTTATAACTTCTTCAAATATGAATATTTTTCAACGCTTTTTTTACACAACTTTTTTGAATAACTTTGGTCGTCACAGTAGCCAAACACTTTTAAAACAGCGTTTTGCTCGCAATGACCCACCCTACATGGTCACCAAACGAACCGTAATAGTTGTGAATCCCCCTGTATGACGACTCCAGGTTTCGATTGACAATAGTGTAATCACATTCGGGAGGGTGGCAACACGATTTGAGGGTGCCTCAAATCGTGTCAAGTACACCTGTACGGAAAGAGCCAGTGAGAGTGAGATTGGAAGGAGAGAGAGAGAGAGAGATCCAGTAACGGATTGTCCGACACTGATCACATCATTGTTCTCCCGATCTATTGACAATCGCCAATTCTCGACGTTTCGTACAAACACGAAAACGCGTTTGGTTCACCGGCATGAAATATATAGGTATGTATATATATTTAACTGGGGAAAGGATATTTCAACCTCATTCTAACTTGGTGTTAGCTATCAGCGAAATATATATGTTCCGGCTATATCTACTCGATTAAGACGGGGCGTGTCGGAAGGGTAAAGTGTCTCGAGAGATCTTCGTCCAAGACTACGAGATGAGTGTATATATATATATATGTGTGTGTGTGTGTGTATATGATAATAAACATTAGTATTCCCTCGCAAGCGAAACTTCATCGCTCTCTCATCTTCAACGACGTCTTAGATCGCCCGCGACGCGAAACAACCCTCCCGCAAGATTTTCGGGTCGTGTACGTTTATTCATGAATGTAGGGATGCTGAAACGCCTCAAGAGAGCAAAAAGGGGTGCGCAATGTGCCAATCCTGTATTCGCTTTATCAATATATATATATTGGTATATTATCGTCGAAAACTATGAATTTACAACGAACGCACAATGTTTGACAGACGGAACGAATCGTTGGGCAGAGCAGATCGCGCGCGCGCGATGACGATTACGAGCTCGTAAGGAAATGGCATGAATTCGAAAGAAAAAGACATCCGAGGGGAAGCGTAGCGATAGGGAAAACAAAAACGCAGGACCGCTCGTAATGAATTTCATAGAAGCTGCAGATATTTCTTTTGAGGGTTATGTACAGCCACTACAGGAACTCTTGGAAACCCCCGCTCTCTTGGATTATAATTTAAAAAATAATTGATAAAAATGTGTGCGTTAAAGCATCCGTTGAATTGTATTTTTTTCGGACATTGGATGACCCTGATGTGAATCACCGCAATAGTTTCTCTTTGGAGCGAAAAAACGATCGATCATTCGTAAAAATATATAATCGTGATACTAAATGATTGTGCGAGAATTTATGTGAAAATATTGGTGAGTGCAATTATTGGAGTCGGATTTACGGCGAGAAAAGATTATCACAAATACCGCAAAGAATGGTTGCGCTTGGTGTAAAATGTTAAGAGCCGGAATTTTTAAAAAATTATATTTTAATCGGATTAAAAAAAAATTAGTTTTACGTGGAGAACGAAATTCAAAAAATCATAACGTCGAAAATTAATTCTTTTCAATCTGTGAATTTTTTTTAGCGATTCAGGCAGTGCAAGTCGCCTAAACGTTTTGACGTACCTATTCTTGTAAACTTACGACCTCAGTTTGCAAAACAAATAACTGTAGATAATTATTAAAATAAAGAAATAAAAAATGAAACAGATATGTATCTACCAATGTATATCTACAATATATATCTTCTGTTATAAATGAATAATCCTGCGACTCTTGATAGGTCAGATCCTGTTCCACTATATGATGGAATTTCTGTTTAGTGAAAGTCCCACGGTTTTCGAGATTTTGGTTTTGTTTGTTATTTAACAAAAATCTGCTTGTGGATATTCCCATGCCATTCCTACAGATGATACGAATCGACAATAACGAAGCAACTTTTTAAATTAATTTGCACGATATGCGTAGTACATTTTTTTTTACACCGTAGGCTATCAAAGTTAGATGTTCGAACTGGTTTGCATGAAAATTCTGCATAAGATCTTTTTTCATAAAGTTCCCTTAACATTTAAGGTTAAAAAGAAGACTTTTCTAGATAAAACAAATAACCAAGAGTATTTTTTTTAACTGGGTACAAAAGTCATCATTTGTAGAAATGGCATGCGAAAAACCAAAAGCAAATGATTTTTATCTCAAGGACCGTGGAAATCTTACTAAACTGAAATTCCAGCATATAGTAGGACATGATCTCATCTTTCGACAGTTGCAGGATTACCCATTCATGACGGCACCCCCTCCCCCCCACACATACGCGCACGCACGCACGCACGCACGCACACATATATATATTTATCGTTGCAGTCTAACGATGCAAACCTCAACGTCAAAAAATCTCAGAACGGAACTGAAAAAAATGGATTAACAAAATTGTTCATTCACGCGAGGCCAACAAAACATTGCACCACAAAAATATTTGAGTATTTTGCTCATTCATTAAATCGATCTAATACTTAATTCCCAAAATAACCCAATATTCCTTTTTTCGACAAATCACTGAATTGCCCATTAAGACAGGTCACCACTGAAACAGATTTAAAAAAATTGATTTTTTTAGCTTTTTCTCAAAGCGTATTTAAGCATATTCAAGTATAACATATTCAAGAATATAAGAAAAATGTCCAAGTTAAAATATTGAAAATTGACTAAGTTACAAACGCTTTAGTGAGAGCAGGTAACGCAACGATTTACGTATGCTAAAACTTTCAATCGTGTTTGTCTCAAAAGACCTTTTATCGACCAAGCCAGAATTATAACTGTAGCTGTAGTATAATTGGGTGATTTCCAATTTAAAAAAATCCGCAATTGCAGTACCTATCGTTGTACGTAGTAATTTTGTTGTTTAAAATTTAGTTCTTTTTAGCCCCTGAATATAATTAAAAAGTTGGCCAAAATTAGACTTTTTTTGAACACCCGCTATTTTGTGGATTTTTTTAAACGGCTATGTAAACGAGAAGTACATTTACATAGATAATAAAACTTTTTCATTTTCATTTTGCAGACCACGCATTGCCAAGTTATATTATACCTCAATAGCGCTGTCCATTTTTTATTTTTTTCAATGAAAATTTACACGGAATAAGTTCAATGTATGGTTAAAAGCATTCCTTTTGTTCGAATCCCAAATAGATAATCTGCTAGACAAAAAAAATCCCTTAAGGATTTAGTCGACCCATGTCTTTTGTTTCATCGACAAACACAGTCTCACGGATGCTTATCATTGGCGATCAATCCTACATACCAATCGTAGCTACGATCACGAGGTCACCCACCCCCCCCCTTTCATTGCGCAACGCGGTGTTGATAATCGTATTTAAAAAAAGTGTTAAACGACAACGAACTCAAAATGTGTTAAGACCAAGTGTTACGTAGGCGCGACTCTTTATACGTGTTATACATATATATATATAGCGTATATATTTTGCACGGTCGTTCGCGGGTCTCCGAGTGAGAGCCACGTGCTGCTGTCATTGCCACGAATCATATTATATACAGGAATGGTCGTATATAGGTGTAGATATAAGTGAAATCGGACATTCGCGACCTTTCCCCCTGCTCCCTTTCTCTCTCGTCAGTTAATAAATATGATAATGGCGTGTGGTTTTCAGAGGGTGTGATATAGGTATCCGCAAACCATAGGGGTGATTGCTGAAAGCGAGAGAGAGAGAAAGAGAAGGGAGGGAAAGAGAATGATATTTTTGCCCCCACAGATCCCCTGACACGATGTATGGTAGGAGAGATATGTGCGTGTAAAGAGTGACCAGAAGCGAACGCATCGTCGTCGTCGACGTGGCCGACGTCGTCGGCGTCGTCGTCCTCGTTCGGAACGAAGCTGGCTGTCCTGTCAGCAACAGGAACGAACCCTCGTATGTCACACCACCGATCGACGCCCCTCTTCAAACTCTCTCTCTCTCTCTCTCTCTCTCTCTCTCTCTTTATCTTACTATATACATACACACATGCATTTGTACTTACATGTACCAGATTTTACGACGTGACCACAGTGAATAAACTCCCTTGCAGTCCACTGGTATTTTTCGTCCTGGTCTGCAGCCCTTCGAAAATTGTGGGTCGAAAAAGTATGTCGTCGAAGTGTGCATCGAGGGAATGCAACGGAAGCTCAAAAAATAAAAAAATAATATTTCTTTATCGTTTTTATGATCCAATATCTCTTTTCAGAGATTCAGGTTGTGAATCTCGAATAAAGATGGAAAAAAATCGTTTGAATAGATTTGGAATCCTAAGGCAGCGAAAAAGTGAGAAATTAAAGACAAGTTAACTTTCGTTGCATTCCAACGATTGAAGTTAGTATCGTTGGATTTCAACGATTTTTTTTTCTATTCTTTTATTGCTTTTTATAATATTTTAGTATCATGCGAAACCATTTTCGGATAGATTCGGAGAGATTTATGACCCCAATCTTTTTGAAGATTGGGGTGATAAATCTCTGATAAAAATACGTTAGAAGATTTGAGTGATTTTCATAGCCTACATTGCCAAAGAAGAAAGGATTGAGCAATAAAAAAATCATGTTGATTGAATTCCAAAGGTGCAAACGTCATCACAAAATAGTACGACTGCTCGATTGCACAAATGCGATTTTTCGATTGCTCAAATCCTTTTTTTGATACTGTAGACTATGAAATTCACTCAAACGGCCTGACGTATTTTCATCAGAGATTTACGACCTCAATCTGAAAAATACGTTTGGATGATATATACATAAAGATCATAGATAAATAATGAAATAAAAGAACGAACAAATAACAAATGGTTGCATTCCACCGATGGGCACTTCAACTGCATAGAAAAGGTAACACACAACAATGGGACGTGTGGCAGGAGCGTACGAGAACAATTTTCTCTTCCGTGATGCTGCACAGTGTAGTGTCATTGTAGGTATGGAATTGTGCGTGTTTATTGAAACTATAATTTCAATCGGAAATTAATAGGGTTCCAGGGAAAAGGGCATTAAGAAGTTTCTTCAGGAGTATTCGGGTTCTTGATGCACTCTTTTCCTAACGTGCCTATTTTTTGTACTTCGTGTTGTATTGTTAAAAGCTTTCATTTATTCCTTTATTGTTTATTCCGGTAGGTACTCAGATAATTATTTAACTGCAAGGATACGCAAGCTTGTTTATTTAACACTTCGTTTGTCAACGTCTTTCCAGTACCTTCTGTCTGTAAACCTGGGTATTTCAAGACCTGTCGTTTTTTCACCCAGTTAATACATTCGAAATTTTTCGAAAAAATGCATGCTAGTGTTGGAAACATTCAATCTAATATATCAATCATAAAATTGTCAGAATATACATTTTTTCCTCCATTTTTTGTTAAATAAATGAAGCAACTCTGTAGGAAAGTAGTTTTGGCTCGGACACGAAATACCCAGGTTTACAGACGAAGTGTTAAACGTGCCCGGACTCATTTTGAGTCGCACGTAGTCGAATATTTATCAGAAAATCACACGCTCAGGTGACCAACCTCATATCGTCATTAAACAAATTCTTCACCCGACTGAATTGAATAAAAAATAAATCACGAGAATTCGCAATGAATATAAATACATTAACGCGGTACCCCCACTTGTAGCGCAAAAAAGGCCTTTTTCATGAATTTTTTTAAAGAAAACTACAAAACTTTTTTAATCGTTCAATATACCATCTTAAAGAACACATCTTGAAGAACTTACAGTAATTTTTTTAATGAAAAATATTACATTGTTTAGTGGCAAATGGCCGTCAATGAAATAATGTTTTTGTATACACGGTTTGCGGTGACCAACATTGCGGCGAAGTGGATCATCGGAAAAAAAATGCGGATGGATTTAGTCAAATATAAGTATAAACTAGTCTTTAATCGAAGGATTTTAAAAAATATTCATTTTTCACAAAATGGCGGACAGTCAAAGTTAATGGTTCGATTTTAACGAAAAAAACGGCCGTTTTTTGGCTATAAAACAGCCATTTTTTTTCGAAAAAAAAAATCGAACGATTAAAGACTACATTTTTATGTATTAAATAAGCCTGCAAAATTTCAAGAAGATCGGTTCATTAGTGTTCGAGTAATCTTGGTCACCGACTTCAAAAATGCCATTTTGAGAAAAACGCGTTTAAAGTTTCAATTTCAGTTTACACGAAGAACCGATTCTTCTCTTTCAACGCTCATATCTCAGTCAATTTTATTCGGATCGACTTGAAATTTTCAGGACATATTCTCAGATACTTATACTTCAAAAAAATGCAATAAAAAAACGATTTTTACAAAATCGCAAGTGGGGGTAACCCCTTAAAATTCAAACGCGAGCTTGAAAATGGGGGCTGGAGGAAAGGGTAGCGAGGGATACGTTGCGCGATCTCTGTGACGAGTATACGGGCCTTTAATCCTCACCTGAACGTGCGCCGAGTAAGAATATCGGCTTACCTTAATAATCGGCGAGCGTGTGGGGGGAGAGGAACGACGGTCGAAAAGCTCGTCGACTGTTGCGCCGGATTTCGCCAGTCGACCGAGTCAAATTCATCCTTCGACGATGATGACGACGACGACGAAATCAACCCCAACGACTTGTACCGGTTCGAGTACTGAACGGGGGTGTTTCCATGACGCTATGAGAGAGAAAGAGAGAAAGAGAGAGAGAGAGAGAGAGAGAGAGAGAGAGAGAGAGAGAGAAAGAGAGAGAGAGAGAGAGAGAGAGAGAGAGAACTTTGCAAGAGCTCGCGCGTATATTTTGAGAGAGCAACGTTACAAAACGACTACGAGAGATGTAATGAAACATTCTTAGTATTATTGGCATTGAGAGGCCCATCGGGAAGAGGAGACAAAAATTGCCAGGATATATTTGGTGAGCAACCCCATTCAATAGAAATGATATATACGTATCGGTGGTACGAGAAATGTTTCACGTGAAACGAGAGTAGAATCCTCTTTCTCTATCTCTTTCTTTTCCGTCGATTTTTCTTTCCCGCATATCGATGGGGGAAGGTGATTTCGAAGACACTCGAGTTCGAGACCCGCCCGCAAAACAGCCGGATGGGCTAATAGTCAAAATTACGTACCTGTGACGTTCAAAGTAATCCTTAATCGAATATAGCAGAAATCACCCCCATGTATGTTCTACGATCTTTTTTAGTTTTCGAAAATAAAGGGTTTTTCATTTTTCTCTTTTGCGGACGTACTTTCCTTGCGATTTTTTTTACTCGTGTCATCGTTATGAAGTCTACCGTCGGGGGAAAAATAAACGACCAAGTCACCACTAACGTAAATGCCTTAGATTTTGATCAAAAGTTAAAAATAGATTCGAGAAGATCAATCACTAAAGTTCAGGTGATTAAAGAAAAATATATCGTTAGTCTAAATGACTTCTGATTGCTTCTAAAAACTTCTAAGAGTACGTACACAAAAGAAGAAGAAAAACTAAAAATCTATGCTACAGAAAACCACGAAAGAAAATTAAATGCTGTTTTTCAAAAGCTAAACAAGATCGTAGAACAACCATGGGGATGATTCAGACACGCTCGGTCAATGCCTTTACACGCTCTCGTTGGGAAAGTAAGTCGGAAAAGGAAAAGTGGGGCCACCTCCCGTTGGACACCCTAAAAGAGCACCAAGAATTTGAAGAAGTTAAAAAAAGGGAAGGAACATGGAAAAAAATTCATTTGACAAAAGACGCTTGGAACGGGAAGAAAAATTCGGTAAAAGAGGAGTATAAAAAGGCCGTGTTCGGGTCGAAATGAGATCTTCTTCTTCTAACTCTAACTGGAGCAAGTAGTGAAAAAAGGTATAGGCTGGGAAAGCGAGGGAAGTATCGGAGTAAGGAAAGCGCCGGGGAAAAGGGAGAGAAAAGGAGCGAAATATAGGGAACTCTTTCGGCTGTTGGAGGCGTCAGTCGTGAGTAAGTACGAGCCGAAAAGACAAGGAAAAAGCCTGAGATATAAAATGGACAAAGACAGCAAAATATCGACGCTAAGGTGCATTAGTATCGTTTTATTAATATTCTCTTGCCGTTAATTACAAAACTCTATAATAATCTCTAATTGCTCGTTGATTTAAATCGTAGTACCTTTTTTCTTTAACTTTTTGTTTCGATATTCCTCGCGATTATTTTTTACTTGTGTTATCGTTATACATTGGCGAGCAGTAAATAAATAACCACTTGAACACTAACGTAAATACCTTAGATTTTGAATGAAAGTTAAAAAGATAGATTTGTGAGGATCAGTTCATATGATAAAGAAAACTTATACAAGTGTAAATGGCTCCCAATTGCTTTTAACAACTTCTAACAATAAGAGGAACGTATATACACAGAAGAGCAGAAAAGTAAAAACAGATGCTACGGGAAAACGCGAAAAAATGAATTCATTGTCTTTCCTCGAAAACTATAGAATATTATAGAAAGTCCATGGGGGTGATTCGGATAGGCAGTGATAGGAGGCATCTAGATTTTCTTTTGGGACGTCACTTTTGACTGTGTATATATGACTATACATGTATATATGTATTTATATATATTACTATAAAGAAAAATCGCCGGGGTATGAAATGGTCGAACAAAGGAAAACATTGAGGCTAAGGTGCATTAGTATCGTTTTATTAATATTCTCTTTCCGTTATTTACAAAACTTTATAATAATCTCTAATTTTTCGTCGATTTAATTAATAGTTTCTTTTTTAATTTTTTGCTGTTTTCTTTCACATCCCATTCGTTCTCACTACACTCTACACCGTCCAAACCGCAATATAATATTCTCAAACTCTCTGTCGCATCAACGTTCTCGCTGCAAGTCAATATTTTTTTTTCCACATTTTTCTCTGTTTCGCATTTTTTTCTTCTCAAAACGTCGTTTCATCTTTAAATTCATCGTTATACCAATATCAATAATGTTCATTCTCTCTAAACGTTATACAGCGTACACGTAACGCGACATTATGCATTTTTTTCTCCAACGACGAGACACTCGAATTTTCTCCCTTGAGGAAATGTTCGTCGATATTCTCGTCGTTTACCCCTTTTCCACCTCCGTCCCCAACTTCTTTCTCGTGTGGTTCGTGTCGACACTACGAGCATCACGTATTTACAGGCGTCGCAATAGGTTCGTTTTTTTTCAACTTTCTCTGGGGGAATTCTCGGTAATTTCGCTTTCACAGGCGATTTTCCATATCAAGGGGGCCTTCGTTCCGGAATTCCCGAGAAAAAAATGTACGTAGTGTGAGAGAAGCATTTTTTTCTCGAGTTCCTCCGTTAAATTCGACGGAACGAGGCATTTCTGTACGAACGAAAAAAAGAAAATCAAAATAAGAGAAAAAAGGAAATTTCTATCAATCGGCGGGTGCGTTTTTTGCCGACTAAATGTTTTTTTTTTTTTTCGTTCGGGATTGGAACAAAGGCTGTGGAACACGAGGACATTTTTTGGCATGAAGAGATCCTCGTTGACACGATGTATGCCGAGTATATAGCGTTTGTACACTTTGTATATGAGGCCGAATGTGCGCCGGCTTTGTTTTCGCGTTCCTCGAGTCACATGATCGCTCAAACTCGTCAATCTGCGTTTCAGGTATATACACACGATGTGATAGATATATATACGGTTGCCACATTTTCGCAATGGAGAACGAGATATATATCCGTGCGGGCGTTTTCAGTTTCGCTCGTCAATCCGAAGCTCCTCGGCTTCATCGGAGATCGCACGCGAATATTTCCTTTGACACACGTGAACCCAATTATCGTGGTCCTTTTGTAGCGCGGCGTGCGACGATCGTCGATATCTACGTATGTATAGCCTCAGTGATTCCAGACACCTGGCCATAGCCTATCCCGATATTTACACTCGCAGCCTGGTTGATCCCGATATTTCATATGTAGTCTGGTCGAGCACTGATACGCCACGGAATAACAAAGATTCGTACAGCTGTTAAGATCCAGGATAGCCGGTGGCAAAGAATATATCCGATGCACTCTGGGGCATTACCCAACTAACTCCAATATTCAACGGAATTGATGGGCATTTAATGCCAATGTTTGCATCGTTGGATGGCAAAGAAAATCAATTTTATGCAATTGCTCAAATTTTGATTGCCAGACTTAGCCTGTGAAAACCAGTTCAACGTTTTTGAGGATCCTCATCGGAGATTGCACTACCTAAACGTGCAAGATATTTTAGGATAGCGTAAGAGTGAAAAAGTGGATAAAATAGAAAAACGAATTTTCATTGCATTCCAATGATGCAATCTTCAGCAGCGCGAACGATGACGCTCCGGTTAAAATCAACGAGGCTCATTGTGGAGGCCGATTGGCCGAGACATCCATAATCGGGGAAGCCGATTAACGCGCCAGGCATACGAGAACCCTCGAGCTCTGTCTACAGAGCTCGCCTACAGAGGAAGTCGGCTATCTTCCCATTTTTTCCCGAAATGTCAGTCGAGCAGGCGCAAAAATTCGGTGTTGAAAGATAAAGCTACATTGCTCCCCCTCACATTAGCCCGGTCGATGCGTCATTTTGGAGCGATGCCAAATACTCTCGTGCACTGAGACAAAAGTCCACAGTATTCAGGACAAAGGATCATGGTGGAAGACAGCATAGCAAAACTAGCTACACTTAATTTGTATTTACCACAAAAGCGTATGATTAAAGACAGCATAGTAAATCGGGCTACTCTTTATTAGCTCCACCACAGTGGTCTATGATAGAAGACACTGTAGTGAAACTAGCTATATTTCATTGGCAGCCATCATAATACAGCTGATTCGTTGTGATTGCTCTGCCAATGAGCCTAGTTTCCCGATGCTACCTTTGACCACATGCATTTGTGGCGAGTACCACGGACTTCTTCAAGTGATGACAGAGCTTGAGAACGAATGGTCCAACCCTCTACATCCACGGTCTTGCAACTTCATTGGTATTTGTCACAACAGTTGATTGTAAAAGACCTTATAGGACCACTAGCTATATTTTATTGGCATCCAACAATCATAGAGTACCAGCATCCGGCTGGTACTCTATGATTGTTCTTCCAGTGAGCTAAATCTAGTTCCACTATGCTATCTTCGACCGTAGGCGCTAATGGCGAGTACCGCGGACTTTGTCAGTGATAACGGAGCCTGAAGACCAATGATCCCTCCAGGCCCACAGTCCCTGCAACTTCGCTGGTATTCGTCACGAAGGCTCATGGTAAAAAATGTTATAGGACCACTAGCTATACTTCATTGACACCCACCATAATACAGCTGGCACTCTCTGATTGCTCTTCCAGTGAGTCGGACCTAGTTTTACTATGCCATCTTTGATCATAGGCGTTTGTGGTGAGTACCACGGCCCTATCACTGATGATGAGGTTTGGAAACGGTCCATATCTCTCGCTCGATCGCCGATAAAGCTATCTTACGTGAAGCCTATTTCACGTAGGCAATCTTTCCCATCACCTGGAAGCCTCGGTTCTTCGACCCATATCGTAGATTCATCACATATGACCATATTAGGAATCCCTTCAGCTGGTGTGTTCGTAAAGATTTCTCCATTGCGTCGGCCACGACGATAGACGGTTTTGACGCGTTCATGGACTGTCTTCGGGTATGGCGTACCATGCTGCCGGATCCGCGGCGAGGGCCCATGGGCCTGTGACGGAGGAATTGGCGTAGGCCGCGGCCCCCGCCGCGGATGGCGCGCACTACCAGGCCCTACCCTGCAACGGTAGATAAGCTCCGCACTGGGCTTGCTGCTGCTGCTGCATACCCTGCTGCCCACCGGCTCTTGCGTACGAACAATGCTGCAGGCTCTGACTCGAGGACATTACGTGGCTGACACCGACCACCGAGTGATGAGACACCGAGGCCGCGTGGTGCGATCCATGTGGACTCGATGCCGCTGTCATGTGAGGCGCCGGACTCGCCAATGCGGCACTCGGACCGCCGCGGCTACCCTCGTTACCGCCCCCGCTCCCACAGGGCTTTCCATCCTTCACCAATACCGGAACTGCCACACGTCTTGGTGAACTCGCGCTCTGTAAATCCAACAAAAAAGAGAACAAATCACCTGGATTAATAAATTGTTGGACAAATATGTAAATGCTGTTTCGTCGTCAATGGTGTCAATAATTAACGAGGCTTATGCGATACGAGAACTATGCGAGCGTTGCTTGTCTGAATAATTGAGTAAACGGTGCTGGGGATACGTGGGATGCTTATGCCTTTTCAGCACTGAGAAAACAATAGTATAGTAAATATATGCATAAGCTATAATATTAAAAAGTAAAAATAATAAATATATACATAGGATGAAATATATTTAGTATTCAATTTGACAATAATATATAATACTATTGGGTTGTCCGGAAAGTTTGTGTCAATTGTTCAAGGTGCCTCAAAAAATCGACACGAACTTGCCGAACAACCCCAATATTTTGATTTTTACTTTTTCTGAGTTTCAATGTACACTCTTGCGGCTTTTTACATGTTCCCTTCCCAATTGAACCCTTTCCGATCACTCCCTACTCGCACTTCGCTGATTTAACCTAACTTCCGTTGCGTCCACAGTCGTCATAAGCTAGGTACAATATAACGCATTTGCCTCGGGTACAGTAAAACTGGAAAACCCGGCCTGGTATAGACGGCCCCATATTCTTCTGGTTCTCCGGTGCACAGGCTTTCACCTAGTATCCACACCAAAGTTTTGGAAGTACTGGCTTTCCGCGCATTGGTTGATGTGCAACCGGTGCACGGCTGAGCGGTCACCCCTCCGAATATCGGCCACGCACAACGCTGCTCAACTCGAAGGACCGCCGAAGCCGGACCTCCACCGTCCATATACCCGTGTCGGTATATTATATTGTACTATTATTATTACACAAATAAAAAGAAAATCTTGTGCCCGGCAAAATTCGTATAATATTTTGTCAATCGACTACTGGTCAGACCTATACCGACTTATATTTAAAGTTACTTCAAAGGGTTTGCAAATGAATTTTAGTTTCATAGTGAGTATCGTTAGCACGGTCTTACTTACAGAAACTCCACCAAATTTTCGGTGGTGGGGGAAGTCGGCTAAATAACATTTTTTGTTTCTCCAAGCTGCCACTACTTGGCGCTGTTGTACAGTAGTGTCGCGGGCGCGGGTAACAAATAGAACCTTTAACTCCGGCGTTTACCTCGTGCTGGAGCGATTAATTACGTACTATTAATTCTAGTTTTGTTAATATTTGTTTTTGTGATCGTGAATGTGAACAATTCTGGAAACCGCGAACATTAAGAAGTGCATACCATGCCGGAGTCGTGCGTCGTGCCAAAATGCAAGTCAGGCAACGAAAAGGAAGAAATAAAACGGTCTTCGTTCCTCGCACCAAACGACGAACAACTTCGGAAAAAATGGGAAGTCTGTCATCGTTTCGAAAATACCACATTATTAAACGTTATATGATATTGAAAAAGGAGTGACCATCAAGATTTACAAAAGTAAGTTGAAGGTGAGAAAAAAATTAAACACTTATCGGGTTTGAACCTAAAAAGTCGACGTTACAAGCCGGACAACATACTGATGCGGCCATATAGGCACTTTGATAGAGAAGTCTCAAAACTGATACATGTTGATAGCACTTGCCTAGGTATTGAGAGCTACAGCGTTTCTGGTGTATTGTATTGAAGGTTGTGTACATTTAACGATGGAATAACAATACAACGTGCGTGCTTTGATATTGCTTCCAAGTGGTAAATCGTATTAATTCATAAAATGCACTTAGGTTATTAGAAAGAGATCGACAATCTGTTTCCATCTCTCTTCGAGCACTACTGTACTGGTGGCGCCCTGCTTGTGGCGGCTATGGAAAAGAATTTTTTTTTTTAGTTGTACCAGCCAAGTCGTCGGAGTTTCGAGACCTGTATGTAAGACCGTGGTCGTTAGCGGTTCATTTCAGAAACGAATTTCTTTTAAATTTACTTCTATAAGTTAATTAATCTATATGTGAACGGTAGCAAAGCGAAGACGAGAACTTTGAAAAACTATCGCCGATATCGTGAAAAGTGCGTGTTTGTTTCTTCTTATTACGCGATAGAAATAAAGGATCGACATAAATTCGCCAAAAATCGTGGTTCCTTTAGTGAAGAGCAAGGAGAATGCTTCTCCCGAGCTCGTGAAAGATAGGTATCAGTGAAGGTAGGACACAGACACATGATGGCTGATTACGTTTGGAGTTCAATGCGCGGCTGCCTCGACAAATCTAGCCCAAGAAGAACACGAAAAAGGAATTTATCCAAATCGTGACCACATTTGTGACCACATTTATTGAAACTTAAAATTTTCAGCTAAATCAGATTTTATTTGAAAAAATGTATATTTTCGTGTTTTTGCGTAGAATATTAATGTTACGTGTTAAAATAGGATCAGTATACAGATAAGATTCAGAGAAAATATGCAGCTTTGCAGCACCAAATTGTCTGTTGAGCCATATTATGTACCAACTTAAATATTAGTATAATAAAATAGTACAGTAAATATCGACATAGCAACAAGGCCAGCAAGTAATATCGTTTAGTAGTCTATTGGCACGGTAATCATAATCAACCAAATCTTGATTGCTTTGCCAAAAAACCACAGTTAGTTTTTGTGTGCTGTATTTCATTATGAAAAATCAAGAAATCTTGAACGATATATTTCACTTAAAATTTCCTGCATTTTACATAATGCTACAAATGTGTGTATATGTATATATACAGTACAACCTCGACTATCTGAATCCTCACTATACGAACCCTCCGTTATCCGAACAGTATTTGCTTCATCCGAACGTTCCATTGTCCGAACCATGGCGAAACATTTTCTAAATACATTCTCGTAGATCCGAGCTACTCGAAACAACTGCTTAGAAGACTGTTACAGACAAAAGATAGTACTGAGGAATTCGTCATTTCGTTCTCGAAGTCATTAAACATGATAAGCATACCTGCTACATGCTAGCAGATGGTTGGGAATCGCTTACGAAAGACAAATTGAGCCTGCGAAAAGTTGTGGCCTCTTTCGGAAAAGCCAAAATGAGAGGACGAAGGAGGAAATCCCAACTATGGTAACAATGAACTTGCTGACTTACAAGGAACATCCCTCAGGTGTCCGCCTCCGATTTTGTTGAAACTCATATATATGATAGAGCATCAAAAATTTTGAGACACGTATTTTTTTTTATCGGCGGAAAAACGGTTTTGAGGGGTGAACCGCACCCTCGAAAATGGGGATGTTTTTTCGTTTTTCGTCGATAACGTTTTAACGGGATGAGATATAAAAAAAATTCAAATTGCAACAATGTTTATTTTTTCATGTACTATACATTGGAGATGAGAACGATACCATTATCGACGAAAAACGAAAAACACCCCTATTTTCGAGGGCGCGTTTCACCCCTTAAAACCGTTTTTCCGCCGAAAAAAAAAAATACGTATCGCTCACTTTTCGGTGCTTTATAACATATCCAAATTTCAACAAAATCGAAGGGTGTCACCTGAGGGATGTTCCTTGTTAGTTGCATTGTTCAAAAGTAGCCCGGGATTTACGAACTGCAACGATGCAGCAGAGGCTAAAGGATGACGCGAACGATTTTGGATATGAAATTCTAGAAAACGATAAAATCATAGCTTCATTGACAAAGCCGGAAGATGGGAATGGAGGCAGTGGTGTCATCGAAGCTACAGATTCAATCATGAAAACTTCGTATAGTGACGCCTCTTCGGCCTTGGGGACAGGTATCGAGTGGTAGGAGACACAGGAAGAGTGTTGCTCTATGTAGCTACATTCTGCCTAAGTGACGGATTAGGTTCCGAAAAGCCCGTCCCCCCTTCGATCGAGCTGAAATTTTGCACAAACCTCCCTTCCAATATTTTTAGAATACCAATAAAGGGATTTTTGGCGACTCGCAATAGTTTTCGAGATATTGAATTTTTAAGTTTTTTTTTTAAGAGTAAGGTTCCGAAAGCGCCCACCTCCCCCTCCGATCGAGCTGAAATTTTGCACAAACCTTCCTTTTACTATTTTAAGACAACCCCTTGAAGGAATTTTGAGCGACTCGCAATAGTTTTTGAGATAGTGAATTTTAAAGTTTTTTTTAACGCGCGTCGACTATACCTATAATTGCTACGTCTCCGTTTATACCTATATATGTGATAGCGCGATCTGTTTTGTCCAAACAAAAAATACCCAAACAAACCCAAGCAACCTAAACAAACACAAACGCAAAAACTATTGCACGTCGCCAAAAATATCTTTAGGGGTTGTCTTCAAATATTAAAACAAAGGTTTGTGCAAAATTTCCATTCGATCGATGGCGGGGGGTTCGGAACCTTACCCTAAGCGACTGCGCGATGTGGCTGCTAAACCCGTAGCAGTCATACGGCAACCAACGATTGAACAGCTTTTCATTTAAATATATTAGGGTAGATGTTAAACATTTATGTTGAAGGTATCTGTTCTCTGTTTTTTTTCAAGTATATATGAGAAATACATAAGCACACGGAAGATCGCTTACAAAAAAAAATCCTTCATCGTTCCCATATGCAATATGTCCGAATTTCTATTGTCCGAACTTTTGATAATTCGAACTAGGCTCGGTCGGGGTGGGTCCTACTATACTATTATTTGCAATAGGTAAAATATTTTTTAAATATTCTCCAATTTAACTAAATCTAATAAAGATATGTCGATTTAAATTGCATTGAACAGTATTGTGATATCATGGACTTATGAAAATTGCCATGCAGTATAAAAATAATGATACATTCAATATAATTGCGATACAAAAGATATAATGAATATTATTTCAGTACGAAAAAGTAAATGTATAATAATAGCAATACATTTTTTTTTAATTAAAAAAACTACAATAGATATTATTCCAGTAAAATAAAATAAATATATGAGAACTGCAATACAAAGAAAAGTGATTTTCTTAAAACAGTATACTTTTCCGCAATGTCCGATCTTTCGGACAGCGAAATTTGACACCCCATCGCAATCTGCGCCTAATCGATCTCAACAATTATTGATTCCCGATTATCGACGAATTATCGGGTATACCCTCGCCCATCCGTACAATTCATTATTCATCATAGCACCATGAAATTGGTGACGCGTGAAACGCAATTGGATATATATGATTTATGCCGTATAAATAGGGTAGGTATGCGGTATTATGTAAATAAAGCAAACAGCGGGACGGGAACGCGGAGGTGAGGTGGGGTAGTGGGTAGGTCATAAGGAGATTCGAGTGAGACCAAACGCCGTTCTTCGCTGCTGTGTTCCGAACAAACAGAACGCTCGTTTCTCGTACACACACACACACACACGTGGGCGAACACTTTGACGTGGTGTCTCCCGTGAGGACGAGTAGAAAATATTATGATTGAAAAAAAGCTAATAGTACGTGATCGGTGATGCTTGCGACGACCAAACGTCGCGAGATGCGCGTCTTCGACGAGGAAACTCATTAAGAATGAATCCTCGGATTAACTACCGTAGATGTCGATGCTCCAGAAGAAAACGAGAGGGAGAAACGAAAGGAGAGAGAGAGAGAGAGAGAGAGAGAGAGAGAGAGAGAGAGAGAGAGAGAGATTGATTGATTGATTGATTGATTGATTGATTGATTGATTATTTATTTCATGCCCTGGTAACAACCGTGGGGTAAAATAACCATAGTTTAGATAGATATAGTGGTAATCAAAATAATAATAATATAAAATAAAATAAAAAATAACAATATTTTAGAAACAAAAAACTACGAATACAATTTTGTTAATTTGAGAAAAATTGCAGATGCTAAATAGAGATTAGTAGTGATTAAAATAAAGATAACATTTCATAATAATAATGGTACTACGCTCATTTACGCAGTACCAGTGGTAAGTGTATAACAATGATAGGCGATGCTTAAAAATTAAGATGCATAAATATAGTATTGTGTACGCTGAGCGGCCAGACGCATAACAGATTAGACCGAAATGGTACAAAGTATTGGCGAACAGTAGGAGAGACGAGCTGTTCAAACAATTTAGACTCGCTGCAAAGTGGAATGGTAAAAACAAAGAAAGGATAGAAATAAATATAGATAAATAACTATGATCCCCGTGTTTTTATGAACCATTTGCTTCTAACTCAAAGAAAAACGAATACAGGCTTCTTTCAAACCCGGAAATAGTCTCACAAGGAACATCACTTTGGTGTCCGCCTCCGATTTTGTTGAAACTTTTTTATGTAGAAGAGTATCAAAAACTAAGAGACACGTATTTTTTTTTATCGGCGGAAAAACGGTTTTGAGGGGTGAAACGCACCCTCGAAAATGGGGGTGGTTTTTCGTTTTTCGTCGATAACGTTTTAACGGTATGAGATATAAAAAAAATTCAAATTGCAACAATGTTTATTTTTTCATGTACTATACATTGGAGATCAGAACGATACCATTATTGACGAAAAACGAAAAACACCCCTACTTTCGAGGGCGCGTTTCACCCCTTAAAACCGTTTTTCCGCCGATAAAAAAAAATACGTATCGCTTACTTTTAGGTGCTTTATAACATATCCAAATTTCAACAAAATCGAAGGGTGTCGCCTGAGGGATGTTCCTTGTCAGTAGAAGTTATGCGAATGGGAAGAAAATGCCAGAAGTAAATCGCAGTCCTGACGAACGAGTTACGGAAAGTTACAGTTCGATGAGAAGGTACGTGAAAAACTGTGGAGTTGGCTTGTCGCGTGACACGTTCATGGGGATGGTGGGTAGTGAATAGGTTGGTGAGATAAGGGGTGGGGGGGGGGGGGATGAGCCTTGTGATGCGATAAAAACCACCGAGCCTAGGAAATAGAGTCTACGTGACCGCGATGTTAGCCAACCCAACGAGCGTCTGGTAAGTGAGATGTGCACATCTCTCCTCAGATCAAAAACCAATCTGATACAACAGTTCATGAGCCTTCGAAGTTTAGAGTTTTGTTCTTCGGATACATCATTGTACACCACACAACGGTAATCAATGAGGGGGGAAATCAGAGACGTTACAAGACACATTCTGAGTTCGCGCGACAGGGAATTTCGATGAGATTTGAGTTTGTAGAGAGAAAAAGTTACTTTCCTCGATATTTCGACTACGTGGGTGTTCCAAGAAAGATTAGACGACATAGTAACGCCAAGATTTCGAGCTTCCCGTACATAGGGCAGAGATGTTCCGTTTATCGTTATGGGAGTCAAACGATCTAGATCAATGTTATGCACGAGGGCTCTGCTACCCAGAATCAAGGCCTTAGACTTTTTTAGATTGAGTTTGAGTCCATTTTGAGACGCGCAGTCGCTAATTACGGTGGGATCGTGAGCAATGCTTGTGATGCCGGTTTCTATGTTACACGGGAAGCAACGCAGGTAGATCTGTGTATCATCTGCAAAAGTGATGTGTTGACTATGAAGTAAATTGAGATGAATGTCATTGATGAATAAGGAGAATAGGAGAGGACCCAGGACGGAGCCTTCTGGGACACCATATGAGGTGATTATTCAGTCGGAAGCTGCTATATATATATATATATATATATATATATATATATATGTGTAGAGAGAAGAGAGAGAGAGAGAGAGAGAGAGAGAGAGAGAGAGAGAGAGAGAGAGAGAGAGAGAGAGCGTGAAGCACGGGAAGAATAAATTTTGCAAATCCCCGTGCATGTGGACCTACATTGACAATTCAAGTTCTTCGTGACTTGCCATAGCATCAACGGCTCTTATATTTCTCTCGTATACAGAAGATTGTGCCATCTCAATTTTTGTATTACTCACTAAATTTTCGCTTCTTTCTCTCTTGGTCGCTCTTTCTCCCAACTATTCATGGAGATTACTGATCCAGAGGCTGAAAAAAGCTGAATTTTAGCAACTTTTTATCGACACCCAAGTCGATAGAAGGAAAATTCCGTTTAGTGGCCTTTATTTCCCTTATCTTCAAGTATCTTTACAAATTTTTCATAACAACAAGATTTTCATAACAATGTCGCCGCTGTAGCTGAATGAAGCTGGCCTGTAGCATTACATCGCCAATTCTTCACATATTGACTTGAAATTTTGTTTGGACCCTTATTAAAACATTTTACATCGAAGTACTCATGGGATTCTCGATAGGTGGAAAACTAAAAAAAAATTATTATTTTCCGTGTTTTTTTTTACTGAAAACAATTTTTGCTTGCAAACATGCATCATTTGATCGAAAATCGCTATTTTTCCATTTTCATACGTTTTTCGGTGGCAAATTTTAAATAGAACTCGAAATACTTGGAATTTCTGTCCCAGGTAAAAGATTGGAAAGAATTCTTGTTAGTCGCAAGATACTATCAGACAAAGGTGACTCGCTTCGTCCCACTTCAACGGTGCCGTTTTGATATAAAATCTTGTGGACAGATTATTGAGATACTTGAAGATGTACAAAACTGAGTGCACTAAACCGAATTTTCATATTGTCAATTGGGTATCGATAAAAAAATTGCCGAAATTAATAAGTCTCCCTAAAACTAGGCACTATACCCGATCTTATTTGAACTTTCTATGAATATATACTCTTTCTGTGTGCATTTTGGTCAAATGTGTGTCCTGTAAACCAGGCTCTCTCTCTCTCTCTCTCTCTCTCTCTCTCTCTCTCTCAAATAGCAATACGGATGCTGATGCCTGGTATGCCAAACAGAAGCGCCGATGAGAACAGTCAGGCCTCGTACATATGAGCAATCTCTCTCTCTCTCTCTTGCTCTCTCTTGCTCTCTCTGCACACACACACATAAGTGTGCATGCGAGTGTGTGTGGTAGCTTGATATGTCCATAGTGGATACCTGCGTGCCCACCGGTGAAACCACTCAGCTGTATCAACATCGAATACACGACATTCCTCTTCGATCTCTTCGACTCGCTCTCCTCCAGCGGGAGACAGAAAGAGAGAGAGAGAGAGAGAGAGAGAGAGAGATCGTGAAGCTGCCCGGACACGCTCTCGCTCTAATAACAAACGCTCTCCAGTTGTACAGTGAGTGTATACGTACGAGCTTTCCTCACTCGCCGGTATCTATAGCGAATATGTCAGGGGACGAAAAGACCAGAGATGACGATAGATCAACTGGCGTTCCGCAGTATATCGCAATGACAGCACCCGACCTCCACCATATATCTATTGAGATACCACACAGCCCACATGGATCCAATAGTCCTCCGTATTTGGAAAAATAACTAGGAGAATACCCTGCGCCCAGTGAAAGCTCTTCCCGCGCTCTTTGTCTCCCTCCCTCGCGACCAAAGTACAGGATGTTCACGTACGACAATATTTTTTGTGCGCTTGCCGATTCAGCAAGGGTGGGACATATATATAGAGTGGTTTGCGAGCTGGGGAACCTGACGTGTAGTTATTTTCAGACCGCGAACAGACAAGACAGCATGAAGATTCTTCGTTTTGAGTCACATCGGGCGAGAAAGAGCGAGAGAGAACTTAATCTGCATTCGTTTCCATGAATCTTACACACTTGATTTACCACATCATATGTTTCGTAAACGCTTGCAAGTCTCTTTCGGCAGATCATAGGACTGCGAGGTTAGCACCAAGCTTATGGCGTTGAAGCTTGCATCGTTGGAATGTAATAAAAATTCTTCGTAAATTTTTCACCTCTATCTTTATTACTATGAAATAAAACTCTTTATTTGCGAGGTCAGGGTGCTGCTCCATAACAAAGCAATTTGAAAATATGTCAGTGATGTTCGTGGCCCAAATTAACGAAAAAGTTTGGGAAATACAAAAAAAAGATTGCATTGCATTTCAACGATGCAAACTTCAATACTAAATAAACTTGATCCTGTTTTATTATACAACCAAGGTGGTCACCGTGGTTGGAATTCGAAAAAGGAAACACGAAAACTTCCTCGCATCGCCCTATAATCTCTTTAGGCTGCCAAGAACGAAAAAAAAATATATTTTCATATTTACTTGCACGGAATTCGAGAAATGTAATGCACTCAGCAGGTTCCGGAACTTAACCGGGTCGGACACAAGATAATAGCCCTCTAATGTACGATTACACTTCCTCTGTGTATATATATATATATATATATTGGTATGCAAATATGTAAGGACATATAAATGCGTTATAATATGATGGTAGCGCGAGCCGAAGAGCGCGTTCCGGCCTACGTATCCTCTCTCTCTCTCTCTCTCTCTCTCTCTCTCTCTCTCTCTCTCTCTCTCTCTCTCTCTCTCAGAGAGGCTAAGTGCACCGTGGCAATGCACTTCACGGGCTGACAAAGTGACGATGATTACCCTAAACGTATATTACGTACGGCGATTGATCGCGCAGCGGCGCGGCGCGCGTCACGCGTCACGCCACTTTATCCACTTCAACACGCGTTAAACGATTTCCGGCGAAAATCATTCTCGTACATATCACCTATATATATATATATATATATATAGGATGCACAGACGCATATTTATCACACGATCTGTACGTTAGCGCGATTATTAAAGCCGGAAGAGGGTGGGGGATGACGTTTACATATGGAGGTATATGGGTCTGCTATATATATATATATATATATATATATATATATATATATATATATATATATATAAGTGTGTCGAAAACAAGTTTTGTGTCTTACCACTTTATATCCATGCTAAGTTTGGGCTCTTCAACTTCGCATGGCTTTCCGATTGCTTTCCCCATTTAATTAACTCGGGCAATTCGCTCGCATTTGAATAACTCGCACGTAATTAATATTTCTCATTTCCGCTTGGATATTCTTAAACCTGACCTGTACACCTTTAAAGCGTTTTTTTAAATCTTGATATCATTTTAACACAAAATGCATGTACTTGAAAGCACTTTTTTTAAGTAAGGCAAAGTATGCATCTTTCGGATAGTTATAGATTGAGTAAAAATAATCATAGAGAGATGTAAAAAGAAGCTTTTTGAAGCTGTAATGGTTTGATGTCGAGCAGCAGTGGTTACCGCGAATGACGTTTTCCAGACAGAGGTCTGCACAAACCATTGCATCCTCCACATTTATAAATATTTTTCAATAGGTATCAGCATTTTAAAACATACTTGAAAACATACCCCTCAATGAAAAGAAAATCAAAACCTGTACGCCCTTTTCCAGATAAAAAATTACGAAAACTCTTCTTCCGGCCGCGAGCTAGGTGTAATCCGTTGAACAAATTAACTTTTTTCCTCTCGAACATTTCACATCTTTCGGATAAATTCAGTGCATTGATCGCATGTTGGAATTATACTATTGCTTATTATGAGACTCGTAATATATTTACACCTCGAAACAGTCGGCTTGCACATTGAAGTGCAGCGTTTTGCAGCTTTCACAACATGACTTTGTGGTGCAACACATAAATATATAAATACATACATACATACACACACACACATACATATATCTATATATATATATATATATATATATTGACAAGAATTTATTTGTATATTCGCCGCAAGCATAAAAAGGACGCCGGCCGATATACTCTACAGACATTTGCGCTTACATGAGCATTGAATAAAACTCTGGCCGTCGGTATATATGGGCGTTGGTATATGCGGTTCTTTACTTCGATGATACTCCTGGGGAAAGAAGGCACTCGGCCTCTCGCTAAAAGGATATGCTTCGAGTAGATGGGATTGCTCTCGCGCACTCTTGAAAAAAAGTAAAGGAAGAAAGAGACCGCGGGTTATCACCGAGAAAGAGAAAGAGAGAGAGAGAGAAAAAAGATGGAAACTTTGACGTCTGAAAAGTCGCGATATAATAATTTACCAAAGATCGCGCGGACTTTGACCGTGTGCGGGAGCTATTTTGCCCCGCCGCACATACAGCCGCGCGCAAATCGTGCACACACACACACATACACACACACACATATATATATATATATGTATAAAAACGTCGCTGGTGTATGGAAACTTTGGGGTTGGGCGTGCACCGGTGCCCAAGAGGAAAAGTGCCGGAGACCAGCGAAGGACTTGAGGCAAGCAGGGGGGCAAGGGCGGGTGGCCTTAAGGAGTTGCGCGGAGAGCCGAGAACAAAGGGAACCGAGACATTCAACGATATTTCGTCGAGTCGCTCTCTCGCTGATGAAGGACTTGAATGAGGAGGTTTTATAACGCTCCCGTTCCTCTCGAACTAACTCTGCAACGACTTTTTTCAAATGTCGATATTTCAACGGCGGCGCGTCGTCTCGGAAAAAAAATGATGTATATATCGAATGCGATTTTTGAGGATTTTCTTTCATGCCATTCGAGGCTGGGCGAAGCCGACTATATAAATACGAATTAAACTTTAGAGTCGATGTACACCCGCGAAATCTCGTTCGATTTCGTTCCGTTTTTGTACGATACTTGAACGATTTTCACGTTCCCGGATACTCAACATTTTTCCCGCTCACTCTCGTCTCGATACGCCGATGTGCTGTTATTGAATTTGAAGAAAAATCAGTGGGCGCGCAAGTGAGTCGTTTCAAAGAGGAGAAAATCTGCAATCGTAGGATGGCCTGGACAAAATATTTGTATATATACAGGCTAATTTACCATTATTAAGGTTCGTTAAGGCCTTAAGCCACAGCAACGGGTATACAATCTTGTGCGAATTTAACAATTTTTTTTCGTATGAAAAAGTGATTCACCCATAAAATTAATTACACATCTATTTAGTATGAATGTCAAGGTGTTAGAAAATATATATTTTTTTTCGATGTACAAAATGGCCGACTACTCGAAACTTCTCGAAACAGCTTTTTTCCATTGGCGTGACAAATAACTTCAACAAATTTCACTCGATTTACTTGCAATTTAAAAGTTATGTTCCTAATTGAATTTCGCACAGAAGTACGGTCGAAATTTCTGATTAATCGAAAACTTTTCATTCTATAAGCAGCTTATGAGCAGTTATAACGAAAGTTTTCACTGAAAATTCATTTCTTAAGTTTAAATACCTAGAACTTTTGAATAAAACAATATTTTTTAAATTCCGTACGTACACTGCAAATCCGTGTGTGTTATTTGTTACACGGAAGGTGTGTAATTTTAGAAATTAACACATGTAAATGCCATAGACAACTTGAAACAACACAGTTATGTATGGTACAGCAAATTCAAAGACATTTGATGTGTATTTTTAAACACTTGAACCGCATTAAATTTTAACATGCCATTCATGTCTAATTTAAAACATGCAACACGTGTAATTACAGACATTTGCACATTAGGTATCAAATGTGTCTTAATAATGCATTTATGTGTGTCATAGTAAAGTTAAACACATTTTATACGTATTTATAAACAGTTGATCCGAATTAAGTATCTTAAAATTTACATGTCAATTGTAAAATACCAAACATAACCTATATAGATAATTTCTCTACTCACCCTCTACGTTTCACGTAAAAAAGTTGTACGTTCGATTCCATGTGTAGGCGACACATTTTCTTGGAAGTTAATCATTTCAGGAGGACAAGGAATGAAGAATCATGATATAAAATCGTTGAGGTAGAACTATAAATTGAGTAGAACCTTAAATTCATTTAATTTTGAATTTATGAAATATTCTATGCATTCAGTAGACGGACTATGATGCCTTCAACCAACACCCATGCAGCGTATATAGAATTATCAAAGAACGCACCTAATGCGAATAAAAATAATACCCTTAAGTGTGTAATAAAAAGCGCATTAAGCGAATCTCGAACTTAAACACTCGGAAATGTGTAAAAAGTGACCACGGGATTCAACACATGTAGCTGTGTGAAAACAACACACTTAGGTTTACAGGGTAGACTTCCGAAAAGTTCCACCCTCCGATCGAGCTGAAATTTTGCACAGACCTTCTTTTTAACATTCTGAGAAACCCACTAAAAGGATTTTTGGTGAGTAACAAGAGTTTCCGAGATATTAAATTTTGAAAATTTACCTTTTCACATGCGCGTCTATCGTGACACCAAAATATCACACGTCGAAATAACACATCGTAAAAATAACACGAGCCAAAATAACATAGCGTAAAAATAACACAACGTAACAATAACACGTGCCAAAATAACACCGGTCTGTAATAGTACAGTAGACAAAAACACACGGAAATGACACAGTTTAAAGTAACACGCCTAAAAACTACAAAATTACGGTGGAGGGTAAAAATGAAAATCGCTACTGGAGCGGGTTGCTACTGGACTGCGGGGGGGTCCGGGTTTCCCCCCGGCGGGATGAAGGGGCAGAGCCCCTTGTGGGGGTGGCGGGGGCGATGCCCCCCCAGGGGCTGGGGCGGAGCCCCCCACTACACAAAAACAAGATTTTGAATGAAAAAAATACGCATACAAATAAACGTTAAAACGTTAAAGATAACAAAAAAAATTCAACGAATTAAAAATTAAAAATACAAAAAAAAATTTTTAACCGGCAAAAAAATTAATAAAAATTAAACGAAAACCTACAAAATTTTTTAAAAATAAAACTACAAAAAAAATTAAAAATACAAAATAAAAACAAAAAAAAAATGTTCGAAATCGCCAAAAATCGTTTTAGCGATCGTCTCAAAAATAAAAAAAAAGGCCTGTGCAAAATTTCAGCTCGATCGGAGGGTGGAACTTTTCGGAAGTTTATCCTGACGTTGAGTCAACAATGGCACAGTAGTTACTCACAAGCCATTTTTCTTCAGGATTTGAATAATAAACGAACGTTATTGAATCGTATTAACGATTTGCAAAGCGAGACTCCGTATTCTTATTTTTACGAAAAAAAAAATTTAATAAGAAAATTGACTTGTCTGAAGGTGAATTCGAACCCGTGCTGGATCCGGCTTGAAAGGTCCGCACGTGAGCAACTACTGAGGCATTGTTTTTTGACGATTTTTGTCGCACGACGTTATTTAGCCATTTTTATCGCATACAATAAAAATAAAGCATTTTGCTCGCAATGCCACCTTATATCCCTACAAAGGGGACCCTAATACAGGGTGTCCCAAATGTCACGCAACGATATGCATATGCCGCAAAAGTTGCGTGACATTTGGGACATCCTGTATGTAATTGTAAATCGCCCTGTATATATACGAATATACATATATATGGGACGGCGATTTTGTAGCAAATAGACTTGATTTACAAAATCACCTTCATATATAAATGTAAGTACACTTATAGAAAGGCACTCTGAAGGACCGTCTTGTACCCAAAATCATTAAACTGATGTCATGTGTTTGTAATGTGCTATTTTCGTATATATTTCAATATGTACAGGTGTCTATATGAATTGTTTTAAAAAGTACACGTGTAAATATGTGTATATTATATATCAAATTTAATATAATAAATATCGATATTTGATATGTCATATTATTTGACGCTATATGCTATATTCAATTTAACTGATTTTTGAAATTCGATTTATTTGATATTATTCGATGTTCTATGATATATTTGATATATTAGCATTAATATTAATATGAGTAGTAGTAGTAATTTTATTTCTCAGGTATACTATTTTATACAGTACCCCCCCCCCTATACATACTTTCCCTTTTGAGGTTATAATACAACGTAATATAATTTATTCTTCTTGCTTACATTTTTGCTTTACTCGCTCAGCCATTCTCACGTAGTGGGACAGTGCATGCACTGGCCCTCCCGTCAAGGCGCGCGCAATTTTTGGTTTTTAAGTTTTCTCCTGCACTGCGATTTACCCATACCGTCAGATCATCTGCCACTTCCTTTTGGATTGATTCTTCTACTTTTTCGTATTACCTCAATGTGAGTATTAATATTTAATATTTAATATTATGAATATTAACATACAATAACTAATTCTGCTATTGCGTATAATATTGTATTTCAAGATATTTTCTGTAACATTACGATGTTCGATAACTTATGAATATTAATTATAAGTTACTATTCTATACCAGTATCTAGTTATATTATTTCGTTCAGTTTGCAGACCTCCCTTATACTCAATTTAATTTATTTTGCCAAGCCAGCAATCATTTTCCCAACATTACTGCAGTTCATTTTCTGCTTCCTTATTAATGAAAAACCGACTATGAGGACGAACGTGAAGATTGGAGTCCTCGTGACGGTAACGATAACAACATAGGTTTGAAAAAGTTTCGACTATCGTAGAACTGAAACACTGCACTCAAACTGTCCCGTATTTTTCATAAACCCTCAGCAGCCCCTTAATTTCTGTAATTATGGAATATATCAATCGTATATTGTATATATCAATTATTGCGCTAGGAGGCAAAAAATTGAATCTATCACGAAAGACGAGGCGTCGTTTCGCGTTTGATCTGCACATTGTTCCCCGTTTTCGCGACGATTATATAAGGTGAAACATTAACGTTTTGTGCGAACTCAGCGATAATGTAGGCGCGGACTAGTGTTCCGGCTCCAAAATGTCGGATAGAAATCTTGAGGGTCCTTGAAATATTGCCGCGGGTCTAGAGTATACTCCCGGTCCCTTTCTCTTTCACCCTTTATCCTCCGGCTTCTTTTACGTTTTCTTTTTTATTCTTTTTCCTCCGTACCCGATGAAACCGGGTGGTTGCTGCTGAGCTTGACTGTACTCGGTAGCATTTCAAGATGGCGACTGAGAGACCTCGAGAGGCCGTTTCCGAGCCACCCCACGACCTCGTTCTCTCTCTCTCTCTCTCTCTCTCTCTCTCTCTCTCTCTCTCTCTCTCTCTCTCTCTCTCTCTCTCTCTCTCACTCTCTTTCTGGTGCTTCGATGCCGTTCTTTCTCGGTGCCAGCTCTTATACCTTTGCCCTCCTCCTCCTCCTCCTATTTTTTTCATTTATATATGAATATACACGCGCGTTGCTGCTCTCGCTCGCGCGCTTCCACTCGACATTTTTTACCACCAGGTCGAAGCGAAATGGACGGAGTAAGAAACAGAAAGAGAGAGAAAGTAACAGACGGATAGGGAGAGAAAGAGTGAGAGAGAGAGAGAGAGAGAGAGAGCACAGGAGAAACCTACGAGAAATGGAATAAAACGAACGATACAGGGGGAAAAAATCCGTGCCCGCACTGTACCAACTGGCGCAAGACATGCATGCTCGTCGCTCCTGCGATGGCTTCTGGCTCGCTGATGCCAGAATATTATGAGTCTGCTTCCCGGTGCGCTTATGAACGCGATCTTCAAGCTTTCTCTATCTCTCTCACATACTCGTACATGTATACACGCGGAAAATGGATTTTAGAGACATTAGACTTCGAGGCCCATCTTCATAGGAGCCAATTGTCCTCATATTCGATATTACGTAAACACCAATCTTGAATTTAATGATAGCAGATTTTCGGAAATATTATTCCGAGATCAGTTTTTCCCGGAACCAACAATGCATTTAAAAAAAAACAATTAAATGTCATCCTCAAAAAAGCCAGATGAACCGATAGTTACTATTGCCAAGGTATAGCATATTAAAAATATTTTTTCCTTTTAAATATATGTTTATATATTTATTTATTTATTTAGTCATTAATTTATTTATATATTTATTTATTTATATATTAGATATATTTATGTATCGATGTATATAGGACGTAGAATGTGCTTATGTTTCTGCATTATGTGCGTTATACACGATCTTTATTTATGTTAAACAGGCGGAGAGCATAAGTGAGAGAGAGAGAGAGAGAGAGAGACCTTGTGAATATTTCTTGGGGAATAGTTGACGCGTTACGAAGCGCACATGGTTCACGGGAATTTCGAGGATCAACGTAGCAGTATTAAAAATGCATAAATACGCGAAATGCATATACCTAGCGAGCCGAAGCCCGTTGAGAATTTTATGAAAATTCCAAAGCGTGGGAATTCGCGAATATGATTCGCATCCGAGGCTTCTTTGCACCGCGCGAGAAAGGGAGAGAGAGAGGCAGAGAGCAAGAGATTCTCTTTAAAGCAAGTCCCTCGTCATCGCCATCATCATGACCAGATTTTATACGTTTCGAAAGTTCTCCGGAGACTTTTGCGACTGATCTCACATTTTCAGGTTAATGAGATTTTTTTCGCCCGCTGGAGGTTAACGAGTCGGCGAAACGTTTGTATGATAGAGCCAGAGGTGCGAGGGATAGAATGATAAGATGATATTTTGGTGGTTTGTTGATGGATTCAATTTTGGTGGATTCGTTTATCTACTGATATAGAAATTTCATTTTTCTTGTGATTCGACTTGCATAGATAATTTTGATTAATTGCAGCATTATTGTAACTTTTTTAATGACCCATGAAAGATGAAATCCCAAAAGGGAATAAGTCATTAGGAATTCTCAAATTTACACCGTAAGCAAGTCTTAATTTCATTGAACTAGGATATATCTAAGCCAAATCGTTTTTTTCTGATGTCTACTACGATTTTATTTGTGTCGGAAATATACTTTATATCGGGCGAAGTAAAAAAAATCCATTATTTTTGCATGAAATTGGAGGCAACAATAATGGATTTCTTTTTACTACACCTAATATTTGTTTCGAACGTACCTTGATTTAGACAATTTAATAAATACATATTCATTAAATTGTCTATAAACAGCTACGCGTTTCCTCATAGACAGTGTATTATAAAGGTAACAATGTATATATTTTGGAACGATGAGACATGTTTTGATTTCGTGAATTTTTCTTCAAGCGTCAATATCCAGACCATCGTGATCGATTTCACATGATTTTCGAAGTCATCGGCGCCGTGAAGGAAGAATGGAAATTTCGACACTTTTCGACATCAATCTTTTTCAAGATTTTCATCGGCCCTTATTAGGGTCACAAGTATCACCAACCCAGTACAATTGTATAATACTTCATACTCCTCAATATAGGCGTCGAAATATTTGAAAATTCCCTATTTTATCACGTGTTTCCGCGAACTTCGAAACTCCATAACTTATGGAATTAATTGAAAATGTCAGCCTCCCTTGACGGAATATCACTTATTATAATGGAACAAACAATTTCACGGTGAAAAACAAAATTTCCCGTCGTTTTTCAGAAAAGTCCCATACTGCATAATTACCGGGCATTCCTGAGCGTGAACGAGAAAATCAGTATGCTACGATTTATTACAAGACAATCATATAGCTCATGATTCTAAACCTTTCCAAAAACTCCCTTCTCCAATAAATTGCCCACCCAAAAATCTAAAACATTCCGCACCATTTTTACACCCTGCTTTTGCCCATCGTATCCAAGAGTACAACAACATGAGAGTACAAAACTACTTCCAATTAAAAGTGTTAGAATTCCCGCACAAATTAGCAGATAGATCAAAATTTTTATTTTTCCCGCCATGGCAGGAGTTCCCCAAGACTCCCCCAGTGCCCTAGCTGCAGACGTGATTCCCTCGTACTTCCAATCCGCCCTGTCCAACATCGCGGCGAATCATAGAACTAAAAAAGTCCGGGGGAGTTGGAGTGCGCAATATAATTCCCTTTACAGGAGGAAGCAACGCTTGTCTCCGCCGCGATCTCGGCTATATTGTCCGACGGAAGTAACCGTAACGTCGTTACTCACTGTGTGTTGAATCGCGCCGCGAGCGTGTACATAATGGCGTAAAAGGTCTTTTGTAGGGTCGACAGCTAGAGAGAGAGAGAGAGAGAGAGAGAAAGAGAGCGCAGACAGTGTGTATCGCCGGCTTCGAGGGCGTCGGAGAAGGCGGGCAATTGCAATTACACGTATCGTCGGTTTCCCGATCTAGATACGACTGGCTAGGGCCGCCGATACGTAAAAAAAACGCAACCTATAAACAAACCGCTGCCGCCACCACTACCGGCGTCATCGTCGTTCTATGGAGCATCGGTGCTCCGCTCTCGGAATTGAAATCGAAGCCTATCCCGAGGGAAAAAAAGATTGAGGCCAGTGGCTACCCTTTCTCTCTCTCTCTCTTTCTCTCCTCCTGTCTCTCTTGCTCCCTCTTCGGGTTCGAGAGCTAACGAGTAAATTATGGGGCCGCTGCTCGTTGGGGCACGCGGTAAAAATCCACCAGTAAAACTCACCGCCCATAGTTATATGTGTACGAGATCGAGCCCCTAGATTACTTTCAGCCCCATTGATCTCTGTATATCGACACACACACATATATATATATATATATATATATATATATATATATATATTTGCGTGTATGTGTATATACATACCTGCATAGCGTGGGTTTGATGGGTTAAAGTATACGATGATGCCAATGGTTATGATTTTAGTGCGCACGCACGCACGCACGCACACGCACACGCACGCGCATTAGTGTGTGTATATATACACAAACATACACTGTGAAAAAAGTCTGTATAAAAATTAATACACAAGTGTAGGAAGTTTTTATGCGGATACCGCTTATGAAATTTCAGATACGATTTTGAAAATCCAAAACAGGTTATTTGAAAAATAAAAGTGTAGCTCCGTAATATTAATATACTTGTGCCTTTGAAAAATAATGCATGTGTAAAGAAATAATGACATCCAAGTATATTGAAATCAAGAACCATTTGCTGATATCAATATACGAGTGTATCTTTAATTCAAGAACCATTTGCTAATATCAGCATACGGGTGTGTATTAATTTCACAGAACCAAAGTATTACCTTTAATGTACACTGTAAAAAGCTTCTGTATAAAAATTAATACACAAGTGTACGCTGTTTTTATTCGGACGCCGTTTATGAAATTTCAGATAATACTTTGAAAATCCAAAGCAGGTTATTTAAAAAATAAAAGTGCAGCTTCGTAATATTAATATACTAGTGCGTTTGAAAAACAATGCCCGTGTAAAAAAATGTTCACATCCATGTATATTAAATTCAAGAACCATTTGCTAATATCAACATACTGGTGTGTATTAAAATTACGGATCCTAAGTATTCAGTTTATTTCAGAAATTGATAATTAAGCCCACTGAAAATGTGGCTCGTATTTATCCTCCTCGACGGGAGCTAGAGATAAAAAAGATGGTTTTTGTGAAATTTCTTCCTTCAACACCTCGCGGCGTAAAAAGGGAAAAATAATTTCCTTCCGGAAAGGCGAGTTCAAGAACTGCGACTCTGGCGTGGATATGGAGAGGTAACGAATTTGTGACACTCCCCGACGCGTGCACGAGTTGCAAACGCGTCTGTTTTTCCCAGGACGATCGTAGCCGGTGGTCGGGTTATATGCCCGACCGAAGCTGCGAGTGGCTATGGGAAAGTGCGGAACAAGGCGCCGTCTCTCGGGCGCTACGCGAACTACGCGCGACCATCGGTCGTCGCGAGCGGCCGAGGTGGGTTGAGCGCGTTTTGTATTTGCAATACTCTGTTTTTTATATTTGAATTAATATACAACTGTTGTAATCTTTAATTTAAGGCACGGGTTGATGCAATACATTTTCCATAAATTTGCAAACTTTTCTTGGAAATTCCATGTTGCATCTATTAAATTCTATATCCACGTTAGAATTTCATGTTCCTGTTTTAAATTTACGGTACAAGTGTCTTAAATTCAATTTCATTTACTGAGTTCGTAAAATTCAATTCTTTTGTCCCTTAAATATAGTGTAAATTTAATATAATTTTCACGTTGTTTCATGTGATTTTCATCAGCGTTTATGAATTCTTCTTTCAATTCCAGTTTCGTACTTTTAAATAAATCTGTTGTGATCATGCATTGTACGTATCATAAAATTCAGTTTTACATATATTATATTTTTCAGGCAGCTGTAAATAAATTTCAAACTTGTTTTGTATTTTCAATGATCTGTTTTTTATAGTTGATTTATCATACATCTGTGGTAATTTTCAATTGAAGACACGGGTTAATGCAATACATTTTCCACAAATTTACAAACTTGTCTTTGCAATTCCATGTTCCATCTATTAAATTGTATATCCACGTTAGAATTTCATGTTCCTGTTTTAAATTTACGATACAAGTGTTTCAAATTTAATTTCATCTACTGAGTTCGTAAAATTCAATTCTTTTGTATCTTAAACGTATTGTAAATTTCATATCTTTTTCTACAGTGTACACACACTAATGCATTTGCTGTATTTGCGCTGTATTTTTTTTGCATACTGTGCCTTTTATCTGCCTCCATATGTGCGTACGACGCATAAACTGCACTGCATTATACTTTGGCAATGCGTCGGTCAACGGCCAGTCCACGCCGCGCATCATCGTTGCACCATTTTTTTCTTCGATGTTCGAACATCGGTAAACCAGCCAATCGATCCGAACGTTCGACACTGATCGACAATTCTCGTTCACGAGAAACAACACACGTGGGGGTGGAAATGCAATTGGAAATCTGTCGTAAAATTTCTGATCGAAAAAATAGCGCGGTTTTTCGGTCACCGGAAGTGAAGAAAGATCGGTAATGTTGGAGAGGTTTGAAATTCAAATTGGCACTGGTAGGAAATGCTATTTTATACAGATCCGTCTGGAGCAGAGGATTTGGAAGAAGCGAGAGAGAAGGCAGACTCTTTACTCGAGTGCGAGGACAATCGCTGTCGTTACGGATGAATCGATACGACATTTTGAATAATGTTTTATTATTCGAGAGTGGGAGGGAATATGTACATTTATTTCCTGCGTTCCAACGTATATCCTTGCGGTCTTTTACGTACATATTACCCAATTCGACATTTTCCTAGCACTCAATACACGCAACTTTGGTAATCTAACCTAACTTCCGGTGCGTCTAGAGACGTATTGAGCTACGCTATGCCGCTTTTGCCATGGGTAAGAGGAAACTGGAAAACCCGTAGCGGTATAGACAGCCCCGTAGGGGAAAGGCAGGTAATTTGGAGTACCATTTTGTTTTAGGCCTGCGGCTATTTCTGTAAGGTGTAAACAAATAAATCCTTCATGAAATCTAAGGAATATTCATATACTATCAATCTGCAAGCTATCAAAAATAACTAAACATCGCTACTGGACACACTTTTAGTTTGAACCCAAAATTGCACAATTCCGTTTTCGAGATGGGGTGCAGGTATTTTGGAATAGGAGTAGCCTGTAATATATTAACCGTGCTCAACTTAATTATGTGGGATATTATTATTAGGCCATTGTTTTGAAAGAAAATGTAAGACTTATGATTATTTCTATAATCAGCTGTAACTAACTTTAAATCAGCCTTTAATCAGTTTTAACAATTAAACACCTTCATAGCTGGCATATTCACCGTGCACCCCACACATGGAACACGGCATCCATTCTTCCCCCTTCCTGTGTTCACTGGACTTCCCTTAACGTGGCGGTCAGAGAGGATATATATACTTGCGAAGAGAAATTTTCAAAGCCATTCGATAAGAATATTAGGACGATGGCGTTGGAACGTGCAACGTTGGGACACAACGGAAGTTTGGTAACCGGAACTTTTTTTTTGCAAATTTGGACTCCGAAAATCACTAAAACGGTTTTCAGGATCCTTTTCAGATAGCTGCAGCTCAAATTTGTGGGATAAGATGTTGAATGGCAGAGAAAATGAAGAAATAAAAAACGAAAAAGAATTTTCGTTTCATTCTAATGATGCGAACTTCAACATCGTTTAGGGTGACGCAAGAAAGTAGATTTGTTTCTTTGGAGTAGCAGAAAACAATGTTAGAATACGATAGAAAGCATCTTCAAAAGAGACAACCGTATATAGATTAATTTTAAAACGTAACGCAAGACATTTTCTGGTGTTGTCCTCATTTTTGCTTGAAATCACTGTTTTTCGCGTCTAAAGGCGTTACACCTGAGTAGACAAAATGTTTTGAACGTTTCTTTTTTATTGGCTTGAATGATGTTTAAACATCATAAGAATGACATACAAAAGGAACTATACGCGATTTGTTTTCCAATTATTAGGGCCCATTTTCCGAAGGGCTCCGAAACGCACGAAACGAGCCAGATCCCGACTACAAATGTTGCTACGGGGCAGACTAGAGCTGCATCCGGCATACTGTATTCCGTATCATGGCACGGTACAGGCTGCCGGATCAGAGCTTTACCAAGCGTGGAACGCTTTTTAGAATCCGGCCATGACGCGGATGCCGGTAACGTAACTGATCCGTATACCGGATCAGTTACGTTACCGTTATCTCAGGCTCTGAACCGGTTGCCGTATCTATGCCGGAAATGAAAAAAAATCCAAAAGTTACGAATAAAAAAATTCTGGAAGTATTTCTTATTTCCATACGCGTTATTTATGAGCCTGCCTATATGATAATTGGAATAAAACGTATATCCTGCCTCGGTGAAGTTTTTTACCTACCCTCGGAATTGAACGTACGTCTTCTAATTGTAGAGCTGAGCGAGCTACCTATTTAGCCTTTCCAACACTTGTGTAAACCTTCTTTTTTTCTTTGTATATTTTTATCATTCTAGTACTATTCTAAAAAATGTCAATAATTCTAAAGAATGTCAATAATTTTATTCATGGGGTTGAAGATTGCATCGTTCCAATGTAACAATAATTTTTCCTTTATCAGATTTTTCTGTCTATTTAGGCTGTGAAAATAATTCACACGTTTTTGCATATTCTCATTAGAGTGTTACGACCGGAATTTGCAAAGAAGGATTCTGATGATGATTTCGTAAAGAAAAAATGTTACGTTGTGCCAATAAATTTTTATTTTATCGATTTGATTGATTACCTTTTGATGATGATAAAAATAAACGAATGAAAAGTGAAGAAAAAAAGCGTTGGATTCCCATGATGTAGACTTTAAATTTATTTTCATTCGTTCTTTGTATCTTGATTTAATGATGACGGCGTCCGCATGGACGCAATATTGCTTTTATTAGAATCTTGCCGAAATTATGCACGCAGCAACTCGGTTGTTTACTTTGATGACCCTGAATGAGGTTATCCGGTAGACATCCGGTGCAAATCAGACATACACTTCGAAGTGCACGGTGCATCGGCACCGGATGCCCATTGGATTAGCCAACCTCAGAGCACGAATGGGAAAAGGAAAATCGATCAGGCCTTGGACAGGTAACCTTAACAGAGCCATGTGAGGGACGTGTTGCGGGTCGTCTGATGTGGGACTGATTAATGCTGCCTTCTTACATTGGTATCTGGGTACTACTGATCCGCCAGATATACGGCGCCGATTAGGCACGGCCTTCGGCGCCCTAACAAGGTCCTCGCAAGATTACCTGATTCAGGACTAATCAGTTTGTCTTTATTACACCCGTTATCCGGATTCTACGGAATTCCGGACTGTATCTTTAAACCTGCCTGATCAGTGATCCGGCTGCCGGAACAACATTTCCAGTTGGGATGGTGAAAGTAGTAATTCGGAGTCGTTCTATTCTATCAACATGCCTCGGTGGGTACACGAAGAATTCAAATGAGAGCTTTAATTGCATCGAACGGACGATAACTCCAAAATGAGTTTTCAAACTTTAAACCGATTTTTCTCGAAACCACGTTTTTGAAATCGAGAGAACGCATGCTCCTTTAATTGTCGCTTCTTAGATAGATTATCTAAAGAAGTACACACGATTTCTATGATTTATCAACGATTCTACTTTTCATGCACAAATTGAGGCCGATTTTTAGCAAAAAAGAAAAAAATGATTAAAAAAGATGCCATTTTGTGAAAAAAATGCTGCGTCCTGCAGAGCGGCTGAAAACGCTCTTAGTGCAGCTACAACTGAGCCGCCAATTTGTGTTTTTTGTATGTAGAGTAAACCCTTCAACCCTCATTTTGATTACTCATTTAGTATTCTCAGAAAAAATCCCCAAAAAGTTTTATTTTTCGGTGAGCCGCATAGATGTAACGTTTTATACGACGAGAATAGTGACAAAACATGTTCAACATTCAATAAATGTCAGTTCCCGTCCGAGCAATCCATTTATGGAGTTTTTTCATTGAAATCAAGCGCTCTGGATCAGAGAGCTGTTGTAACGTCACCATGAAACAGCCCTAGTACAATTTAAAATAAACGCTACCTAGTACAATTTGAAAAAAACGTTTTTGCCATTGCTACTAGCATATGAAATTTAACGATGCACTTTCCAACTATTATTCTGACTCAATACCCAACAAAAATCATTATGCCAAGCAAAACTTAGAGAAGTCCCTAAAAATGGTTGCGCCATATTTTTAAATTGATGTACGAGTATAAGGGAATATTTTATTTCGCCGTGCATCAACATTTTTTGCTGTGGCAATGATGGACAAAAAAACATCGCTTTCCGTTCGAATAAACTTGATATATATATGTGAGATAAAGATCGCGATGTGTCGCGATTTAATGTATGCCAAGAGCTGCGACAGGGAACCACAGCGTGCTCGTGCATACATCCAATTCACATCACTCGCATCTGGCAGACCATTTTATCGAGAAGAGATTCTCTACGTTATCGAGACTACCTTCGCGATCTCATCTACGGTGCGGAGAGTGCGCGAGTGAGGAAAAGAGAAAGAGAGCCCCGAGCATAATTTATTTCTATTTTTTCGTGCACGTACACGTACGTATTCTTTGCAAGGTACGTGGACGAATAGATTTTGAGACAGGGCACGCACCGAGGGTGGAAAATGTATCTATATAGAATCCCCGATTTTTATCGCAACTTCGTTCTTCTCTCTGTGACTCTCTGTCTCCCTTTCTCTTTTGACTTAATCTCGCATATTCTTCAGTCACAACGCGTGGCAAATTAGTTTTCAATTGCTCACCTGGTTCTGGGCGTTTTGCTCGGCCATGGCCTTCTCCTTCGCTTGCCTCTTGCACTTGTATCGATGATTTTGAAACCAGATTTTAACCTGAAACGGAAAATTGATTTTTCAGTATGGGTAATCCAAATATGATTAAGCATTTTTGTAGTAAAACATCTATGTAAGGTAGCGAAATGGTTAGGGTTAGAAAATTCAATTGCAATGACGTTTGTTTCAGTGAAATTTGTAAGGAAAGAAAAAAACAGAAACAGCAATACCCGTTTAAGTTATAGGAGAGGATTCTTACTCTTTAATGAAGACAAATCTTTAGTAAAGACTTATCGTTATTATTGATTGAAAAAAATGATTTTCATCATACTTTATGACGTATGGTGTGCGTTATTATTGTTATTTTTGTTTTCCTATCACTATAATTATTAATATAGTTATTTCAATCATTAATATAATAATTATTATTTTTAATGAGAAAAATTATAATCAAATTATATTAATTAATAGGAGTTGGCATTGTAAAAGGTGTAGCCCACCATACTTTGGAATAAAGAACATTACTATATTAATTAATAGGCGGAATATAATTAATCTAAATATCAATTCATAGAATTAGTATTGAACGATCATTTTAATTCATAATTAATGCAAGTATAAACGTAAATGAAATAAAGCGGGTACGTTATTGAGGTTTAAGTAAAATATAATCGATACGAAAATTAATTAATATAATTAATATCAATATTAATATTATTACTCTAATTATTACTCCCGATATTATTATTATTATCACCCATAATTTTATTGTCATTATTATTAGTATAATGTAACTATAATAATAGCAAATTGTAGTTGCTCTCTGTAAATTCTTTTTTTAATGTTGAAATTAAACTGGTAATTCAGAATACAATGCTGCGACAATCTCCATCATTTTAGGAAAGTTCTCTCTAGTTGTAAGTCTGTGCAAATTTGGCGTGAAAACAGCCGAAGCTTTTTTCTCAAACCTTCGATACATGAAGAAAAATGCTTCCAGAATTTACCTGCACTTCTTTTCAGCTCTCTCTCTTGTGAAGATCCGTCAAAGAGTGCTTCAGAAAATCCGATTTACCTTGTAAAAGGACAGTGGCGCGCAATACTCTATAGCATTTATAAGGAAGCTTTTCAGTGAATACTCAATGGGAAACAGTTTCATTAGCTTCAATCATTATCCGACCCAATTCTAAATATCTTTTTTCTGGTCTCGTGATTACGAGTGTGTTAAGTTCATTATTTTAAGGGGAGCGATACCTTCAGAGGAGGAAATAATTTGCTGATTTTCGTGACTTTTTGTTAACCCTTATGTGTCGAATCGAATAAATTTATGTTGTTGTCCAACTCGCTGTTGGTTTCAAAGGATCTGGCCGAAAGATAAGTACCACAGATTTTTGACAACGGTACTTCTGGCCAAACATCTTCTTCCTTGAAACCTCACTCTCGTCGGCACTTGGAAACAAAACAAGCTATACATCCCGCAAGAAACGTAAGCATCGAAATCAAGATAAGTGTTGTCAACACTTCTTAGCTTCCACGACGAAGTTACAATCTCATCGTATGTGCCGAAGGTAAACAAAGCTGTGATTTTGATTAGCACGATGGACTCTGATGCAGCGCACCGAAAACCGGAGAAGATTACATTTTATAATGAAACCAAAGCCGGAGTTGATACCCTGGATCAAATGTGCTCGAGATACATTATGCAACGGCGAACGCGAAGGTGGCCACTAGCTTTCTTTTGCAACATCCTTGCCATCGCCGCTCTTGCTACTCACATCGTTTATTATGAAAATAATAAAATGATTAGAAAAAAAAGAAAAGCAATCAACGCATACTTTTCCTGCGTCAAAGATTTCTTCACCATTTTTGAGACTTGAGGTATGTTTTATTACTACTTTTGGCTGTTACATTTTACTTAATTTTTTCATTAATCTTTAAACATGGCAGAGGTATGGAACGGTCTTCTAAAATGCACTTTCAAAACTGGCGTGGCGTATAGGTAAAAATTAATCGACCGATTTTGATAAATTTTGGTATAAATCTTTCTAACCTTATTATTGTCTAAAACATGACCCTACGTGTTCTCGAAAATTGAGGGAAATAAAAAAGTATTCTTTTATTGCAAAATATAGCAATTTGTTTCGAAAAATTCGATCTTCTTGTTTCAAAGAGTATTATTTCATCGATCTTCAACATTTCTTGATTTTTCCCGATTTATTTGCTGCGTATGCGTGTTAAATAAAAGAAAAATCGCAGTTGGTTTTTTTCAGATTAATCCCACCGATGCTACGTGTCACGCCTTTAGAAGACCGTGCCATACCTCCGCCATTTTCGAAGATAATTTTTCTTAAATACCATGTAACAGCCAAAAGTAGTAATAAAACATACCCTGAGTCTCAAAAAAGGTGAATAAATTTTTCCTATAAAAAGAAATGCTGAAAATCAGCGACTTCTTCCTCGCCTCAAGGTATCTCCCCCTTTAACTGGGCTAAAGTTAGTTATTATTATTACTATAAGTATCACTATTATTATTATTATTATTATTATTTTAAACACTTTTACAAGTCCTGGTATCTAGATGGCACCTACGAGATTTCTACAGGATAATAATAATATATATTATAATTATAATTACAATTATTTTTGTCAATATTATAGAAGTTTTTAATAAAAAAATTTATAAAATTAGATAATAATTATATTTAATATTACCACTGCTATTGGTAGATTTAACATAACACATTTCGGGTCTGCCCAATTCGTGGTCCGTCAGTTGCGACGAGTATTTCGTTGTTTTCATAGGACCAATATTTCACCCTCTCTTCCTCTCTCGCTTTCTCACTCCCTCCCACTTTCTCATTCATTCGTCTCCGTAGCGTAAATCCATAATCTGCGGTAAACGGTTAAAGCGCGCACTCTCCCGACGTCTATGTTATTTCTCATATATTTTTTAGCCTCCTCCACTGTGCTATCCGCGCGCGCCGGCGAGATGGGCCCAAGAGGCGAGAGAAATCTCGAGTAAACGATTACTGCGAACAAACGATTCGTGAACTCGTATAATTTTGTACACGCGCGTTCCATCTAATCTTTGACGCTTGATGCGATTCTCAAGTTGGCGCCGCATGCATGCCCGTAGATGAACGTATTGAAATGAAAAAAAAAAAAAATACTTCTCGAGTTGCTTAGGGATTTTTTGAATGAAAAAAAAATGTTTCGAAGCCGTATAAACGATTAGGTTTATTCTTCTTCCCTTTTTTCTCGTGGCCGATCGAGCGAGAGTTTTTTCGGGACCAGTTCACAGTTGGCGTACATCAACTACGTATGGATTCACTTTGAAATTCCCTTTCTCTCGCTCTCTCTCTCTCTCTCTCTCTCTCTCTCTCTCTCTCTCTCTCTCTCTCTCTCTCTCTCTCTCTCTCTCTCTCTCTCTCCCCCACTCTCTGTCTCTCGAAACCCGCTTTTACGGCAATTGAACGCGATTAGGTAAGCCTAGCGTGTGTGCGTTTCCGAACGAAAATCGGATCAGCATCTGCTTATGACAGGGCGGACGCGTTATAATCCTTGCGCATATAGCGCGTAGTATTTTACTCTTGTGATTCACACAATGCGGCAATGCACAAAGCACGAGATGGGCGCTTTTTTACGGACTGTATATACACATACACGTGTATATATTTATGCATAATCGAGTATATATATATATACACAGACATGCACACACGCACAAAAACACAAGCATTATTCCATATTGTTTTTGCCAATAATTCGGAACGCTTAACGGGTCAAACCTGGTTCGTGACCGGAAGCGGAATTTTCGTGATTTTTTTTCCGGAAAAACGTGCGGGGGTTAGCATTTTTTGTTTACTTAAAAGAGTATTATTTTAGGTATCTTTTACGATTTTTGTATTGAAAAATATTTATATGTGTGATAGATACAATGATTTGTGTAGACTGCTGTTGGAAAAACGTCCTTGGCGGTGACCACTGCTGTTCGAAAACGAATAATCCGAAATAAAACAATCAAAAGCATTCAGCTTTGCATAAAATTACCCAGGGCTTCGGCGCAGCATTTAATCATTTGAACATAATGACTTAAAAGAAATGGCCGACGCCCAAAGTCAATACATTGATTTTTGGTGAAAAAAACGCTGTACGTTCGTTGATGAAAATAAATATAGATAGAAAAATAAATTCGTTTAAGCACTGTGTTTTGATATGTAAAAGAAGCTTGTAGAATTGGAAGTTGATCGGTGCTGTAATTTTGGAACCAACCTATAAACGCTTATAATTCCTTAAATGTTGAACGAATTGATTTTAAATTTTCAAATTATCCTTTTGAATTGTTGTATTTTGACAAAATTTCGATGACCAAAAATGGATATTTGAAAAAAATTTGAACTAGGTGTAACTACTTAAGACTCCAACATAACTATCACTTTCATTAAAGGGTATGTATGAGGCCAACCTCATATATGTTTTTATTGTTCTCATAGATGGTCAAGTTTTTCAGATGGAACAAAAATAGAATCTAGAATTTACTGACACAGAGCGTGACAGTTTCTTTCCCCTAAATGTTATTAATCTTCGAGAAAGCCCTGTTTGAAAATTTCTGCTACTCTTCAGCAGGTACATACCACGGGGTACAGCTTCTACTTCGCCTTAATATGTCAATAAAAAAAACCAGGACACACCTCGCCTTCGCGTAAAACGGCTGATTTAACATTCAGTTTTTCTTGCGACATTTCTATCGAATTATCGATTTTATAAAATCGTCGATAGATATTATTTGACATTTCGTTCGCGCTCTTCGTTTCGTGCAAATTATACTAATTGTAAGTTGCCTAATTTGTTTTCCGGAGTATGGTCCGCCCGCTAGTGCTCGAAGCTTCAAGCATGAAGTTGCAAAAGTGATACAATTCGTTTTGTCCTATTTCGAGGAGCACTTACGTTGAAATCCACGAATGTCGCGATTCGATGTAGCTATGTACGAAATTAAAATCGCAAAAGAAGGAAAAAGTGAAGTCTTCAAGTGGTGGAAATGAAATGAGAATCTCGCGTATTGCGTGTGTGCTTGGGTCCTCATCGTCTGTTTGTTTTTACGTGTACGGTCCATATGCCGAGAGTTCCTATAGGAGTGCCTTGGAAACTCGCATCGACGAGTTTCTTCATGGCTTCATAAAGGGCCCGGGTATTGTCAAGACCACTTCAAGAGTCCAACAACGCAGACAATTTAAAAGGTCCGCCGTCGCTACTGTGAACACCCATCGCATCGTATGATAAATGAGCCGTGAATCGAGGATCGCGAGTTTATAAAGACGCGGCATTTATAATACGTGAATATACATTTGTGAATATGTGGAAAGATAATTTTGAAGACATTCGACATCAGGAGCCTGTCGCCGAAGTCAACGATGTGTTCAGAACTATTTGAAGGACCTGAACAGCCGGATGTGCTAAAAGCCAACGTTACATAGATATGGGTGATTCTCCCGAAATGATCCCTTTGCAGGACAACGAAGTTTATAAACAAAAATACTTAAAAATTGTAATTGACTTCAGTTGCAATCTATATACCATGGATTCCCTGTGGATTAAACTGATTTTTCAGTTTTGAGAGATTTATCATGATCGAAAGAAATAGTAGGGCCAGAGAAATGATGCAAACCTTTTCCTATAATGTTTTTATTGGTTTATCAATATTTTCTTCTCCTTTTTCTTTGAATATTGACCTCGCTCTTTTTGTTCTAACTTCTGTCTTCCTACAGGACCTTCGGTATCTCCGTTTTTCAGCTTCTCTTTTCCTACAGAGCCTTTCTTCTTTCGATAGCGAGGTGGCAATAATCTAAGAGAATCATTTTTCTGTAACCCCGTGCATATTCGCACATGCGTAAGCAAGATGGTGCCATGCCTCTGGTGCATCTATCATCCCCCTTGAATCTCACATGTTGGGAGGAACGGAGAAATGTTGCCAGAGGAATGATGATTCAAACGGGTGTTTATGCACAGCGCGACATGCTAGGTTCTTCTAACCTCAAAATCTGGCGGTGAATAGGTGTCTGAAAGATCAACTTGAACAGGTGAAGAGTGACTTATTTTATTGAAAATGAATACATTTAAGAACGACTACAAGAATGACTCGCGGGTGATAAGTTATTGAAAACTATTGGATACGTATTTTTGTATCGGCAGAAAAAAGGGGTTTATGGGGGGGGGGGGGGGGGGTGGGAACACCTCTCAAAGAAAGGCGTGTCGAGGGGTGGTTTTGCAGTTTCACCCACAAACAGTCCACCGATCTGAAAGAAACAAAAACCAAAATTTTTCTAATGTTAAGTGATGAAAATTCGCTATAGAAACATGTAAAAAAATTAAATTATGGGGTGACACGCTTTTCTTTGAAGGCGATTTCTCTCGTTAACGTTCTTCGGCTAATAAAAAAAAGTTTCTAATAGTTTTCTATGCGTTATTACATATATGAGTTTCAACAAAATCGAAGGCGGATACTTAAGTGATGTTCATCTTGCGAAGGGTGTGCACCACCTCACTGTGTGGGATTCATACCCACTGAAATCTCTCTCTAATTTGTAATTAAAATTCTTTAATTTTTTGTATCATTTTCTTTATCTTCTATTTGCTATTTTCGTTTCGTTTGCGTATTTAATTGGCGTTTTTCTTTTTCTTTGCGTTGTTTATTTTATACTCAAAAAAATATATATAGACTTCTTTCTTTATTTTTGTAGGTATCGAGTATCATTTCACTTCTTCGTATTTTTTCGTTGTAATGCACGATAAAACTAGACCACTAATAAACCTCATGTAACCTAACCCAGTCTCTTCGTCCACCCTCATTGATTATTGAACGTGCCTCATCATCTAAATATTTTTGTTTATTTGTTCATTTGGTTTTTGGGTATTCCTTTTTCATAAATTTTGCAGATTGAAAATAATAATCCGATGATATGGTCCGTAATTGTAGTCGATTTAATTTCGATCAATGCACTACAGGCCCATCGAATTTAGACGTTTTTCATGAACCATAATGTCTGCACAGTCAACATTATTTAGAGAAAGCGATGTGTCTGAGAAATGGATTTTTTTTCCAATATAGTTCAACGGCATTGGAGAATAATACGATTTGGAGCAGACAATCATGAAAGCCTCAATTCAATTTGCTGGAATTTGTATTTTGTATCCTGGGACTTGCTTCGGGTTGGCATTGGAACGTGTGGACCGATCGCGAGTGCCAAGGGGCATAAATGGTTGCTCCGAGTCAATTGTTATTTTAAGGGAATACACAGCCGTCCGTCGAGTCGACCATCGTAGTTTCTCTGTCAACCGTCTCTCTTCTTTCTTCTCAGTTTCGTTCTCTTTCTTTCCCGCTCTCACAATTCAGCAGCAAAAGCAGTACTGCGGTGTGTAAACATTAACCGAAGAGCCCAGCATCAACGACAGAACGGTTCTTCCGTACGAGAAAGCGACGACGCACGCAATATATGATCGTACGTGTCTCTGGTCTTTTCGAGCCGCAGCTCCCCAAACGACTCTATTCCCATAGAATCACATAGAAATTCAATTGCAGTAGTTGCACGGTGGCCAACGACAATTTACTAGATCCAACAGTTTTGTGAAAAGACCAATCTGTAGTTCATTTCACGAAATAGCTCATGGAATTAAACTATTCTCAAGCGCATTTTGATGAAATATCTCGAGAAGTAATAATTGACAATTTTCGTTTTATGAAGGTCTAATGAATAGGATATCAATCTCAGCTTTTGGAAATATTGCATACGAAAAAAAAATATATCAACGTCAGCATTATGAAATATATTACGAACGAAAAAATATGAATTTCAGTTTTATGAAACATCTTGTACGAAAAAAAATGTAATCTTAGCTTCATGCAATATCTTATGAACTAAGAAAGATAAATCTCAGTTTCATAAAATGTCTGACGAACGTTAAAATAATTAATAAACAACCGAAAGGAAACTTTAATTTCAATTATACGATATATTTAATACGAAATAAAAAATACCAATCGCAGTTCCATGAAGTGGAGCGACTATTTAAAAAAAACTATACCGCACTCGTATACCTGTAGTTTGAGTCTTAGAAAAGAGACATAAATTACAGGTATGCAGCTTCTGCCCGCGCATTATAATACTTACAGGTATACAATGCGGCCAAAGCTTGTGCTGTGTATATCTGTACGGTGTGTACCCCGTGTGCACAGTAGTCATCTTCAAGGCCTGAGTGAAGAGTTTGTCCCACCTTTTTTTTCCACCGTACCGTCAGCGAGTATTTTTGCTCTTTCTCTCTTAGTTGAGGCGATTTCATTAATTTTTTTGGTAAATTTACCAATCGCACGAGGAAGAATTCTCTCTCTCTTTCGCTTCCTCACTCCGTAAATTCTCGGATTGCAACGTCACAATGAAAACATCTCGATAAATGTGTCCATATTTGCCTACGGCAAAATAAGAACAATCTCCACACGGTCCACACAGTAGTCGTATTTTTTGCCACTGTCGTTTCTCTCTCTCTCTCTCTCTCTCTCTCTCTCTCTGTAAAGTACACACACATACATATGTATCCACACCGATAAAAACGTAGATGGTTGTGTCTTCGTTCCCATTTCCAAGGTATAAGGGTACGCAGCGAGAGTAATCTCTGGGATTTTTTTTCCGGTGCTGCCGAAGAAATCTGCGCTCCTTTCGTTGAGTGCAGGTGAGCATAAGCTTTCCCTTGCAGACTCGCGCGATGTTGACTCTTCTGTAGGCTTACGTACCTTCGAAGATTCAGAATTTATCTATATATATATATATATGTTGCGAGACAACGATGCAGAGAGGAAGAGAGAGTGTGAGAGAGAGAGAGAGAGAGAGAGAGAGAGAGAGAGAGAGAAGGTAGAGTGAGAGAAGCTTATAGTTATGGGGAAGCCAAAAAAAAGAAAAGGTGCTTGGAGCAATACTGAATGGTTTTGGGGTTCACAAGAAGGTTTGCTTAACGCCAGACCCAGTCACATTGGGGGGCCCCCCACCTTCGACTTTAACTTCCGATTAACTTGCGCGTGATGAGGTCCAAAAACCACAACGTTTATATTCTCTACCTCGCCCCAGGGAGAAAACAGCAGGTAGATAAACGAAACGCCTACCGTTTAGTAGGCCCTTTCCGCACTGACTTATGGCGTCTCCCTTATGTCTTACTGCATTGGCGTTACGCGTGTAGACCTATGTATGTATGTGTGCGTCTGTACCTGTCTGTTTATGCTCGGACACGCTAATAGACCGTAAAATCCGTTAAACGTGCTAAAATTCCGAACAAATGCTGAAGAAGGAGGGGGAAGGAGGAGATCTTCATTGGTTCCAACTAATTGGAGGCTACCGCCGTAGGTTTTCGCGGCTCTAGCTTGTATTGGTCATCAATCGGACAAACAAAAATTACCAGGCTTACAATTATAATTAAGATCGATATCGACAACCGTCTAGCAAGTAGTATTTTTTATGCTCGCTACAATTATTGTTAAACTATATTGGGCCCGCGAATTGACTTGCGCGTATGTCGCAAATTTTGTCCATGTGTATGTCGGTGATGAATTTTAGGGTCATATAGCAATAAGGTTTGTATACTAAAGTTATTATAGGAAACACGTTTTCTATGTAGGTAGTTGAAAAAAACAGATGTATTATTTAATCCACATTCATAATCACATTACCAGAAGAAATGCAAAAGATTGAATAAGATCATGGTTAAAGCTAAAGAAACTGTTTCACATAGAGTATTTACTGAAAAGCTTCTTTATAAATTATGGAGGACATTGCGCACTACTTTCCTTTTAAAAAGAAGATTTTATCTTCTCAAGTACTGTTTGACGGATCCAGATGAAACAAAGTGCAGGAAAATTCAGGAAACTCTTATTTTTACATATCAAAGTGCCGGGTGAAGATTCAGCCGTTCAGACGGTCAGAATGTCTAAAAATGATAGATATCCTCTGAATATCGTATTCTAACACTATTACTTCAATTGGAGACTGAAAAATGGAATGAATACCTACATTATAATTTTATAATATCAGTACGATAAAGAACACTGACAAAACTGGCTGCGGTTCTTTAACGTCTCCAAAGCCAATGTCCAATGTCACCCGAAGGCACCACAAAGTACGTCGAAAAAAGACTGCACGTGATTAGGGTATCATCGAATGTTTCGGTCTACTCCTGTACAAATGCCACAAAGATTGCGACATCCCTGAATATCCTGACGAGCCTACACATGCGATATCGTTGAGCATCTTTCACGAGGCTACACTCATGATTTGTATAACAAATCGAGACGAGGTCGTCTACACGCGGAAACACCCTCGATACTTCATCGGGGCAGCGGTCTATCAAATTGCAATAAATCTTCGTGGAGGCTGTTTGTCAGCAGGTGGGATTGGTCCCTGGCATGATGATCATCCGGGGACGGCAACGTGCCCGGAGAGTAGTCATTAGCATGCCAGAGGTCTGACGGGAAGCATAGGTATGTCGACTACCAACTGATGGATATCCGTATAGAAAGAGACAGAGAGAGAGAGCGAGTGAGAGAGAGCGCCACGGTGGCCATGGAACATTGAATAGTGAGGGTGGTAGACCAGAATTAGGGAGATGGAGAACGAGAGAGAATGGATGAGTGATCAAGTTAGGGTAACATCATTACGTGTCAGTAAATTCGCTCCAAGCGTTGGTAGGTTGGACGTATGGCGACGGAGAAACGTCAACCAACCCCTGCTATGCTTGTCTCCGTAGTTGCTCGTGCGGTTCAACACATACCGTCCTTTATACACATCCATACGTACCCACACACACACTTCATGCATATACAGCAGAATAGCAATTTACTCCATGGAACACTTGGTCTCGGCTAGGTATATGTATATCTTACAATCTAATGCGACCGGGGCACACAACTCTCCCCGAGCAATTTAACGCGGCACTAACTTGCCCTCACAGATTACCCGTACCCGTAACACGCCCTTACACACCCAGCCCCCGGGGGCTCTTTGTGGTGGTGGTGCGGGTGGTCCGAAAGAAAAGGGGACGCGAGACGATCATCATCAAAACCGCACCGGATTTTTTCCCTTACCCATACACCTACCACCAATCCTACCATGCATTTACCTTTTCAATGTACCAATTGTTTCAACTCTACAAGATTGTGAAAGGCTCATCGCTTATGGGGATGGTCTCCGATCGGATTTCATTTTAGGAAAACTGGAGGTTGAACATGATGGGTAGGAAGGAATTCGTTTAGGTAAGGATATTTGGTAGGCTGGAAAAGAAATTGGACTGAATTTTCCTCGGTCCCGGTTTGATAATGAGACCGAGTTTTTTTAGCATTGTAAGTCACTAGCCGTCTCTTGATCGAACAATTCACTGAAGAGAAGGTGATTTTGAAGGCCTTCGTGGACCGTCTTTACAGTCGATAATCTTCCCCATACGCGACATCGTCTAATCACCAATGTCTTCAATATCATCTTTGTGTGAGCATATTTTTAGCAAGGTCATGTCAATGTACGCCCCTCCTTTAAAATCAGGAATGAGATTCAAAGAATTGAGATGCATTCTCACAATTTCCTTTTCACTTTGCATACAAATATATATTACCAATTGAAACGTTTTTGTTTGGTGGTGGTCTGAATGGCCTGAATAGTAACGTCCAACATGAAAATCTCGATTCCTGATATCAAAACCTATCCGTATGAACCTCGTGTATGTTCTACGATCTTTTTCAGTTTTCGACAACAACGCATTTAAACATTTTTTTTCCTGTTTTGCTGTACCATAGGTTAAATTTTTTTCTCTTTTGTGTGTGTGCTTTTCTTTTAAGGTGGCTACACACTTAACTGCAGGCTTGACAAACCTGCATGCACAATCTTTTGACGTCAGCATGCTTGAGCGTTGGTATGATATTTTTTACGGAAGCATGATGATTGAACAGCGGCTTGAAGATGGATCGAATTTTTATCAGAATGCTCGAACAGGCCACGCTTGGGCAAGCATGCCTAAACGTGTGTACTGGGCTTACGGAAGTGACCGTCAGTCACGAAGTATCGCTCAGTGTTTACGACTGCATGGCTGGGTCTTCTCAATTTCGTAGATAATTATTCCGTAGATACACTTACATTCGTAGATTGTTATGCCAATCCATATGATATATTTTACATACGTTCAACAGTATTATTTATTTACTGTTCCAGAACAATGTTTTCTTTTTAATAATCGGTCGTCACATCACATACGCCTTTTCTGTGATATTCTCTTTCAAACTTTCAAACTTTCAAACAAGCACAGACTGCGGCTGTTCAATCATGCTTCTGTCGTGTGAAGGCTATAGGAAAGTTGTGCATGCTTGTGCAAATGGACTGTGCACGCACGCTTGTCAGGCTTGCAGTTACGTGTGTTGCCTCCGTCAGAAGTTTTTCAAAGCAATTGGTAATCATTTAGGCTAGCATAACTATTTTTTTCATCATCTGAACTTTGCTGACCGATTTTAAACCTATTTTTTAACGGAGTGTCTCCCCGTCCGAGTATCGAACGAATAAGCGTATGTTATTCGTCTGGATAGCGGCTCAGTTCATGCCGTATTTCCAGTAGGCGTACGTATTGTGATTTGTGTAAGCTAGTATCCGGACGAATAATATATATATATATATATAATTGTCCGGATAGATTTTGTTGAATTGTTAAACAAACTATCCGAAAAAATAATTTACACGTAGTCATCCGAAGAAAATCTTTATAATTTTGTTTGGGTTTGGATTGGTTGGTTGTGTTTGGGTTTGGGTTGGTTAGTTGTATTTGGGTTGGCTTGATTTGGGTTGGATGGTTTTGTTTGGGTTGGTTAGTTGTGTTTGGGTTTGTTTGGTTTGGGCTGAATGATTTTGTTTGGATTTGGGTTTGTTTGATTTGTTTGGGTTTGTCTTTTGAGGTGGTTTGTTTGGGTTTGGGTTGATTTGTTTGGGTTTGTGTGTTTGGGGCGTTGTACAGCGTGAACGCGTGAAATCAGCCGCTGTCCGGACGAATAACAAACGCTTATTCGTCCGACAACCGGACGTCCAGCCTCAGCGATTTTTTAAACATTTGATCAAAATCTAAGGCATTCACGTTAGGTCACTCAGTTGGTCAATAAGGTATTGCTCAACAGGGCAGTTCAAAAAGTTAACACGAGAAAAAAAATCGCGAGCAAAGTGCATATTACTAAAGAAGATCGCGGAAAAGAACACTAAAAAAGATCGTAAAATATACATAAAGGTGATTCGGTTATGTATTGATACGAGATCCAGTAACATCTACATTTTCTTTTTGGACGTCACTTTTCGGGCCACCCTGTATTTACATATATGGAAACACTTGGAAATTCGTTTGGGGATATCGACGATTCACCTTTCGCGTTAATTTATTATATTAGCGCCGTTAATTGGCTCGTGTTGACCCTGCAAAGTGGCAAACTCCCTGCAAACATTGCCAAGTAACCCTCGTTGTTTTTTCAACGTCGAGGCGACTTATTTCCCTCCAAACCTTCTCCCATCTCCCAATTTTAGCCCTACTAACGACGAGTGTTACACAGCTACGGACATTTGGCCCCGAGCGTACGATCCGGCGGCTTGCGACGATTAGTTACACCGATGAGCTTCGTCAGTGTATATATATGTATACATATGAAGCTTATCTCTTTTCGAATGGGGGAATATTTCTTGTATCTTGTTCGGACGTGGATGAACGAGAAATAATTTTTTTCCGGGCCTCTCTCGCTCTCTCTTTCTTTTCTGCCAACTTTTCGGCATTTCTTTCGCGAGGAACATCATCGTCTATCATCTGCTGAGAACATCCACCGTTACCAACATTCTGTTCCTCGTTGCATCGAAGGGAGGAAAAGCAAAAATCTTACCATTTATCACCAAACTTTGGTAGTGCTTAGTCGTTAATCATACCGTTCAATGATGGCGCATAAATTGACGACTTTGGGGAAGAAATCTGTACACGGGAAAGAGAAAAGAAAATGAGCATCTATTTCTCTGCTGAAATGCACTGTAATAACTTATAATGTATTGTAATTAGTTGTAACTTTTTACTCTATTGTAATGTAATGACTTATAATACCTTTAATGACTTATATCAATTTACTTGCTAGTTTACTGTAGGTTTTATATTATTGAACGTCCACTTGATAAGATTTTATTAATGATAATTTAACATTATTAAGTTTGCTAAATTTCATGTTTTTATATATTATATTTTTTATTTTAATTAATTGGCTACAATTTCTGCTGAATATAATACAAATTATTTTGAATTCTAATATTTTTAATATGAATTCTGATTCTAATAGAAGTAATCTATATTCATTTTAACTAATTACTATCTTCTTGTCTATGTTTCTCTTGTGAAAAAAACGTTTATTATCCGACTGGCTCAACTAGCGCCGTGGGGTTAGTTGAGTCAGTGGAATAAGCCAGCATAAGTTTTTATTACAGTTTCTATATGGAGTTACATACCCAAATAAACAACCTATCTATTTTACTAGATATCATTTTTTATCACTTCATCAATTCGGCGCTATACTGCTTGGAGCGAAATCATGATCAACCGTCCCCGCTCTGTCCTAATTGGAGTCAAATCTCATCATTTTGTCAGACCCGAATGATCTTGAACAAGTGTATGAAAATGTAATAAGATAAATATCTCTTCGTAATCAATGCATTGCCTTTCACCATGCTCTTATTGCGCATTTGTGTTTCGAAGCAACAAAAAATGCAGTCGCTAATGGACAATAATCGCACTTTCGGGTATTCGAGGGGCCGAGAGTTAATCGCGTATGTACCTACACGTACAGACGATTTTTCTGCTCTCTTCTCGTTCACCTTGCAGTGCAGGCGGAGAATGTCACCAAAAGTGGCGTTAGTCAAAGCTGAGAGGTGTGTTGGCTTAATCTTCCAGCCAACAGGGAAAGTGATAGAGAGAGATAGAAAAAGGCATAGAGAGAGAGAGAGAGAGAGAGAAAAGGGGCTCGAATGTTAAAGAGTCAGAGGCACAGAGAGAAAGGGATAGAAAGACAGATAGATGAAAAAAAAGCGAAAAGAAGAGAGTGAGCGAAAGAGATTGAGAGGTAGACAAAGTGAGAGGGATAGAGTCTCGTCTGTCCTCGACGATGGTGCGTGAGCTCCTACAAATTCTGTTTGCAGTTGCAATGTATGCACCCTCTGGTGTATGCCGTCCTCGTCTCTCCTGCTCTCTCTCTCTCTTTCTCTCTCTCGCTCTCTCTCTCTCTCTCTCTCTCTCTCTCTCTCTCTCTCTCTCTCTCTCTCTCTCTCTCTCTCTCTCTCTCTCTCTCTCTCTCTCTCTCTCTCTCTCTCTCTCTCTCTCCCCCCCTTTCTCTCTGTCTACTTGCTTCGCATGCATAGCCGGCCAGAAGTGCATTTTTCGTTCATCTCCTACCTACCGTAACCGTGTACTACCTGTGTCCCAGCCAACGAAAAAAAAACCATCCACGATAAGGCTCGCACCGAACCGTTTAACGCGTGAAAAGACCCGGGATTGCGTCCTTTTTGCTCGTCGCGAGATTCGTTATGCACGATCGCATAATTAGGGTCGTAGAGAGAGAGAAAGAGAGAGAGAGAGACAGAGGGAGAGAGAGAAAAAGACAGACACACATATTATTGTCTAATTATTATGCAATTACGGTCGATTAATCAACGCGCCGCAAGCTTCTCGTGTTTGGGAAGCGAAAGGAAGGATAAGAAATTTCACCTCGCGCCTTTGGTCGCGTATGAGACCTACGTGCTCAATAGCTCATGGAACATTTCACGAACCAGAAAAACGGTGGATTCAAATCCCGTCGTTTTGCGAAAACTTATAGCAGCGAAGAGAATTTAGTTAAAAGAAGAGTTAATGAAAAAGCTGAAAGGCACTTTGATCACTTTTTACCGGAATATTCTAATTTTGCAATGTTTTCTTAAATTGCGGTAAAAAACGATTTGACTGCTGTAAAAAAATCAATTCTACTGCTATCGGTAAATCAATATTACTGCTGCAAGAAAATTAATTTCAGTGGTGTACAAAATCTATATCCCAGCCGTAAAAAGTGATTTTAACGTTGCAAGAATATAGATTTGACTGCTGTAAAAAATAGATTTTCGTTAAAAGAATTATTTTCAAAATTGCAATTTTTTTTTAAACTACTGTCATAAAAAATATCATTGTCATCGGGATGTGAGCCAAAAATAAGTCCTTCTAAAATAAATTATTTTCTATCAAATGACCACATTAATCTTAAATTTCTTGCGAGATCCGATAACCCCACGATCACATGCCTACAGTGGGGCAGGATGGGGCACTTGCCCTCCCCTGGCTCACGCAGTCAAGCGAAAAATGTATAAAAATAAAATTACATGATTCAAATATTGACATTTAAAAAATAGTATTCAATGAATACAGTATAGTATTGAAATTACGCGTAGGTAATTTTACTTTCGAGCGTTTCAAATAAGACCACATTAAACCCCCTTTAAACTGTTCGTCGGCTATGCCTTTTTATGATTTTTTAAATATGTATGCACGGCCAATGCGCCGTGTTGGCTGGTCCGATTTGAATGGTTGTTTTTTTTTTACTGTTAGGGAAACACAGCGACGTAGTCTCACGAAAATGTTATTTAAATCTGCCAAGTACCTACGTTTTCCAAAAATCCGAAAAAACTCGTAAACCGAGCATGTTTCTCTACATCTGGGCCCTAATCCCAATGATAACCGAGCGAATCGTTGCACTGAAAACTCGCCGATGTGTACGTAGATGACACCGATCAACGTGTGACTGAATTCAGACCCAGGGTCCAGTCAATCGAAACGTCATAAATGTTTTGAGTGACAAAGAAGACAGTCGATAGAGTATGCTAATCTTGTCTTATAATAATGTCTCAAGCTAGATTTGGATAAGTGAAGTCTAGTTAAGTAGTTTGGTAATTTGACTGTGGAGGGTTTATTAGAAACACAACAGTACTTGCTGACCAATTTATCAAATAGCGTTAGTCGTACCTATGCACCTGAGCAAATTAATCTTGTAAAATTAAATAAATGCGTACCCAAAAATGGTTAAAACCATGATAACCAAATCGTATATTCGGCAAAACTCTAGCCTGAATGCTCACATTTGACTGTTAGTCCCGAGATGATTGTTATTTTATTCTTATGATTGCCGAAGTGTAAATTTTAACGGCCAACGAAGTGAGCTCGGAGCTGCTACGCCAGAATAGAGAAAGGCTGCAGACGAGCGAAGCGGCCGCGAAAATTGTGCAGGTCCTACTGCACACGGTTTCGCCATGATGCAAGTGGATTACAATTTTTAGAAAAATTACTTAATAAATACTTCATATCGAATTTCCTCGCGCCCCCCCTGGCGCAAATCCCGGCTACGCCTTTGGATAACCCCATGTTCTTTTTGTTTCAATGAGAAGTCGTTTGCTCCCCAAGCGCATGCAAATTGAGTGTACCATTTGATTCCGCCGCGTCTATACGATTCACGAAGGCTTAGAATTGAATCCTTCGACCAATTCACTCGATAGAACGTACCCGTCTGGAAATCTAGAAATGAAGCAAGAATCGACACTACGCATTCATATATATATATATATACGACAATGGGGTGCATGGCTTGTGCAGTAGGCAAACCCACTTTCATTGTTATTATGATCCCGGTCGAGACTTGATCGCTTTCGCGGTCCCAACGAGTTCGAGCTTCCGTTCTCCCGCATGATTGTATACATATAGCTATAGGTCTTTTCGCGATCTCTCGTCATCAAAACTCTAGCTGGCGGATCTACCACCGCTTGCCTATAGTACATAACAGCGGCATGTACACTTACACACATACACACACGCGCACGCACACACATATATACACACACATACATTATATTATATGTGGCATTTGGTTCGCGTTCTCCTGTCCCCGCTGTATATACGGTGCACACATCCCTCGCGATCTCCCTCCGAAGCAGTCCCATAGAAAAATAATGTTGTGTGCACAGCCACATACCCTTCTCCCTTCGCTTTTCGCTCGCAACGTCGACGTGCGCGGCCTTTCGTCGAAGTTCCTCGCATCTTTATACATTATACAGGAGCACGCATACGTTTATACGCGAACACACACACACACACACACACACACACACACACACACACACACACACACACACACACGCGCGCGCGCGCGCACGCACGCACACGCACACACACACACACACACACACACACACACACACACACACACACACACACACACACACACACACACACACACACACACACACACACACACACACACACACACACACTATATGGTAGATAATAAAGAGAAGGACGCATGTCACGGTATTTTACACGTTCAATGTCGTGGCTCTTGAGCTTTTGTTCCCTGTAGTCGATTTCCGTGAGGAGTGATTCGCTCGATGTTGGAAGGACGTCGATTTTCGACGTTTCTCTCTCTCTCTCGCTCTCTCTCTCTCTCTCTTTCTCTCTCTCTCTCTCTCTCTCTCTCTCTCTCTCTGTCTCTCTGTCTCTCTCTCTTCTTTATTCACTTCTAACAAAGTAGCATATTAAGCACTCGCCTCGTAGCCCCCTCCCTCTCACCCCCGCTTTTTTCATTCTCTCTTTGGCTGTATTTTTTCGATAGATATGTGCGTGTGTGTGTGTGTGTCTAAAAACTGATAAGGTGGTATCAAAATGTTGGCTGAGACTTCGAGTCGATTCGAGTTTCGAATCGCTCTGCTTACGCCCTTTCAGTTATCAGCTAATTCCCCATATACGCAGCTCTGCTCGTCGTCGAGATACTTACTCCCGAGCCTCGCGTACCCCGAGGACAGAAGCGGCCATCATCTCCTCCATTTGCTTCGAATTTGCTCACCCGAGCAAAGATTGAGACTTTAATACTGTTTGCTCAAGCAACGACGACGACGACGACGTCGTGCACAGAGCCTCGGTGGTTTTTCTACTCGACGCCTCGCGCGCACGGTGGTAGTTTTTTTTTTATTTTTTTTTTTCATCGCCGATTCTACAGTAGAACGCTATAGAAACGAGAATTTGAGCCATTACGAGCACGCACGCGTACGAGGGGAGTGAAACGAATTGCGTTTTCTACGCTTATCGTAAGCGCGGAAAATTCAGGTTCTGCTTTTTTTTCGCGATCTCCGTTTGCATACACGCGGTATTGAAGTTTTTATGCTGTTCGAAGGAATGGAGAAATTTGTTTGGAAGTTTGAAGGAATTTTTTCAATAATATTGAAAAAGTTATTTAAAGTTGATTCGATAATAGTACGGAAGTGGTTTTATTGGCGAAGCAGTGGAGACGATGGTTTGCCAACGAAATGGTCTAGGGAACCGATTTTTATGTACGTGTGAGAGTCGCGACGAGTATATTTTGGAAAAACAATTTTTTTTCAATAATAATTCGTGATAATAATTGCTAAATTATCATTATTACGGATAATCGTCGTTGGAATAGTTGCAGAATTCTTATTGCTACGAATCATCATTATTATGATAATTGCAGAATTATTATTATCGCGAATAATCATCGTGATGATAATTGCGGAGTTATTATTATTACGAATAATGATTGTGATAATAATTGCTGAATCATTATTATTAGGAATAATAAGTGCGGAATTATTATTATTATTATTATTATTATTATTATTATTATTATTATTATTATTATTATTATTATGAATAATAATAATAATTGCTATTGCTATTATATAAATATTGCTATTATACATATATGTGGGAACATATATTATATATGTGGGAACGGGCCCCGGGGTCGAAGCTACGAGATTGCGTTTATGCCAATACGAGAAAGGGGGAAACAACGGAAGTCAGTAGAAACCGTCAATAAGCATCGAATGAACGTCGCGCTCCATGCAATTTCTCTAATATCATGAACATTTTCAAATATCTTCTTGTGAGAGTCCAATGAAGTTATTTTAATTAATTTCCTTCACCTAACCCATACCTACATATATATTAGGTCATTGAGTATGAAATGGCCGATTTCCAGCTTCTTAACATTACCGATTTGTTTCCTGCTGGAAGGTTCAACATCAAATCTTGCTGCTAATCCACGCACAGTTTAATATGTATCCGCTTCCACTGTAGCTTCCAGCTCATAATTATCTACTTTGCTCTCAGATCGCCAACGTGGTTCATTTTAAAGATAAAAATCGCCAGGTCTGGACTTCTTAAACCAACGGCGTTCTTCGCGTTCATTAGCTACATCCTTGCCAAACACTTCGTTGACACTTCGAGTTGTCTGCGCTGATAATTCGACAGATAATCACAAACGAAAACATACGTCTGGGAGGCTGATGACGTGCCTTCACGATTAAAAAAAAATCAGGAGATGTCAAAGTAAAATATCAGAGTTATCGGGTATCAAACTTGGCACGTGAAGTAATCGGACATTGCATACTTAATGACCCAATAGTTTACATATAGAATATATTAGAGACACTAAATAAATCGTAAGAAGACTGGTGGCTCTTTTAAAACTCGCTCAATACGGCGTCCAAAACGTCAGATAAATGTGCATTTTTTAGCGATAGTCAGTAATAATAATTGCCGAGACATTTTTATTATTAAAACGTATCATTTAAAAATTATCATCACCGTGAATGCTTTCAGAGTTATTATTTATTATACACCATTCGACATTATCATTATAGCCACAAATAATTTTTTAATTATTATTATTATCGCAAATAATTTCGGACGTTTTCGTATTACGCCCAATTACCGAATTATCATAATGTCCAACGATTTCGGAATGCTCATTATCACCAATATAATTCCGCAATGACTATTATGATGAATAATTCTCCAATGATTACAACAAATCCAAAAATACCCTGATAATTTAATAAATCATGATGGTCTTCCATCATTCCAAAGGCCTTGAGACTCGCTGTCAAATTACAAGTCCGCGTATATCTATACTAACATTAGAATAAGTGCACCTCAAAATCTCATCCATAGTTGAGTCGTATACTCCTATGCGAGAATGCTGTCAAACGTACACACGAACGTTAAATATCTTGGCACCAAGATAACTCAAGCTCGAGCAACAATTCGCACATCGAGGTGTAACATCCTCGTATGTAAAATACCCACGTACATAAGTACGAAAATGGATGAAAATTACAGCAGTAAGATAATTTGCCTCTAATGTAGGTACTTGAGATAGCAGCTGGCCCATACACCCCCCTCCCCTTCGCGGGCCCCCTTATCCCTATCTCACCCGTTGTCTGTCTTGTTCTAGCCGTATTCCGGGTTGTCTTCCCATTTCTCGTCACTTCCCTCTCTCGCTCCTCATTCTCTGTCGTACCCGCTCTCCCCTCATCTTTTTTTCACCTATATATATATATCGTCGCTCGTGCAACAGTAACGATAATAATAACAACGCGCCGTTAACAATGCCAGGAGTGGCTGGGCTGTAACAATGGCCAGCAAAAAGAGGGGGAAGGGGGGAGGCTGCACTTAGAGTAACAATGCGACGGTAAAATGGAGGACCGCATCTGTGTCCCCAGCACAGAGATACATGTACGCAAATGTGTGTGTGTGTGTGTGAGAGAGACAGAGAGAGACAGAGAGAGAGAGAGAGAGAGCGAGCGAGTGTGTGTGTGTGTGTGTGTGAGGAGGAATGGAAGCTCTCAAAATGCAATAGTACTCGGTACTTAGAATACAACGTACAACCAGGAATCACGTTGTTGCGCGCCCGTGTGTGGGCACTTGGATATCTACGCGCGGGTGTCGTTTGGAGTGTGCGTATGTGACTACTTAAAAATGCAGAGACCAGGGTACCACACGCTCTCGCGGCGCGTGTCTGCTCTAGTCGAGGATGAAATTCTACGTCGAATTATTCATCCGCGCCTCGCTCATATACTCAGTGCGAGCGCCTCTTCATACTCGAAATCCGCGCGCGTGTAAGCCTATGTGTCTCTGTGTGTGTGTATATATATATAGAAAGAGAGAGGAGCATACCTAAAATAAAACTATATCGTCATATGCGGATTGCAACTCTCTCTCTTGCAACACTCTGCAAAGCAAAATTAGCGTACCGCTATGTCCGTCATGCTGTGACCGCTCATATGGATATATATGTAGCTATATATAATACTTATACATGCGGGTAAGTCGTTTCGAGTGTCCAAACCCTAGACTTGTCATTACCGTATGGCAGTGAGCAAACATGCTGATCATCCGTCAGCCGGATTTGTACGTGCACGCACGTTTGTATATATATAATAATAACAAAAATAATAATGATATATATATATATTCACTGATGGTTTTATTATCATTAATATTGTTATTATTCGTGATATATTACCGTTGATCGTAATGGTTTATGTGTTCCTATCCCTAATAATAACGGAATGTGAAATTGGAACACGTGCCCATTTCACCTATGTCACGGTTACGACTACACAGCGGAGCATTACTACGCGAGGCCATTTTTATTGGATACTACGCTTATTGCGGCGAAAACGTTTCTGCGACGGATCTCTTATTGTTTCGGGTTGCAGATGCAGAATTTTATGTAGCAGATACAGTACTTGTCTGCTACATAGCTGGTGCGGAGTATTGCGTCTACTCTCTGAGAAGTAGCTATGCAGAGTGGCCCGAAACGTGACGTCCAAAAGAAAAATCTAATCTTGTTTAGTTTTCGGGAAAAAGGCATGTTCTAATTTTTTTTCGAGATTTCCTGTAGCATAGATTTTAATTTTGACCCCTTTTGGGTATATAGCTTCCTCTTAGAAGCTTTTGAAAGTAATTCGGAGCCATCTATACTTGTATGAGTATTTTTTTAATTATCCAAACTTGAGTGACTGATCTTAAATGTACTTTTAAAACTTTTGATCATAATCTAAGATATTCGCCTTACTGTTCAGTTGGTCATGCTTTATTGCTTAACAGTGCACTTTATGACGATAAGAGAAATAGAAAAATGCAAGGAGAGTACATACACGAAAGGGGAAAACAATCAAATGCATTTTTCTCTGAAACTAGAGAAGATAGTAGAACATGCATAGAGTGATTCGAATAGGTATTGATAGAAGCTATCTAGTCTCCTTTCGGACGTCACTTGTCGGGTCTCCTTGCACGCTTTGTAAGTATTGTCCTTATAAGCATTATAAGCATATAAGATCTCCTGAACGTTCTCATCCTACATGCTGTACATTTCAAATTTTGTATACTAAACTGAGGACAACTGGATCCTTACCGTCGGGAAAGTAACCGACAAAAGCGAGTTACTAACGAACAAACAAAGAAGTATTCTACGTGTTCTACATCGTCATAAATATTATCCTTATCACATCAGTCTCCACCAGGAATTAACTGGTACGGATTTCATGAATCGCACTGAATTCTGCCGATGGGCTCAACGCCATATTCAGAGAGATGACTCATTTATTAATCGGATTTTATTTACTGATGAGGCAACATTTACGAATCATGGAAATATTAACTCGCATAACATGCATTTGTGGTCAACTGAAAATCCGCATTGGCTGCGGCCAGTTGCACCCCAAAGACCGTGGTCGGTTAATGTATGGTGTGGGATTATTGGGGATAGAATCATAGGCCCTTATTTCATCGAAGGGAATCTTAATGGTAGGAAGTACACCACATTCCTTCAAGAAACATTAGGTCCGTTATTGGAAGAAATACCTTTAGAAACAAGAAACAGAATGTGGTATCAAAACGATGGGTGCCCGGCACATTTTTCACTGATAGCTAGAAATGAATTGCAAAAGAGATTTCCAAATCGTTGGATTGGACGCGGAGGAGCTGTATCGTGGCCGGCTCGCTCGCCAGACTTGACGCTTCTGGACTTTTTCTTGTGGGGATACCTGAAAGATCTTGTTTATAAAGAACGTCCAACTACGCCGGATGATATGCGTGAGAGAATTCTTCGAGCCTGTGATTCGATAAGTGCCGAAGTGATAAGAAATTCTACACAATCCGTGATGAGGAGATTGCAATACTGCATTGATTCCAATGGCAATCACTTTGAACATCTACTGTGAATAAAGGTAATTTCACATAAAAATAAAGTTCATGTCACTGTTTGATCTTAAATGACCTTGAACGACTTTGACCCTTAAATGTTTTTTATGCAGTTTTCGATGCTCTACAAGATAGTTGGAAAAAAATGTGCTGCCCCATTTTAAAAAGAGGAGGTGACCTTTACTGTGCGAGAGCACCTCCACTGAGATAAAAAAAAATGGTCGCATTTGATGACCCCTTTCGTATGGTACAACTTTTGTTTCAAACATTTTTTTGTGACGTCGATAATTGCAGAGAAATTCAAGGTGGCAACAGTTAGTGCCTCACTCTGTATAAGCATACATGTACATACGCCGGTATGTACAGGGACATTCCTATACTTGGTCCTGTACTATACTTGGAGTACCCTTTTACATCGATGACTCATTAATTTAAAATTCTCGAACTCCTCGCTTCTCTCCTTGCGTCGAGTGTGAGGTGATGACTATATATATATATATAGTCACTATATATATATATATATAGTCATTCAATCACGCTAATCTGCAATGTATATATATATACATTGCAGATTAGCATGATTGAAATTTTTGCGAGAAAACACTTTTTATGCACCAGTGTGCAACGGCCTTGTTTGCTGCGTCGACAAGAAAAAAATCTGCTTCACGATTCCTGAATCGTAATTAAATTATGCTGAGAACTCTCTTCAGTCGATTGCACAGCATTGTATATAGGGAAAGTACATGTCGAACTGGTAATATCTACGTAATGTTGGCTATCGGAACACGTGACCATTTTGGGAAGGGTCTGAGAGAGGATCTTCATACACATATACTTATATTTAATCGAAGGTGATTTTGAAGACAGCGGGGCTCATGTAACGTTGAGTGTGGGAACACTAGGCTTTTGGATAAAGGCCTTGGAGGGTTTAGTAGTACGACATATTTATATTGTGGCCCTTGTCGTCAGCTTATTTCACGTTTGGGTTTTCATACTTTCCTCATCGCACACGCGTATGCGCGCTCGTAACAATTCGCGAATCTACAGTTTCGCATAAAATGTTTGAAATGATACACGAGTGATATTTTATTGTGTCGCCCATTCAAAAAGCGTTACGCGGGAGGTTCGTTGAACCGTGCACGCAACTGACGGGCATTCAAGTCACCCGCGCCACATTCGTGGGGGCGGATAACGCGGCGATATAAATTTTTTCCTGTTTCATTGCAATTGGCTCGGGGATGAGGCATGGTCATTGGGGGTTTTAGTGGACATACGAATATCATCGATTCTAGGAGAAACGGACTGGAGTAGCGGAACAAAATAATCAATCAATTAATACGTTCGATGATGGTCAAGTCTGCATCGTTGAAATGTAACGAAACTTCTTTTTTATTTTCTCAATTTCTTCGTTTTCGCTAATATCGAAAATCTTTTAACGCATCTTAGACCGTAAATTTCTTATAAGGATACTTAAAACCATCCGAGTGATGTTTGTAACCGAAGGTTGTAAAAAGTTGGATTTAGTTGCCTTCCAAGGATGCAAACTCAATACATTGCACATTTGTGCACAATACATTGCACATTACAAACTCAATTGCACATTTGTGCAATTGGAACAGGCAAATTTTTACTTGCTCTTATTAATATTTTATCGAAGAAATAGAATTTTTACTTTTTTGTACAAAAAGGAAAGCTGAAATTATTTATATTGTGGTTAATATATCTATGATATCCAAAATTAATTTTGCCGGGCTTGTCGAACAGAAGTAGAGACGCTCGTACACGTCTTAGATTACGAAAAGTGAAGGAAGTGGTAGATGATCGGAAATAATGGGTAAATCGCAGTGCAGGTTAAAACGTACAAACGAAAATGAAGCTCGCATTGAGGGATGGCTAGTGCAAGAACTGTATCAGGGTGTGAGAATGGCCGCGCGAGTAAAACAAAAATTGTAAGTAGGTTAATGGAAACATATTGTGTTGTAAGGTAATCTAGTAAGGGAAGATATGTATGGGTTGGGGGGGGTTACTGTGTAAAAGTCCGAAAGGGTATACTCGGAAAATAAACTACTACAACTTCTATCCAAAATAAGTTTTAATATAATGTATTTAACGTGATATGTATGTTTGTATATATAAATTTATGTTCAATATATAGTATAATTTGATAAACTAACAATTTGATTTTATTGCATTTATCACCATGCGATTATACTACTACTTCATAAGTTACTTTCATTCATAAATTAAATTTTCATGTATGGAGATATCGATTTTTTGAATCTAAAAAACCTGCGTCAATGCCTTTTGCATTGCAAAGAATTCATTCCAAAGTGCTGGTCAGTAATGTTAAAGTATTTTGCTATTGACCCACTGTGGAAACCAAAACTTAAAAGTGTTCCACATGAACGTGAGAAAGAAGATCGTCAAACTAACAAATTCTGCGCGGTGCTTGTGGAATTTCTTAAGTGCGAAATTGACCAGATGCTAGTTTGTCAAATTTAGATAAAAATATTTTATTTAAACCATTTTCGTACGATTCAACTATGAATTGTGTAATTTTTCGAAGATTGGCCGTTTTCATCCGCGCCGCGTTGCAAATTTTAACGAGCGCGCGTGAAATCTGGAACGTCGCGATTGAGAAAGGCGAGGGCGTCCAGGTTGTGTGTGGGAAGACCACCAGGTCTCGTATAACGATTGTATTTCTGGTGGTCGCCCCTATCGAACCTCTCAAGCAGCAACCCACACACACACATACACGAACAAACTTACATGTATATACATATGTAGTACGGTGGAAGATTGTACGTGGTGGTACAGTGTGTATTCGAGTAGTTGCTCTGAGTGGGTGGTCAGGGAGGGTGGTGTATGCCATATATGCGTTGAAACTTGACGAATGAAATCGGAGTTAGGAATATACACACATCCGTGTATGTGTGTGTGTGGGTGTATGTGTGAGTCCTCGACGGGAAGAGAGGGGTTCTCCTCGTTTGGTCTCCATTTGTCCCCGCAGAAGTGTTTGAGGGTTATTCACAATATATGTAGTACACATCGAATACCATCGTTGGTATGATGTACATGGAGGCGAAATACTTGTGGTACCACCAACGCCTAGCACTTCACCAACACACACGTTACTCGGTCTCTCTTTACCCGCAGACACAGATGTACATGTAACTTGTGCACCCACGAATACGAATGCAGGGTGAGTGAAACCACGTACACGTATATTTGGTCCAATACTTTTTTTCGTTCTAACCCCAATAGTTCCCGTGAATCTGGCCTTCGATCTATCCCACTTGTCGTATACGTCCCGAGGACTTCTTCGCCTTATTGACTCTAAAGTTGACGTGTAGGTATGTGTTTTATATACATTCGAACCTCCCCTGACCGCTGCAAATTCTTCGCGTACTTGCGTACCGACTTGGCGAAAAGCGAAAATAAGAACCACCGACTCGACATTCGTTATTAAAACTTTTCCCTTCCCAAAGTCCACTTCTCATCCGTCGGTCACCTTGGCATCCTCAGTTTTTATGCTGAGGTGGTATTCTTATGGGAAAAGTCAGCATAATGTCATATAGATGGCTAAGGTTAGGATGGTAACTGTAAACTCAATGAGCCATCGCTTTTTCCTATTTACACTGTCATATGGGAGGGAATCCAGGCTGCGATTTTCTTATACGAAAAATGGTCCGTACGGCGACAAAGGAGGGTATTTCAATCTCACTTAGGTTTAGTTGACGTAAGAGTCTGTCAGAGAACAAAGACACGGAAAAGCAGCAAATCTCATTCTTCAAAATTCACCTGTGGGTGAAAGCCAATACAGTCATGTGTTCTCCGACAAAGCCAAAAAATGCATCGTGGAAGATCTCTTAAGCAAAACTAACCACAATTCCGGAGCTGTCTGCTATTGCTTGAAGTGCTCACGGAACTGGATTATTCTTCGTCTAAATGATTTTTTAACGAAGTTTAGAGAGAAATGATATTTTCTAAGTTTTTAGGTTTTTTTGAGCTAGTATTTGAATCAAACCGGAAGTATCCGCGGATGGGGAAGCCTGATTATGAATGCGTTTACTATTGGGGGTAAGAAAACGCACGCCATTTTGGAAATGCCGTTCACCAGAGACTGATTGCAATCAGTTGCTCTCTTCGGTCGACTTCCGCAAGAGTTTCCGTTACACACGGATCGATTCGAGACAGCGCACTCCCGAGGGTGAGATTTTTGAAGCCACACCGCATCGCGCAAACCCGAACGAGCAACGGTGCCGAAGTTCCGGTGTCTTCGCGCTGCGAATCCGTCGCTTCCGATGGAAGAGTCTCAGCCCTCTCATCCACCTACAAAAGAGCCACTTCTTTCCTTTCCTCGAGTACTTTGCGGGAGAGGCACTTCTCCGCTTCTTCGTTTTTCCAATGACTCGTAAACTACTGCCGTAGCTCCGAACTTTACGAGTCAATGACAGAAGCTGTGTGTTTTGCCCTCGAGGTAATTAAACAGACACTTTGGTCGGGATGAACCGTTTCCAAAGCGTTGGCCTGTGGGATAGTCGGATGGGTGACCGCTTACGGTGTCATAGATATCGAAACAGTTCGACGGGGATGTGCGAAATGACAACCAGGTACTTGATAAACTTGAAGGTGATTTTCTCAAGCTTAATGCATAATGCCTATCGATGGAAAGTCTGAAAGACCTTCACACTAGATGCTGTTGAACACTATACCAAACGTATCCACCACCTCGGACAGCCAAATGGCTTCTGGATCTTTAGGAAACAGATCTTTGTGAGATTGAATAGACCGTTGCGCATTCAAGTTCATTCCGCGATCTTGCGAGGGAGACCATTCGATTACGAGTCGGCGCGTGTGTGGAGACCCTTGCCATTCGCTTGGGCGGTAGACAAATGGCGTAATCGTATAACGGAGGGAACTATTAGTTGGGCTTGGAGACGCAAAGCTTGGAGACGCAAACTCGTAGACCCACGTACAAATATGTTATGTATGTGTACGTCAAGTAATTTTGCAAAACGACAATGGTGATACACTTGGAGTGATTACGGTCTATGTGGTAGAGAAGGAGAAGGAGAAAGAGAGCAATGAGCGAGAGCCACAGACGAACTGTAGCAGACGTTTCGACAGACGGAACGAGGGGCCGAGACCCTGATGCACGAATGCAGGATGCGGCCAATGAGCTCCGCCAACAATTATTTATTGTTGCCAGACTTCGCATACGGGAGAGCGGTTCCATACATTTGATCACTCCTCATCTCGTACGATGAGGATTTTACGGTCTCTCTCGGCAAGTTACTCCACTCTTGGCCATCCTCGTCAAAGCGACCGCGCTGGATCCACCGATTAAATTCTAACGTCTATTGCAATTCGCAATTATTTCGTCGAGCTTAATATCGTCGGGCCTTCCAACGAAAATCAATGCGAGTATTGCTACGGTTCCGGAATGTCGAGGATACTCTCAAATGCCTTCAGTTAGAACGTCGAATCGATGTGATTCGACGTCTCACGTGTGTGTATTGCCTACACGACGCGTATAGCTTATCGGGTATGTACCAACCGATGCAAATATGCCACGGTCCTACCCTCCGCTAATTAATCACTTTTCGATAATTGATGCTTCGTCCAAAATTCCGTGTGCAGTATCATATTGATTATCGTCGATACGCCTCTGTCGTTCCCAATCCATTGCGCGATTCATTCCATTCGTTGCACAGGTGGCTGTTTTTCGATATTTTATCATGATTAGTTCTAAATTGCATCCTAGTAATCTAATCTGGAGATGGGATTGCTCGAATGCAATTCAGATAACTACTAGAGTGACTACGGCTCATAACTAGATCCCCCCAAATACTGAATATCTACCAAGTTATATTCGCGTACTGATAACGTTTGCAACTTATCCGGACATAAATCGTGTCCATATTTGTCATCTCATTTGTAAACAGCTACATCACATTTGCAGATAACTATTTTTGGTGCAAACCACTAACTTCTTGTTAATGGTATGCAACTAGTTTGATGTAATCCACCAATGAAAGATTATGGAAAAATATGTTAGTGCGAGTCGATGACGTACCTGCGTTGGTGTCAGATGGATTAGCGAGGCTAGATGTTCGCGCTCCGGCGCGCTGAGGTATTTTTGTTGTTTGAATCTCCTCTCGAGCTCGTAGACCTGAGCCTGGGTGAAGAGCACCCGCCGTTTTCGCCTTTGGGCCAGGGGAAATTGCATCGCCCCGACGCCCATACCGACTCCGACGCCGATACCACCGCCGACACCCATACCCGATGACTTGCCTACGTCGGACATTGACTGACCGACGGAACAACCGGCCATATTGGTCCCGGCGCCCGCCGCGGCCCCCATAAGCCGCGAGACTGCAAAACATATTTAAGAGACTCTCGGTAATTCTTGGTGCTCAATGCATTTGTGTTCAGTACTTATTACATATCAGCGCACTCTTCTTTTCCAAACTAAGCATTATTGTTTGCGTTTTTAACCTCCCAATTGTAATTGTAGTGCCATTAAATTTGTCTGAGCATCATTTGGAGCTACTCACGATTGGTTGTATTAGCCAAGGACGTACGAAGATCAGCTTTTTAAAGTTGAACATAACATCTTCAACTTACAAGTAGCAAACAGTTTTTTAAGCCGCTCACTACAAGAAAAAGCGTTTAAGTGCGTGTTGGGACCATACGTTGAAGTATGGGTACCCAATATTATTAGATACGCACATAGTTGCATTGAATAGAACCTTTATTACGTTTAGAATCATTTACCTAGAAAGGTCTTTTTCATTAAACAATAGTACCTTAGGAACACCGCTAATTATAAATAATTTTAATTTAGTACATTTTTAACACGGTACATTTTTCTAATAATATCGAAAACATGGCGGATAGAACCGTGTTGGATAGAGAATCGTGTTTTTTCCCTTTCCCCCGACACTAACAATTTTACAATGACCACAAAAACTCGACTTGGAAGTACTCGCTAAATGTTATTTTCATGAACTATTTTAGAATTATGCGCCAAAGACCACAGGAAAATGAGGCGGTTTCACTCTGTAGGAACAGACATTGCAAAATGATAAGTATGTCTAGTGACTATAGAACGCTGAAAATCGCCATAAGCGAATGCCGAAAAAGTCCACAAATTAATTTCCGAAGTCTTGTATTCGATTAGAAGTTTGACACGGCGTTACCTTCCTCTACTTGGCTCTTCCACCATAATATATCCACTACAAATAAACGCGGGGTCGTTTAACCCCGATAGAGTGACGTTCGCGTCACATTGAACATGACGGATTGTGACATAGAGAATCGTGATGCAACGTATTATAATATCGGAAGAATGAACGATGAGGAGCGAAAAATTGTTTATGTACCTTTTCTAAGGTGAGTAACATATTCGACCAAGTGGACGAAGGTGAAAAATATTACATACACAGGAGAGTTGCCTTCGAAGACAGGAATAAAGATGAAGCTTAAGAGGGTGGCCCGTGAGTCGTTTCGGAGAAATCTTCCGAATTTGAGCTACTGAACGTACCATACGCATACGTCAGAGCTACCAACGGGAAAGACCAGCAAATCCCTCGTCAGTCTGACGCGATCGTGAGTAAATGTGTGTGGATTGAACCAACGAAGCTTCGTGTCTTCAACGCGGACATTCGGACAATGGGAAAGAGAGCCCTGTGTTACGAGGTGCGAGAAAACGCAACGTCATCGACGAGAACGCGGGAGGTCTGAGGTCTCGAGGAATCCAAATCATTATTATCCCAAAAATATTCTCCCTTTCTTTCTCGCTGCTTCGATGCGAGAGAGACACTGGGTAACGGATGTGCAAGGAACAAAAAGAAGAAAGAAGAATAAACACTTGATCGGGGGTACCTGGTCTTCTCATACATCGAGGCAGATCCGTGCTGTTGTTACAATGAGAAGCTCCTACAAAAGGGTGCACCAATGGTGAAGATGCTTGAAACAATCCTACGGACGCACTCACTTTACAACCAGATTTTCTAAGATACCACCATTCTTAGAACCGATAGTTCCCACCATAAGAGATGTTCAAGGGATGTTTGCTTTTTTTTTCAATTAGGAAACACGGATTGAATTTTCACAAAAATGTGTGCTTGCGACATGAAATCCTCGACTTAGCAGAAGATCCAGAAAGATCTTGTTGCCCGAGCTTGGCGTTCGTTCGTCGCAAAGAAGTGCGCGTTTCAGCCCTTTTGTTTGTCCAACTAAAATCTTTCGAGTTGTCCACTCGCCACGCGTTTTGGCATCAACGTCCGAAGTGTTCAATAGGGATTCGAGTACTTCTTACGCAGATGGAAACGACAACACACACACACACACACACAACACACACAAGGGGACGCACGTCATAGTAGAGCCGAAGAGGCTCGTGCGACGGATACGCGACAAAATCCTCGCTAGATGCGAGCATTCGTTTCTCCGTGAAGAATGTGTATTGACACAGCCATATAGCCAACGGTAGATATACCGGCAGCTCTCTTGTCACTTATATAAATCCAACCTCGATGCGAGAGGGACCCCGACTGCCGAGGGAAGCCTTGTGGACACTGAAACACGAAACTGGTTACTATTGCTCACCAGTAGCTTGCCTATCTTGGACTCACCATTATACGTGCCGCGATGGAAAAACGTTTCCCAACGGAACATGCTGTTCCCGTTATTGCGAGGATTAGAGAAAAACTTGAACATTTTACTTTCGCCCTGACGAAGGCAACGAAAAGAGAGCAAGTTTGTATTCTTTTCTTTGCAAAAAAACTGGGCACTCAGAGTTTTCGCCACCTGAATTCGTCGAGTGCTTACGTGGCAAGTTCTGCTGTCAGACCAAATACACCCCTACACTTGTCCGCGTAAGTTGACTTTGAAACCTTAGACTGACTACTACTCGGAGGTAACCTGAGATAGTTTTCAACACTCGACGATCAACGCTATGAATGTGGACGAACTGTTCGAAGGCATGATTTCTGGGAGTTGGAAAGTTTTTCCGCAAATCTGGCAAGCCGATTCCCACATGATAGTGAAGTCCAAGCAAGCTCTATGTGAAACCAAACAATGCCTACTCTTTGAAATTCGCTCCTGCAAACTAAAACTAACTTTGTGGTTTTTCTGTGTTGAGAGCAATTGTGTGAAACACAGTTATCTAATCCCCTTCATCACCAGTGGAAGTGTCCTCGACATTGTACAGAAGCTCGTCGGGTAAAACTACTTCAAAGTTTGACGAGTAATCAAAATTTCATCTTACTCCAAATATCGGAGTTATCCCGATCAACCGCTCATTATCCGTTGCACTCGTATCAATAGTGCAATATACTCACTGGCAAAACGGGGATCATTGGTCGTGGGTGGTGCTGGCGCGTACCACGGATGATGATGCGAAGAAACGGCGTGCGATCGCATTGGATCGCTCGCATTAGCACCTCCACCGACCCCAGGTCCACCATGATGATAAGGAGAAAGTTCCGCCGCGCAATACTGATACTGCGAGGTAAGTTGCATCGTAGCATACGGATTACCCATAGCACTCATACTTCCAACATTACCGGCACCACCACCACCACCACCTCCACCACCACCGCTACTGCCGTTGGCACCGGTCACGGGACCTGGTGTGCTACCACCCGGTGTGGAACCACCGTGTAACGGTGGACTTCCGCTGCTCGCGCTCGAACTACCAGTATTACCGCCTACTACCCTGGCGCCACAGGCGTTAGTGTAAGGCGAACTCTGTGGATGGGTTACGACACCGACGCCAACGCCGACAGCGGCAGCGGCAGCGGCCAGTTCCAATTTTCTGTAAGATTCCTCGATCGGCGACAGGATATCCGTAACGCTGAAAGGTGTCGTGTGTGGGCCAGCTCCAGGTTGCACGTGTGACGAATGATGCTTTGGGGATAGGCTCATAGCAAGATCAACGCCGTTTAGATCAGGCAACAGACCAGCCTGTTCGAGGTGCGTGTGTTGCTGTTGTTGCTGCTGTTGTTGCTGCTGGTGCTGGTGATAAGTATTCGCATTGTTGTTGCTCCCCTGACTACCGCCGCTTCCACCCCCGACACTACCGCCGCTCATCTCGGCTACCTCGACCTCGTCGAAGTATTTCAGGTTCACGCTTCGACGAATGGTTGCGGTGCTTTTATCGACCTTGGAAAAAAACACTCCACAACGTCGACAGAAATAACAACAGACACGTTAGTCGCGTCTGTTTTATCTCTCTTCTCACTCAGTGGTTTGTATTCTTCCAGTTGGATTTGCAATCCTAGAATCTTTCACCGTTCACTGTCACAAAACTTCACTCGACGTCCCCAGGGTTTTGGCAAGAGCTTTCTCGCATTGGCAAGCCAAACTATCACTATTCTAACGTTGCTTTTGCAAGCGTTGGATGGACTATACTTCGAACCCTTTGTTCAAACGCTCCTAGCGATTCACATTCTATCACGCAATACCTGTTCACTTGTACAAAGCGTAATATCTTACTGTTAGTTTCGTGTCACTGGGGGGAACGTCTCGTGCGCACTAACTTTGTTCCCAAAGGCCGGGTTCACGATAGGCACTCGCCTTCCGTTAACCTCGCAGGGACTAACGAAGCACCTCCTCACCTTGGACAAAGTTCGATGTTGCTCATTATTCCAATTTCACGGCTGGTCGTTGCTTCATTCCGGTGAGTTACTTTGGCGAACAACCTATCGCTAATAGGTCCGCTCATCCACCACGTTAATATCATATCTCACTTTCGGCGCGTGTTGAACATTATCTCGCGTCACTTTAACGTTGCCACGGGAGATCGGCTTTTTCCCGTTGATCCAATGTTGGCCGGGTGTTCGTTTCGCAACCGGACGAATCCTCGGACTTCGGTTTTTCGCTCGGCGTCGTACTCGCGGGATAAAAGTATGACCAGATACACGTGGGCTGAGGAGTGGCCGGCAGAGCCGGCCGGCGGCCGACTGAAATCACCCGGAGGGTCTTCGAGTCCTTGGACTCTGCCGATAGTAGAGACGATGGTAGATGTACCACTCTACTCTCTTCGCCTCCACCTTCGTCGAGGATATACACTCTCTCGCGCGCGAGACCCCGGGAGAGAGGAGAGCCCCGGTGTTCTATGGATAGATGGATGGATGGCTTGGATGGATGGATGAATGAATGGAGAGGACTGTTGGGTTCCTGGAGAGGTCCTCACGGCCGCTTAGACCCACTCGACCAGGCTTCGCTAGCTCGCTCGCGCTCTCGTTCGCCCGGGCGGCCCCACACAGCCTCCTCGCGAACCCGTAGACGACACGAGATGAGTGGAGTGCCCACTACGGAGAAGTGCCTGCTACCAAGAGTCGTGATGAGATGTCCCCTTTTGCTTGTGAGGAGAGCGCGCGCGCTCTCTCTCTCCCTCTCTCTCTCCCTCTCTCTCTCTCTCTCGCTCTCTCTTTCCTACTCCAACGGTACGTCGGCAAGCAGGCCTTCGAGATCCGGGGATCCGAGCCTCCATTGGCCGACAAACACCAATCCCGGAACGGAAGTCTTCCCATTGGTGGGATATATGGCGACGCCCGTTGCAACAGGGAAATCTCGTCTCGCCTCGTTGGCTCGACGTTGCCGTCGTGGGTTCCTCACGGCCAATCGAGCACTTTCTCCCACTACCCCAGGGGCTGGATGCTCATGGTGAAGCGACGTTCTGTCATGGCTACCCTAGATGCGGCACAGCCCACCCCGAGAGACCTGCGCTCAACCGCTCGCATACCGCGATGCGTGCAGGCAACGTTTGCGGAGAAAATCTGCCTTGGCACACACGCGCGTGATAACGCCACCGGATTCATTTCGCGACAGCCACGTCGGCAATCGTATGCGCCGTCACGGCCGTTCACGCACATATACGTGCATTCAGGTTTCTTTCTGTTGTTGCTGTCGTTGTTGTTTTACCCCTATCAGTAACAGCGGATATGGGAATTTGTGGGGACTGCACGTGTCGCTTTGCGCAGGTATCGCAAAGTACATATGGTCCGAGCCGACTGTTCTTGGGGCACAAAGAGGCGTAACCCAGCTAACGTTGGGTGTCACATATCGCGCCTTACGCCCTTCTCCTCGCTCACATGGCTGCACACGTATGCATACGTGAGCTTGTGTGCACAGATGTGCCTGTTCTTGCAAGTGCCATCAACGGCGCGCCACCGCACGAGAGCTCACGTGCTGCTTGCCCAGCAACGGCCTTGCAGCATCGTTCGAATGTCGTTTAGTAGAGCGATTGGCGTTACTCCAATTTTTATTCTTATCCCCGAGGTACTGAACCGGAGCAAGAGGCGAAGAGCAATGAAAAGAGATGGCGGGCGTGCGCGGTACGAAGGGTGGGAGTAGAGGAAGCGAGAGAGACAATTATCGATCCTGTTTTTGTCGACGGGATTGAAAGACCTCAGTACAAGTATTGCACTCGTAGTTTCTGTTAAACTTTCTACATTGTTGCATGTGATCTTTTGTATATTGTTCGTAACACTTTTGCCCTTAGACGTGTTAGCTCGCTAGCCGAATTAGGTGATTGTTGGCATTGTATGGCGTTCAGGCATTCTTTGATCTTGTACATTGACGCATAGATCCTTCGCGTGTTGTTCGGAAGACATTTTGTCTGAGCTACGATTGGCTAAATTAGTTCATTGTTGCCGTAGTATAGGAATGCCGGCTCACGTACGGTAATGGAAGTCATGTGGATTAGGAGATGAGTGGAGAAAATGCAGGCCATATTCCCTTCTTTCAACTAGTGCCATAGTACCATTAATTATGGTTGAACTAACAAATAGAAATCTCATTATTTTGATTACTAAAAAATATTCTAGCAATTGTTTCAGATATGCATTTGGCTGGGGAGCGTAAGGAAGAGCATCACGGCATCGTTAATGTTCCTCTTAGGAGGAAGCCGCACACTGACCGAGTCACCGTAAATGCCACAGAAATAGCTGTTTTGTAGATTCTAATGATTTTTTCGAGACGAGTAACGTGTCGGTAAAATAGAAATAAACACTTGTCGCTGTGTTGAAAGACGAATAGAGTGTAACGTATCATTTTCACGGAATATTATTCGTCGAAGAGAACACTCGCTGGCAGCATTTTTGCCGACTCGGTGGGCGGTACATCGCCTCAGCGGATGAACATTCTTACAAGCAACAGAACGCAGATAGTCCTTGTTACTCTGAGCAATGACGGAGAATTGAGGATCAAGGAGGCCAAAGGGAAGTGTTTTCGAAGGGATTTTTTGCGTTTTTATAAAGAAGCAAACATAGAAACGGAACAACCAAGCATCCACGAAACATTCTTCAGGGCGTGCGAAAGGTTCACTGTAGTTACGGAACTCCCTCGTTCGATGACCCCTTAACTTTGAACAATAAATGTTCCAGCGGGAAATCTTTAAACCGGTACAAAACTTTAGTCCGCCCAGAACTTCGCCATCCCCTGTCCCGAAATTCGAACGATACGTAGACAATAAGATGACGGGATTGCTTACCGACCCGACGGGTTTCGAAAAACAAATTATGGATTAAGACGGAATGATACCTCATCGCGGTCGGTATGGTAGAACAATTATAGATACCCAACAATCTCTGAAACGGCTCTTCAGATCCCGTCAAAATTTTGCCAAACGACGTCAAATAGATAAACGAGCAGCTGTCTTCCCCTCAAATTTTCTCTCAAGTTCAGAAAATTTGAGGGGCAGACAGCTGTTCGTCTATCTATTTGACGTCGTTTGGCAAAGTTTTGACGGGATCTGAAGAGCCGTTTCAGAGATTGTTGGGTATCTATAATTGTTCTACCATACCGACCGCGTTGGGGTATCTTTCCGTCTTAATGGAAACGCTGAGAACGCCAGAGTGCGCTAGTTCCCGGGTAGTCCGAAAATCGATCAAAACATTCCCGACATGATCACCCGACCGATAAAGAACGGCCCCAACAATGTACAAAAAAACGCCGTACCCACGACAGTATTTTTCTTCATTCGGTAAGAAAATTGCCTGCGTTATCGACTGCTGGTAACCCCGGCAGTTTTATCGACGGCCGATAAGGCAGCTTTCTCCGAGACCTTTCGACTCTAGTCAGTGAAACAGCCGCGCAGAGCGCCACCGTCCAATCCGTTCTCACGGAAAGCTTCCTCGACGTTCCGTGCGATGGCGAACAGTGTGAAATTCGCCACGAACGCGACTGGTCGTGGCGTGCCCCAGACGCGAAGTTCGTGCCGGCGCAGGTTCGCCGCGCAGCAAAAGCAACGAAGCCCGAGAGCGGCACGCGAAGGAGAGAGGGAAAGAGACGGAGAGTTAAAAAAAAGTGGTTATGGTGGGGTGACGTCACGACGCATGTTCCGTACTATCGAATATATTCGAATGACAAGTGGTGCGGCCTCACTGTCTCTCATTGTACGTCGTATGCGATACGCCGAGGTTACAAGTGCCGCGTTCATTCAGTTCGCGCATAAACGTCCCGTGTGTGCTTTTTTGTGATACACCGAATTCTATCCGCGTGTGAAGTTGTAGCGTGCTTGAAAGAATAAAAGGAAAAGACGAAAGGACACGCACATTTTGGACACCGCGGGGAGCAAGGAGACGAGAAAGAAGGGAAAAAGGGCATAGAGGGAAAATACACATATTCAGGTGTCATGATCGCGCGTGGTGTTCAACGGAGTTGTCTGTAGAGCGGTTCTTCGAGTACTTATATGATGTATCATTCCGAGAATTCGTACGAGCTACCTGAGAAATTTAGCTCCGTAAGAAAAGGTAGGTATTCGGAAATAAGAAAAACAAAGAAAACAAACGCCTTCGAACTTGCTCTCAGAGTCGCACAACTACTGAGAATTGTTAGACCCTTGATGTGCTCGCCCGTATGTCACAGAGTGCCTCATCCCACCGCCTCTTCGTTCTCCTGATCCTTTGCCTAAAAAATCTGAAATAATTCAAGAAAATCTCATTCAGTGAGTACAAGCAGTCCTCGTACTTACGGCATGTTGGCTTCTCGAAATATGCGACGTAAATCGAAACGACGTGAGACGAAATCTGTCTTTCATACATTTGCATATAAAATAAGTGAGTTTCTACAAAGACTCTTAATGTAATAATAATATAGTTAATTAATCTCAATATAATTTCATATTATATAAAATATGATATAAAATTTATTATAAAGAATAAGTACACATACATGTATATTTATTACAAATTTGGTAATTATATATTATTTGTGTTATGTACTTAATTATTACATATATGTGCAATCGGCGTATTATTTAAAATTGAAAAAAATAGAAAGAAGCTGACGTAACTCGAGAAAATTGACGCCTTATTGAGGAATGGTGTTAAAACGTTACTTGAGGTAACTCGAAACGACGTAACTCGAGGATTGCCTGTACTCTCGAGTAAAATAATTGCGGGTACTTAAAAAAAATGGGTTCGGAAAAAAAACGACTTTGTAAGATCCCTCAGTTTTTATAAAATGTTAATATTGTGTCCCAACGAGCTACAGACTCCAACTCGAATGCGCAGTCCGCCACGAACTTGACCGCATTGTTCCTTTCTTCCAATCTTATTTATCCACACGCACAGACTCTCAGGAATTCCTGCACTCTCGGATTGTGTCGTGCACTCGCTTATCACGGCCTTCGCAACTTTTTTTCAGTTTTTATTCGTTCACGCGACTACGGACACGCTCGAACGCGGCCCTGATATGTTTACCCCGCCCCTGTATGTCACGGTAAATGCACTTTTTCCTCTCCACCTCATCATCGGGATGAGCCCCAGCGAGTCGGTGATCCTTAGCACGCGTGTAGGCCCCTAGGTCGGAGACTGTGAGAAAAGTAGGCGGCTCGATGGATTACTTTTTTTTGCGATCGTTAGCTCGGGATATTCCGGGACCGGAAGTTCCGGGTGGCCGGATCCGATAACACCCGGTTCATCCTGGTATTGGACCGAAAATTTTGGAGTTTGCCACACGTAAATTCGAACAATTCGGACAGCTGATTTTTTAAATATAAATGATGCATGAAAAAAAAATTGTGAAAAAATTAAGTACGAGTTAATACGCCAATAAATAAATATCTTTAAAAAATAATTAAATGCAAGAGTACAATTTCTTTTTATGGAATAAAAAAAGACAAAAAAAGCGTTCTCACGCATTTGTTTAGTCCACAATTTTGGGCGACAAGGAAAACCGGTCGATTAGAGTATCGCGGACGTTAACCAAACTTTTTCCGCTCGAGTTTCACGCACCAAAAGTTATTTTGTCATCTAGTGTTAGAACTCTCAATTTTCAAGGCCGTAACAACGACGAACGCCTCCTCGCGAACGGAATATCTCAACAGACACCGGAGCATCATTTTATCGCTTTACATTAATCTCGTCTTCGATGATTTATTACCGTCCCGCAAGCTTGAATAGCGCTAATGACATTCCACGCGCAATTTCAACCGTGAAATTCATTACAGCAACGATAGACGGGCATAGAAATCGTTGGATGAGGTATCCATGAATCGTTACATTAATTAAAATTCCTTTGCCAGAGTCTCGAGTGCAATTGACTTTTGTTATGCGAATAAACTGTCGCAGGATGACATTAAGCAGAATTGGCGGAATGGTCGAGCCATTTTAATGATATACATGAATTCCCCGTAAACAAATTCCACTTAGTCGTTTTTTTTGTATATTGAATGGAATCTCCGAGTTTCAGAGTTACGAAACGGCCATTCTTGCAAAAGACACCTATTGACTCATTCTTAAAGAGGTTAGGCTACTGTGACAACCTGAAAATCAGGGTTATTTAAAGAAACTAATTTTGAACGAATACGTAAGATGATCGAATAATCGTGTGGATCTTTATTTGTATGTACATTAACAAAGTTGCGTACCAAATTTAATTTAGAAATATTTAGGCGCTCGACGGTGTACGTGATTTGGGTCACCCAGTTGATCTGAAACTTAAAAAGTGTTTTTTTTAGATAGATAATACTCACTAAGACTTGACCGAGTTTTTTTTTTGTTATTGTGTTTCAATCGGAAAAAGAAATGTTCGAATTTTTTTCTTTTCAGGCAAAGCGACATCATTATGGTTGAGAAATTATTTTAAAAAAGTAAAGAAGAAGAACGTCGGTTAAGGCTAAACTACTATTACACTGAATAAGACAACAAATTCCAAGTAAATCCATTCATTAGATGTCGCAATATCGTGTACACCGTTTTGAAAAGTATCGTTTGCAGAAATACGTGTTTAAAGTATTACTAGCAATTCTATCGTTGTAGTCATAAGTTTACCTTCAATCAGCGACTCCTGCACCATATGTTGGACCTTCCTATTCGATTTGAGAGTTGCCTCAATCGATGGGCCTGAAGTTTGCATCGTTGGAATGCAACAATTTTTTCTTGGCTTCATTATGTTTATTGGTATCGGAAATCATATTTTGAAGATTTGGACTGTAGATTGCTAAATAAGGTAGCTCGAAGATGGTTACCGGATCTTTATAGCATAAATCTGTTAAAAAACATTTTGGAAATTCAGTGAAAAAATATTTCGTTGCATTGCAACGATGCAAACTTCGGTATCATCCTCAATCGATGAATAAGTGTATGTCATGATCACAGCAGCCCAATCCTTTAATAAATAAATAAATATATGTGTACACGTCGTCTTTTTCAAATTATCCTTTGAAAAGCATAAAGGTAAATTAACAACCGTTTCGTGTGAGATGTATAAATACTTCTTTTAGCCACTGTACACACACACACACACACGCACACGCACACACACACACACAGCTTCATAAATGTGATATAATTTAGTTATATCTTCATGGAGTATTCAATATATTTTTGTAATAATTGTGGATATTCATTCCCTGACTTCCAATGTATGCCTTTGCGGATTTGATGACGTTGGGGTTTGCATCGTTAGAATGCACCGTTTTTTTCCATTGTTTTTCTCATTGTCAAAACGCTTTTTTGCAAATTACGATCCCAGATCTCTAAGGAGCATACGTACAAACGTACACGTGGTTTTCGTAGTCTAAATCGACGAGGTAAAATTTTGAGCAGCTGAAAAGACTTGCCTTCCGTTGCAACGATGAATACTTCAACGTCGTCGGGTTTTTGCGTATTACCGTTCCCAAATGGACTATCACTTCCTACACTCACTTCGCTATCCTCCCTTAACTTCCGTTGGGTTTACAGCCGCCTTAAGCTACACTATACCGCATTTTCTGAAGGTACGGGGAGACTGTGGAAAACCCGGTCCAGACGGGCCCACATTCTTCTGACCTTCTGGTGCACAGTCTTTTCAATCAAATATCTACACTAAGGTCTCAGAAGTATTGGCCTTCCCCTCACTGCTTGATGCGCCAGTCGGTGCGCGGCCATGCGGTCACCCCTCCGGGTATCTGCCATGCACAATGCTGGTTAACTCGAAGGACCGCTGAAGCCGAATCCTGACCGTCCATCCATCAGCGTTTGATATCTACAATTACAGCGACTGACAAACAAAAGAGACCACAAAATTTCTTGAATAAAAATTTCCAATATTATGAAAACAGTTGGTAAAATCTTATCGTTTTTTTGTTTATCATAAATGTGCTATACTTCGGACTAATATGTGAAAAACATTTGTACGCTCTTTCATTTCGAAATTATATTCACAATGGTTTGCCGTAAATATCTCATTTTAGCCAAGGTCAAAATAAAGAGACCACTATCAACACCAAGGGCTTGTTGTTTTGTATGTTATACCTGTTTACTATTTTTGTCTTTTGTTCTTGGTCGTCGTATGATACTTTCTATGAGCTAATATAATTCTTTAGCTTATGCTTAAATCGTTTCTCGACTACGGTACATGTGCTACAATGACCAAGAAACAAACTTCCATCGATTTACGAAAATTGATTATAAAATATATTCGGGCTGGTTTATCACAAAGAAAAGTAGCTACAAAATTTGAAGTAAGCAAGACTCAAGTACAAAAACTGTGGAAAAAGTTTTCTTAGACTGGTTGTGTTGTGGACATAAAAGGAAGAGGAAGAAGACGAGCGACTTCGCACCGGGACGATTCTCGCATTTTGCGAGAGATAAAGAAAAATCCGCGTACAACAATACGAGTTATTAAAGAAAACCTACAGTTAGACGTGTCTCATAAAACGATTCGCCGTCGACTCCGGGAAACTGGTCTGCATAGTTGATTTTCAGCAAAACGGCCCCATATCAGCAAACGAAATAAAATTAAACGTTTGCAGTTCGCAAAAAAATTTTTTGAACAGCCCATTGCTTTTTGGAAAACCGTCCTTTGGTCTGACGAAAACAAATTCGAGTTGTTCAACCGGAAAAGAAGGACTAGAGTGTGGAGAAAAGCTGGGGAACAGTTGGAAGCACGTCACCTAGAGCAAACTGTAAAGCACGGAGAAGGTAGCATCATGGTTTGAGGCTGTTTTGCTTAGTCCGGAGTGGTAAGTTTGGTGCCAATCACTGACATATTGACTGCCGATAAATATATCGACATTCTCGGTGAGAATTTGGAAGCTTCGTTGGTTCAGGTCGGATTGAAAGAGAATTTTATCTTTCAACAGGACAATGATCCGAAGCATACAGCGAAGACAACGCAACTGTACATGAAATCAAACAAAAAAAAAATACTTGATTGGCTAGCGCAATCACCCGATCTCAACCCTATTGAAAATTTGTGGTCGATTTTGGACGCAAGAATCGCCAAAACTAGGGTAACAAACAAGGAAAATTATTTTACGGCGCTTAAAAAAACGTGGGAGGAATTAGATGGCCACTATCTGCAGAATCTTGTCGAAAGTATGTCTAGACGAGTCCAAGCCGTTATCAAGGCCGAAGGTGGCCATGCCAAATATTAGCTGTTGTCAAAAAAAAAGTTTATGTTATATTTAAAAATTGAAAAGTGGTCTCTATTTTGTCAATGTTTGAGAGATATCAATTGTTATAATAAATTATAATCATTATTATAGTAAGAAAAGAACAATTATCTCTTCGATCACCATGTTAAATATTTGTAAGGATAATAAAATTTGCCTATTAAAGATTATACGAATATAAAGATCTTAAATTTTTCGATTTTAGTCAGATTTCTTGAGGTGGTCTCTTTTTTTTGTCAGTCACTGTATCTACAATTGTTACAAAATAAATTTACCGAATAGTTTTTCAATGTATCAGTGTACACAATCATTTATAACTATATAATATAATATCTATATGTAGAGCTACGAAATATATATATATATATATATATATATAATTATATTCTAAATGCATTACCGTGATCTCCTCAATACATATATATACTCGCAAATTTTATACGATTAGACACGAAAACTTTGCATCGCAACTGTGCGTGATAATTTTTTTTCCCGCGAATTGGATCTTCCGCGGCTCTCGTTCGTGATGCGCACGTGGAATATTAAATCCTCTTTTGTCTTCGCACAAAACAATCTCCCTGATGCAGCACATCTTGGAATTTGATGCGCATAATTCCCCATATATATCTATATATGTATATAGCCGATAGAAAGGCGCAAGACCGGCGTGTGGAAAAAGACCGAAACAAAGTGGATAACGATGTGGTTCCCGATGCGAACTCTTTCGACCGTAATAATCGTATCGTTTGTGTTTTTCATTCGTTTTTTTTCAGCAATTTTTGACGGACCTTCCGATAGACCGGGGATAGAACGACGAGGATTTTCGTTTTTGTGAGTAAAAGACAATTTTTGTCTTTTCGGGAATACGGGTCGGCATTTTAATAATCTTGGAGACATCTGGTGGAAAATATTGTTGAAAGTTATTCAGCTTTTTATCCCTGTTCGTATATAACAAATGGTAGAACAAATAGTAGATCCATATACATCTACATGTGCATATATATAGAGGTGATGCAAAAAAATCAATATTTTCTTCTTTCTTCGTTCCCATAGCAAAGAAGCGATAATAAATGTTGTCGAAAAGAACTGTACAAATTGCAAATTGTGCAAAGGAGCCGTACAGCACAATTTCAAAAAGGTGGCGCAATCCATTTTTAGGTTTTTTTCTAATTTGTGATTAAAATCATGACTTTCTACGTGTTAAATCGTAATAATATTTAGACAATGTGATGAAAAATAAATTACCAAGTAATCAGTCTCATAAGTAACGTCAAAGATACAATTTGAATTGCACTGCAGATCCTAAGTGCTCTATTCCAATCTTGATAATCAACGAATTGATGTTTCTGCCATAAATCATACTCAATGACATTTCAACATATTTTGCAAACACTATTTTTATTTCAAATGTGAAAAAGTATGGTTCCAAGCCAAAATGCGGAGAATATCTGGAAATAGGTATCGCTTTTTGAAATCGTATAGAGCCGACTTTTTGCAAGAATCTCGCCCTGAAGTTTGCATCGTTCGAACGCAATAAAAATTATTATCATTTTTCATTTATTCTCGTTATCGCCCAAAATATTTATTCGGATATTCAGGGTGTAGGAGAAAAAATCGTTGATTGTCGTAGCCTGAAACTGCCAAAAAATCAGAATGTTGAGTCAATGATTTCAAAAAACGAATCTATGTTGCGTTCCAACGATGCAAAGGTTAATATCATGGGAGAGTTTTTTTTAAACATATACCAACATTTTTCGCTATAGCCCCGAAAGAGACAATCAATTTTTTGCATCGCTCTAATATATGCAGGGTGGTAGGAAGGTCAACGCAACGACTTAAGGGAGTGATAGGTCAACTCGTTAGGAACATACCTAACCTAGGTTACCGTAATCCACAGTCTAAGCATTTCGAGTTGTGGTAAGGATGATTTTTGGAAAATTACACAAAATTAGGTACTGACTTGTTTACCTCTTATATTAATGCTAACTTTTTTTAATAGCATCAACATAAGAGGTATTTTTATTTTCTCACAAGTTTTTAATTATTCAACACGTCCTATTTAGTTAGTTGTGTCGATACAGATGATTGTAATGGTGTTTGTCGCTTGAATACACATTAATCTGAGACACAAATAAGTTTTTAGTTACCAATTATTCTCTGAACATTATGAACGACTTGGTACCTAATTTTACGAAATTTTCCAAAAATCATACTTTAACTTACGCGATACCTCGAAATCCTTAGAGTTCGGACTAAGGTAACCTAGGCTAGATATGTTCCTAACGGCGTGACCTATCACCCCCTTAAGCCTTTGCGTCAACCTTCCTAACGCCTTGTATCTATATATAAGCACATGCGGGCTTTTTTGACGGTGCTCATTGGTTACACGTAGCGGCGCATGCGCGTCAAACTCGACGGCTATTTCATAATTCACAACGGACTCCGTTTACTCTCACAAACCATACATCTCTTCGCGGAGATCTTTCTCGCAGCTTCCTTTCGCTTTTCCTTCATTTTTTTCACCCTTTTCTTTTCCTCTCTTGCACTCGTATCTCACACGTGCGTGTGTATCGCACTAGATCGTTTCATGGGTAACCGAAAACTTCGTGTCATTTCTCTCGTTTTATTTCTGTCAAAATGTTTTCTTACTCGCTGGTTTGTTCGCTCCGAACTCTTCACTGATCCTTTCGTTCTTAATGAACCCGTTAGGTGCGATCAATAAGACCGGACCAACGAAGGTATTACATTTTCGTTTTTTTCTCATCAACAGGAGGCACGATCAATAGAAATGTTCACAGAACTCTATTGAAAAGATTGTTTCTACTATGCGTTTTTCTTGTTTGTCAATGATGAGGTTTTATTTTATGAATTGAAATTGTACGACGTCCGGAACTTTTGAATTTCGTCTATTTGCAAGGCTCGTTCTCACGGAATATAGAACCGTGAAGGTTAAATCGTTACTCAATGAAAATTATTTTTTTCAATCGCCAAGATTTATATCCACGAACCGAGGCTACGATAGTTTACTTAAGGTCTTAGGCCACAGTAACGGTTGTAAAATCATGTGCGAATTTAACAATTTTTTTTCGTATGAAAAAGTGATTCACTCATAAAATTCATTACACATCTATTTAGTATGAATATCAAGCTGTTAGAAAAAATATATATTTTTTTTCGATGTACAAAATGGCCGACTACTAATATTTTCTTTTGTTATCTTTTTTTAGGCGCTCCGCGGCGTGACGTTTAGCATCCACCATTTTCTACCTAGAACAAAAAACAAAAATTCTTGCCAATCTACATTAGAATACCTAGAGTAGTACGTACGGAATTTAAAAAATATTGTTTTATTTCAAACTTGTAGGTATTTGAACTTAAGAAATGAATTTTCAGTGAAAATTCTCGTTATGACTGCTCATAAAATGAAAAGTTCTCGATTAATCAGAAATTCCGTACGTACTTCTCCGCGAAATGCAATTAGGTACATAACTTTTAAATTTGAAGTAAATTGAGTGAAAATTGTTGAAGTTATTTGTCACGCCAATTGGAAAAAAGCTGTTTCGAGAAGTTGCAAGTAGTCGGTAATTTTATACATCGAAAAAAAAATATATATATTTTCTAACAGCTAACTTCTAACATACTAAATAGATGAATTTTATGAGTGAATGACTTTTTCATACGAAAAAAAGATTGTTAAATTCGCACATGATTTTATACCCGTTACTGTGGCCTAAGGCCTTCAATTTTTCAAGGCGCAGTGTCAGAGATCCGCAAGCCGAATCTGCGGGAAAACGGGAAGATTTAACGTAATAATGGAAATAAACAAAGAGAAAGACAGATTTTCTCTACGTTTAAAAGAGCGAAGCTTCAAAATCATCGTAAATATTACGCTGAAGTTTGCATCGTTGCAATGCAATGAAAATCCTTTTTGGTTCTGTTGTTTCTCCATATTTGTAACTAGCCAAAATCATGTTTTGCACATTTAAATCCAATCAAACGTTTCATTGATTTTCGTAATCTGGATCTGGTAGAAAGGTTTGGGCGATTCAAAGAAAATTAATTTTCATTGAATTCCAACGCTGCAAGATTCAACACCATCAGCAAAATGGTATCAAAGTTCGCTTGTCGCCCATTCAGGCTGCGAAAATCACTGAAACATTGTTCTATGTTGCTTATTAGCGTCCTTATTAAACATTTATACCCATACCTGCTAAAAAAAAGATTTTAGACGATACTAAAAATAAAGAAATGAAAAACCGTGACCTTTCGTTGCACTTCAACGACGCAAATTTCAGCACCATATCGGCAAATAAGCTAAAAGAAAATGTGGGAGTGTTATATTACATGTATACATGTACACGCACATACAGTGAGTAAAAAAGGTATTTGCACAACTTGTTTTTCCGAAATAACGCTTTAAAAAGAAAATAATATCGCAGAGAATTTCTTTCGATAACCCATTTCACATATGACTGTTAATGTTAATGTGAATAATGTATGTTAATGGAAAACCCCAGTAAACATTCAGAAAAAAAACGAGATATGCAAATACTTTTTACCTATATATATATAACTGAGAACTGTAAAATTAATGAAGTAAATTGCCGATACCGTTCTACAGAATTGTCCGGCGAATTATTTCGTATGAATAAGTAATTACTTATGCATAGTACTCGTGTATAATTAACGAGCGTGTGGCGTGCACGCGCAAAACTGCCTCTGTGTCACTTCCGGAATAAGTAATTTTCGAGTCCAAAATTTCCGCTCGATCTCCCTCGCCATGTAAAAATGCACTCGCTATATTCGTATGCAGTCGCATAACGATTTTAGGATTATACAAATTCGCTATGGCTGATAGTATGGAAGAAAAAAAAATATAATATGGAAGAAAAAGCAAAAGAGAGAGAGAGAGAGAGAGAGAGAGAGAGAGAGAGAGAGAGAGAGAGAGAGAGAGGAAAATTCCCCACTGGTTTTTGACATCGTTGGGGTTTTCGGACGCGCGTCTGACCTATATATATACGTTCTTCCCGCATAGATGCGGCTGGTTTTTATTGATTGTACCTTGGAGCCAAAGGCTCGGACGATGCAACGACTGCGAACTCTTACTCTCTATATCTCTCCCTACGGAAAAGTACGGACGCATTCGTGCAACGGATATACATTCCCTGGGCAACATCGTCGACCACCCGAACAAAGGATATAAAAAATGGGCGGTCGTCAAAAGAAAGAAGCAAAACAGTTTTTTTTATCACATTTTTGCACATTGGCACAATTTTTACCGGAATACCTAGGAATAGCGGAAGTATTGAACTCCGCAATGTCTGCATTCGATTGTCATTACACGTGTTACATAATATTCCAAAGTTGTTCTTCTCATATTATACTTTCAAACTTACCCGTCCGGTATTTTGCTACACTTGACTCAACGCACACTGAAAAAAAAAATTGTTCGTCCATCCAAAATTCAGTTGGTTTAACAAAATGTATGTTTAAATACGTTCAACTTGATTTTTGATTGGCATAACAGAACAGTATAGTTGCTGGTAAAACAGTACAGTGGTGTGAACTGTAGCTTATTTAACATGTCTGAGCAAACTATTAAAACAACAAAATTTCGAGACAACAAAATGCATTTTTCACATTCAACGATTTATTTTCCTCAGTGCACGCGGAAGGTTGCCAATCCTAATCCCTCAATCATTCTACAAGGCTTTCGAGATCACGTCATTTCTAAAAGAAACCCGTAAAAACGTCATTAGGAAAATGGACACGAAGAAATCTGCAAACTGCAGAACTGCAAAATGCCTTTGCAGTTGCATTCAAATAAGAAACAGCGAGCATTTGAAAGAACTGTCTTATTAGGTTTAAAAAAAATTGGTGCCTAAAAACAGGTCGAATTTCAATATTTTTTTTTCTGAAGAGAGTATTGGGATAACGAGGTCGAGATTTTACACAAAATTCATACATAATCTTGCCAAAGTCCCGTTTTTTTAAATTGAAAAATATTAATCAACCATTGAGTTATTATAATTTAAAGAAAGTGCCGCTGCTGCTGCATGGCCCAATCGGTGTAGGTGGTTCTGGCAACTAGGGTGATAGGACAAAAAATAAATAAAAAAATGTTCTTTCCCTATAAAACTAAAACTTTCGTATGGCCGGATATTTTTGTGAAATTTTGCACCTTACGAAAATAGAAACGGTTCGTTTTTCGACTATGAACAATTTAAATAATTTCTTGTTAAAAATGGATTAACAAATAAAAAAATCATATAGTCTTGCGATGGAAAATTTTATAAATTATGCTCACAATCAGTCGAAATTTAAAATGAATCGGACGGATAGTTTGCGAAATACGACACACCGTTTCATAAAACACAGTGTCGAGTAATACGCAAGAAAATCGTTGTTGCAAATTACAGGTAAAACCCTATGCTATAACACTATACAATACATTTTTTGCAATATCAAGCCCATGCAGACCCCTTAAACTTCAAAATACTATGGAAAATTTCAAAACGCTATAGTTCTGTTTCACGTAATTAAAATTCCATCAACGTCCGCGTCTCCGTACATGCACCCACACACTCACGTGGTTTCACACGGCGCCGAGGACAAAGGCTTTTTTTCGTCGATTCACGCTGTCTCGGTTCGTCTGGAAATGATATTGTCCTCTCGCGATTTGCACTATGCAATCTCTCGGTATTGTCACACACACACACACACGCGCGCGCGCACACACACATACGCACACATTGTATTTTCTCGGTCTTGCAAGTAAAAAAACCCCGAAAATATGCTTTTATATGAAATTCAATTCGGCTGGTATGTACAGGGTGCGCCAGAGAAACTTACTTATTTGAAAGGTCAATAAAAACAAAAGTACTTCAATTATTGTTTAAAATTTTTTTTTATTTGAGAATACAATATGCCAATTTTTTTTTCATGTAGTCTTGAAAATGACATCGGATAAATGGCGACCCCCATTGCGCATACAATGATGAAGTCGATTTTTGAAATTCGTATCCACTCTTTGCAGCATATCAATCGGTATGTTGGCAATGGCGTCGCGAATGTTGTTCTTGAGGTGTGCTATGGTCCGTGCTCGATCGACATAAACCAGAGATTTCAAATAACCCCATAAAAAGAAATCGCATGGAGTCAAATCTGGAGAGCGTGCCGGCCATTGGAGATCGCCTCTGAGAGAGATGAGGCGGTCGGGGAAATGTTGTCGCAACAAATTGACGAAGACCCACCAACAAATTGACTCCATGCGATTTCTTTTTATGGGGTTATTTGAAATCTCTGGTTTATGTCGATCGACCACGGACCATAGCACACCTCAAGAACAACATTCGCGACGCCATTGCCAACATACCGATTGATATGATGCAAAGAGTGGATACGAATTTCAAAAATCGACTTCATCAGTGTATGCGCGATGGGGGTCGCCATTTATCCGATGTCATTTTCAAGACTACATGAAAAAAAAATTGGGATATTGTATTCTCAAATAAAAAAATATTTAAAACAATAATTGAAGTACTTTTGTTTTTATTGACCTTTCAAATAAGTAAGTTTCTCTGGCGCACCTTGTATATCTAAACCGAAACGGTATTCTTCTGACTTCTGAACTGTCGAATAATCATCCACAAAACTGAAATTTCACCGAAAAGTATAGTAAATATCGGAAGCACAAGTTGAGCTTTGGTGAAAAATGCACAAAACAAGTCTAGAACGTATCAAAATTTTTTTAGAATTTAAGAATCAGCCCAGAGTTGACTTCTACCACAGACGCAGAAGGGCAAGGGGTCGGGGAAAGAAATTTGACCAAAATAAGGTGTTTTTTTACGCCAGGAATGAGGTTTTCCATTATCGAAATCTATAATGAACGATGGTGAGGGAAGTGGTTGCCTGAGTTGAGGTGGAATGTACCATATATATATATATATATATCTACTTATGAAGAAAGTCTATTTTCAATTCATTGTACCTACCCAATCTTGATTATAAGCACACCAAATGATCATTTTTTTGTGACAGGACAGTCCTTGCAATCATTCTTGTATGAATAGGTATACAGCTATCTAAAAGGTATTTTGAAGACGTTGGTATTTACATAATGTTGAGTATGGAGACATTAGGCTGCTATGAGGACCATTCTCCAAACTATTCTTCAAAACTGCTTTTTCTCATATATCTTACGAGTATTATAGTTTGTCCTGATGTTTGTTACTCAATCACGCCGAAACGGGTGAACGATTTTGGATGAAATTTGGCACACCGTCAACGTATGCCCTGGAATAACATACAGGATACTCTTCATGCCAGTAGAGGGCGCCATTTTTTTTAACGACGTAATTTTTTCAATATCATTTGTATAATAATAGCTATGTACACATCAAAACTAATAATAAAAACTATTTAGGATTAAACTGAGCATACTATGTATGTACAATTATTAAATTGATAAAAATAACGTCAATCGTGTACAAAAAGACAACGAAGGCCCGGCTGCAAAAAAGTTTACCTCCTCACTCGATAGATGGCGTTGGGTTCGAATCAGATCGCGCTACCATCGTTACACGGTTGTAACAAGATGTCGGTCCCCTTAAAATCTTCGTGTGATGATGACATGAATCATACCGTGATCATCAATGCATTTTTTAATGGTTTTGGCCCTTCAGTGCTTGGAAAACAAATTCATTTTAAAATACGCGATAACTTTGCACAAACGTGTTGACCTTAGGGCTGTTGTTCGGCGGCCACCTTACTTACACATGAGAGGTTATCTGTTGATTGATCATTATTGTTGTTGTTTATCCGTCTAAAATCGTGTTTTAATACGAATTATCTATTATTTTATGGCCTTCAATTTGTTATGGATTTATATAAGTTTTGAATAAGTAGCGATCTAATTCGAATTCCTCATTATTTTTCGGACTTTAATTTGCATTGCTTTTAGAATTAGGGCGAAGATTGGCACTTTTATACTTCTATTTCATTAAGGGGGAATATACCTTTGTGAGGGCAAAATCAAGCCTATTTTTGACAATTTATCTGAGAAAAACAAAACAATATTTTTAAATTCAGTTTTTAGTTTTAAACCCAAACAAACAACAACAAAAACCCAAACCCAAACAACACAAATCCACAAAAACCAAAAACCAAACAAAACCAACCAACCCAAACACAACGGCCCAACCCAAACAAAATAATAAAGTTTTTCTTTAGATGACTACGTGTAAATTATTCTTTCGGATAGTTTGTTTAACAATTTAACACATTTTATTCGGACAATTATATATATATATATATATATATATGTTATTCGTCCGGATACTAGCTTACACGAATCACAATAATATGTACGCCTACTGGAAATACGGCGTGAACTGAGCCGCTATCCGGACGAATAACATACGGTTATTCGGCCGACAACCGGACGGGGAGGCACTCAGAAAAATAATTACTTTTTTCATAAATAATTACGATTCACACCGTTTTATTCAAATATACCGTGGTGTCCGAATATTTTCGTTACTCATTGTGTACATAGACACGTGAATTGTGCTTGCGTACTCCATAATGGAGTATTTCTCGTACGTACGCCGTGTTACGTTGGCCGTTACACACAGAATATAAAAGGGATCGTCCGCCCACGTATGACCGCGAACCGCGAGAAGAGTCGAATAACGAGGAGCGAATAACAAATGGTGGAAGGGTCAAGTCGTGTACTCGAGGCCAAATATTTGCAATTTTCTTGTTTTTGTTTCCTTTCATTTTTATTCCTCGTTTTTCGTTCGAGATTGCACGTTACGCTTGTATATGCTTACGGAGTAGTTTTAAAATATGCAAGAATCTCTTGGGTCTTCGAGCGCTGGTGCGAGAACGCGAAACGATCGCGAGACCTCGCCGGGCAAGAAAATTCCTGATGCTAGGTACTGCGTACCCTTTATTACTGGACACAATAATGTAACGTGTAATATTGACACTATGGCAAGTGCGTGTACACGACAGGTGCTCGTAAAAACACACAGCACTCTATAACAACTAGACTCGAATGGATACACGGAACGGTGACGGGAAGCGATAGAAAAACTTTTTTTTTATGTGCACGATACACGTGCAGGAAGATCAATGGAGCAAGGTTTGAAAAAAGGGTATCGAACGTTCAACACCTGTTTCGTGACGGACGATCCGTGAAATCGTGGAGAAAAAAAGATACTCTTTTTCACTGTGAATGTTTTACCAGCGGGAAATGTGGGCACACTTTTCGCTGGTCGGGTCGACTAGACGCAGGCATAAAAACAAAATGGCCAAAAAATATATATACTTTTCTTAAATGTATGAAATATATATATATATATATATATATCTATATTACTATATATAGTATATTATAGTAGTATATTAGTATATATAATATAAAAACATATATATAAGATATATATATATATACATATATATGTTTTTTTTTCCAAACTCTAATGTGTTAATTTTTTTTCAACTAATCTCTTTATCTAGCTATTTTATTTTAAACCTCCTTAATGCACTTGTTCTTGAAAAAACTTCTTGAAACTTGAGAAAACTTGAGAAAACTTCTTGAAAACTGCACTCCTTTTGTTCAAAATTGCCTGATGAGTTTAAAAAAAAATATAATACAGAATGAAAAAAGCATCATGTAGCTTATTTTTGTTATCTCCCGGATGGATCATCATTTCACGCCATTTTGGCCGAGATCGATAACTTTGGTCCCGATCGACAATACGCCAAGTGCACCCATACTTTTTGCCGATGGTATGTAGACACGCATATATGCCGACACATATACCGGTTGAGGCAACAACTATTGGCAGTAGAAATATTTTCAAACCCATCAGACGTGGGAGAAACTTTTCCTACGATAGCTGCATAGCTCGAAGGGATCATCGAGTCGTGGCTATGGAGTTCATCCAGAGAGATGCGCTTTGGAGATTTCACCGTCACCTCCATTTTTTTAACCCCTTCGTTGGCAGAGAGAATTCGACAAAAAGTGCCCAAAATGGCAGGAACATTTTTTTATCCTGAAAACTTGTACTCTGAGGTTTTTGAGGGTGCTGATTGCAAATCTGAACTCAAAATTCAGGAATTCACAATGACGAACAAATATGGCGAATGAAAATACAAATAATACTCATTAATTTAGATGAAATTCGGTACTCAAGCTTCATATATTTCCACCTATTTATTGTATTATGCTCCATGTTATTTAATTCACTAGGAAAAATTCCTTCATTTTGAGTTCAGCATCACACTCAGCGTCCCTGAAGACCCCCGAGTACTAAGATTTTTCCAAATCGAGCTGTTTTTTGCACTTTCGTCCGCCATATTAGATCCGCCATTAAATTTTTTTAAATGTTGTGTTCAGATTCGTAATAAGCGACCTCGAAAATCCCAGAGTACCAATTTTTATCTAAATCGAGTATAATTTTCAATTTCGGTCGGCCATTCTAGCGCCGTCATTTTGAATTTTCAAATTTAACGTTCAGATTCGTAATAAGCAACCTCAAAAATCCCGGAGTACTAATTTTTATCTAAATCGAGTAATGTTTCTGATTTTTGTCCGCTATACTGGCGCCGCCATTTTGAATTTCCAATTTTGACTTCAAATTCGGATTCAGCGAGCCCAAAAACCCGCGAGTGAGGCTCCGATTTCAAATCGGAGCAAGTCAAATAGGGAAATAAAGGTTGACGCACTATTGCGTCAATGCCACACAGGGCACGAAATTATTTGACGCACTACTGCGTCAATGCCAACTAAGGGGTTAATTAGCCCACTATTTCTTTTCAAAATTTCATCAAGGAACTAAAAATAAGTTTACACGCTACATTTCAAGGTAATCGGTCAGTATTAGTATAAATAATCGATAAAAAGTCATTTTAATGCCTATAACCTAGAATTGCAAGTGTGCATTGAAAGAAGTGGCCATGACTGTGAGCACCTTTCATGGGAGTACGTGTTTGCACCGTTTTTTAATCGATTCTAGGCTAAAAAAATGGAAATTTCTTTTTTACCCATTTTTGACACTAAGTCTTGATTGATCATCTTGAAATTTGCGTGTGAGTTTATTTTTGGTGTCATGATAAAATTCTGAAAAAGATAGTAGTCCCATTTGAAAAAAATGGAGGTGAGTTTGAAATCTTCGAAACGCCTCAACCTGGATGAACCTCGTACCCACCACCCGATGGCACCCTTCGAATTATGCAACATTTTTTGAAAACTTTACTCCTAAGTCTGATACGTTAGAAAATATTTTTACTGCTAATACTTGTTGCCTCAACTGGTATATAAAATCATACGATGTACTAGAATCAATCCGTAGAATAATTGGTTGTGGATAAAAAACAATTCTCGTTATTGTTATTGTTTCTCGTGAATTAAATCGCGATACTCGTGAGCTGCGACTTAATTCGTGAAAAAATAACAGAAGCCTTTGTGGAGGGTGGAAAACTATTTCGCTATTCTTCCGAAGACGCAAAATGAACGTATCGAATAACTCGCACGTGTTCCCCCGGCTTTCCTTCGCTAAAACGATGATAATGCTTATTTTTTACTCCTTTCTTTATTTTTTTCTCTAATTTCCGTTCATTACCAATCTATGTTGTAATTGAACATCGATGTGGTGGCAGGTGGTCCGGAGGCGAAGTTGACACATCTATATGGGGCAATGCGTATCTCGTAAGGCGGGCGCCGTCATCGCAGCATCCGAGCATCACGGCTCGCCCTCATATCGAATTATGGACAAACCCCCCAAGAATCAAGTGAGTACATTTATTGATTAATGTTAGAATTTCGTCGTTTTTTTTTTGTCAACGAGTAAGCGAATGTTGTCCGCAGAATGTAACTCCATTCGAATTTGGTTAATCGAAAATTTGTCCGAAAGAGATCGCGAAAATGCGGAAAATTCGCGAATCGCATTTTTGGAAGTTCCCCCCGGCTGGTTATCCCCTACGAATGTAGGGGATTTAGGAACATATCGCGTCGCGAGCTGGATAGGAGCAAAAATCATTCGAGCTTGTCTTTCAGTATTCGAGATTCTATCGATCTATTTTGAACAATATTAATAAATTGTGCTTAGCAAAACTATAGCATATGTTAATTCCATATGCCGTTTATAAATTGCGGATATACATGTTTGTATACATGTGTCTGCGTGTATAGTGAGTAAAAATCGTATACGCACAATACAATTTTTCGTTTGTAATATTCTATGATTTTTACTAACACGATTTATATTAATATTAAGACATACTATTAATAAATTAGTATACATAATAATAACATTAATATGCACTATTAATATTTGGAGAAAAAAAACGGTGTCGAATATACTAATCGATAAAAATGGTCGCTTTCTTTTTGTTTGAAGAGTTGTTTCAGAACAGCGAAATGTGCAATTACTTTTCACTCACCGTATATATATATATAGAAAAGCGAGGATTTTAAGAAGAGAGATTTTCTGTATATATTACAGAATATATTTTTAATTGTATATGATAAGCGTGTATACCATATACAGAGTGACAATTGTGAGGTAGTCATGTGTTTTTTATGTCTTGCATAGAGATTTCACGACTGAGAAGAATATGATTCTTAATAGTTTTTCAAGCCATCTTCGAAAAAAAAATATAGATTTTTTTTCTGATCACTAGTATTTGCCGGAAAAAATTGAGCTTTCAGGAAAAAAAATCGAATATCCATCTTGAGTACAGCAGAATGAAGATAATTAAACTCCGAACACGAAACACTCCTGAAAAACTTTTTTTGTGCATCCCATGATCGAGGATAAAATGTATCGAAGATGCATTTGATTGTGGACGAGTGCAGTTTAATTCAATTTAAAAAAGTTTCTTAAGAGTGGTTCGCATTCGAAATTGACTTATCGTCGTTATGCTGATTTCAAAACAGAATTTTGATTTTTTTTTCAGAACGCCCATTTTTTCTGGCAAATACTACTCATCATAAAAATAAGTTATATTTTTTTCGTAAAAGGCTCGATAAATAGATGATATATATATATATATATATATATATATATATAAATATAACTTTCGGTTAGCATTGGCTTTGATAAAAACAAAAAACATTCGAGCTTGTATTCTAATAGACGACATTCTCGTACATGGCGTACCCATAAATGATGAGTACATATATATATATATATATATATATATATATATATAATGCTCACCCAACTGTAGAGGCGTTGAGTGAAATGTTCATCAAGCCTCGTCGCTGTATCAGCCGGTAATGACTCCAATAAAATATCCAATTTCACCGGCGGTGCGTCGCAAATTTTCTCACCTTACTTCGCAACGATCGGCACGAGCGTTGCGTGCGCGCTCGCACGCTTACGAAATAACACAAGAAGTGACTGAAGTATCCCATCATCAAAGAATTCCGCTTTCCTGGGATTTTCATCGTGAATCTTGGCACCATTGACTCGAGCTTTAAAAAAAAACATTGTGAAATGTGTTAATTTTTCAACATATTCATATCATGTTCTACATTTGTGCTGTGATATTTTACGGCATATCTTTGTGGGATGTGAAATTCTTTTATGATGCAAGGAAAGATCTTTAAATACGCGCATCGGAAGGCGTCGTGCCTTTGAGAGGATAAAAAAAGAAATAAAACGATCCAGGTTCAAGAGACACGAAAAAAAATGAAAAATCGAATCTTTTGAAAACTTTAAATTTAATAAATGAATAAATGTTTGTAATGATTCTAGTAATAATAAATAAATAAATAAATAAGCTTTTGACAAAAAGAATGGTGTTGAAATGATCTTCGGGTCTATCGAGTGAAAGGTTTTAACTGCGGTGGGTTAAGGTTTTTTCAAAGAATTACTTTGAAGGCTTCCAAACCTTTTTTTCAAGATCAACTTCGAGACGACTTCCGCCCCTTTCACTCTATCGTTTTCGGGAAAAAGGAATCCCAAAATCTGAACAATTCAATACAGTTTCTCATCAACAATCGAGCATTTTTTTTTATGAGAAGTTCTGCTCATATGAAATTGCTTTGATGGACCAAACCTCGCATCGATGTAGCCAAATTTGCAAAAACTTCGAAATCAAACTTGAAAATCAAACTCTCATCGGAAATATTTACGTTTCAAAAAAAAAAAATCGAATGAAGTTCCGAAAAGGACATACCTCCGATTGATTTGGAATTTTGTGTACCTGTGTATTTTTACACGCTGATCACGAATATGATGGTGAAAATACCCACAAATTTGATTTTTGTGGTCAAAACTTACAAAGATCGATTTTAAAAAAATCGATTTTATTGTAATAAATGTTGATCTTGGAGAAAAATATTTCGTACAAAAGTTGTTGCCTATAAAAAGATCGATCTTATATGTTACATACAAGTTTTGCCTAAAACCAATCTGTTTAGAGAAAAATGCGATAATGCTCCAAAAAGTACATTTTCCTAAACTTCATCAGCTTCCATATCATCTACTCACGCACTTTACCGCGGGAATATTGAAGTTTGATCTTTAACACTATACGCATACCTATGTTATACGGTATGCGTATATTGTTAAAGATCAAACTGTTGTTTGGGTTTATGTGTTTGTTATTTAGGTAAACAACAAACAACACACAACACAACAAACAAACCCAAACAAACTCCAACCTTCCCGCGGTAAAGTGCGTAAGTAGATATTATCGAAACGAATGGCTTTTACCAAAATATACTTATTGGAGCATTATCCCATTTTTCGCGAAACAGGATGGTCTGCGACAAAAACTGTATAGCACCTAAAGGATCAATCTTCTCATATGCTACAACTTTTGTGGGAAACATTTTCATCTAAGATCAACATGTATGAAAATAAAGTAGAAACCCTTTTGAAAAATCAGTTTTTGCAAGTTTTGACCTTGAAAATCAAATTTGCGGGTATTTTCAGTATCGTATTCGTAATCAGCGAGTCAATATACATGGGTGCACGAAATTCCAAATTCATCGGAGGTGCGTCCTTTTCGGAACTACACCCAAAAAGTCGAAACACTCAGCTGGCTCGAAATTCCCTTAGGAGTGCTTTCACTGTTTCTCCGTTCTTGGTCTTGCGCGCTCAAAGCGTTGTGAGACTTGTCCGCAAGCTCATTGGCCGCGCTCCGCTATAACGAGGAAGCATCCCGCGCAGTTTGCGGAATTGCACCGATAACTGCGCGTCACAGTAGTACAGTACCGCAGATATAATGTATTCGCGATGCATTCACCATAAGCCACACAACGACGATCGAGAGTGCGTCGACCCTTATTCACGCTTCGCGCGCTCAGCGCAACTTCTTCTCGAGTTCTCCCCTCTTGTGAATTCATAGTTTCGCGCTCGTATACATAAAACAACTGTATGTATGTGTACATATATATATATATATATATATATATATATATATATATATATATATATATGAGGTATTCCACGTGAATCCGGTGGACTTTTTTTTCCCTGATCCCCATCAATTCGATTTATTTTTTTTCCCGATTCCATAGACTCTAAGAGACACCCTGATTTTTTTTACATTTTTCGAAATAACCCTTAGTAAAAAAAATGTTTTTCCGAGAAAAAACGCCCTGATTTAAAAATCTGAAAGAATTTCCAAAAATGCGTGATTATATGTAAAAATTTTCAAGTATCGTATCACCCGCAGTGGAAATATGATTTTTTTCTGTGCTTTCTGAGCGACAACACATAACACGTTTAGACTAATTAAAAAAAAATATATATGTTTTAAATTAGATTACTCGTGTTGTTTCATAATATTAAACAAAACAATTGAATAAATACTTCTACTATATATATGCACGGAGAGAATTTTTAAGTATTTTTTACGGTGAAATCTCCGTAAAAATTACATTAAAAATTTGAAATCGGTGAGAAATGTGCACATAGTCAAAAATTGACACTAGCTTTTAATATTTTGCTTTCATTCATGTAAAAATTTAAGCAAGTAGCATAATTTTTGACATTTCTTTCAGTAAAAATTCTGACACATTCTCATGTAGAATTTTAACAATGAGCTGCCTCAAAAATTCCAAGTTTCTACAGTAAAAATAACCTGGACAAACTTGAAATTTCTAAAATCCCTAGCGAAAAATGAATTCCCTATGATTAAATAAATACTCTATATACTGTATTTCTGAACATTTGTGTTCTTGATTGCTACTTATTTTGGCATATCATCTTTCCGTACCATTGTAAACGTCCTTTATCGAAGTTTCTTTTCACGTTTCTTTGTTTTCTTGCGTAGAACTGCGTAGAACACGTTAGACTGCACGAGACCACGAGGCTTTCTTGGCCCATGCTTCGTACTATAATGCGCATGCGCGGTACCGCTGTTGCTAAGCAACGCGGGTCGGCGTCGTTCGTGCTCGTCATACTGCGTCATACACAAGCACACTCTCACAGCTTGCGTTCACGTATACGCACGCTCGCACACAGAGCTCACGCGTACGGTCAGGCGACCTAGCCCTAACTGATTTTACCATAAAGAACGTAAAATTCGGGTGGACGCACGGAAAATTTCGGCTTCCTTTTTTAAATTTTTATGGAAAACACGCAAATTTCTCAATGTTCCACTGAAAAATTTCATTTATATTAGCACTTTTTTAACTTATTGTCGTAATCTTTACGTTTTATGAAATGTTACTATTAATTTCAGTAAAAATTCTGGAAAATATTTTAAATTTCTGTTACGCAAAAGTAAATTTTGATTCATTTCCATGAAAATTTATAATTTATTTCCTAAAAACCTGAAGAATTGCACATTTGTCACCGAGTTACTGTGATTTCACAGTAAAAATGACTTAAAAATTCTCTCCGTGTGGGTCTAATTTTTTGTTTTGTGACTCAGAAATTTCGTTCAATTGAAATTAATACCAGAACTTTTTAACTGCTAACTGTTCAAGGTCTATGATTGTGATTTGGTTATTTGATTTTTTCGGATTTTTTAACGTTAATCGCTCAGAAAGCACGAAAAAATCATACACTGCGGGTGACAGCTTGAAAATGCTTACTTATAATTACGCATTTTTGGAAGTTTTTTCAGATTTTTAAATCGGGGCGTTTTTTTCGGAATTATTTTTTTTAACTAAGGGTTGTTTCGAAAAATGTAATAAAAATTCAGGGTGTCTTTTAGAGTCAATGGAATCAGATAAAAGATAAATAAATCGAATTGGCGGGGTTCAGGGAAAAAGTCCACCGGATTCACGTGGAATACCTCATAGATAGGAGCTCGCGGTGTGTACGCGCCCGCGAAACACAGTGAATGCGCTGCGCTGTTGGTTACCGTCACGAGAGAGTACTAAACCACGGGACCGCGGCAATGCCAGTCCAGATCGATTACCATATAGTCGTGTCCGCGCGCCATACGACATCTTCGCCAAGGAAAAGAGTAGAGTATAACTGTGGCACTGTAATAAGCCTGCCTCGTGGCATTTCTGCGGTTTTCCATTATGCCCTGACATAATATTGTTGACGTAAACGTCAAAGGAGCTCCTGCTCAATTTCCGAGTTCATTTTTTACACATACATAGATACACGAATACAGGAAAGGAAGGTATTTGCAGACCCCTTAATGACACAGAAAAACGTGTCTGTATACGTATAGACGTATACATTTTATGTGTATATGCAGATAAATTGGGTGGGGGGAAAAATGTCGAACGATCGATATGCAGATGGGCCAAAATGTCGAATTCGAAAATGCCGAATGTTCGAATATAGATGGGTCAATCTTACTAGAGTCTGTAAAGTCGAAAATAACAATTACGAGTATGAACATCTCGGAAGTTGACATATAGCGAAAAACAAAAATCAGATTTAATAAATTAGCGAAAAACACAATATCGATGGGCCTGTATGCATAACACCAAATAATTCGAGAAGACAATTCTCCGAATTAAAAAAATTTCGACGGTTCACAATGCAGAAAATCATTAAAGCGAACGGCCAAAAAGTCGAGTGGTTAAAATCGCGAAGGGTCAAAATGTAGAACGGCCCGGATGGCGAATCGAGCAATACGTTACTTGCGCTTCAGAGTGAAGCTGCGAGATGGCGCTGTCGGTCAGTCAGCTAAAATATCGTAAGGCAGTCATCCCACGTGACGGGCCCCACCACGTTCGTCATTTTGGCCGTTCGACCTTTTGGCGTTCGACATTTCGGGCCATCGACATTTTGCGTTTCGATTTATTGCTTTTCGCCATAGACGATATTACGCATATTAGGCACTTGCTATTTTCTGTTTCGGAAATATGGGTGTTCTACATTTTTCGATTCTGTATTTTTATGTTCCGAATTGCAGACGATCTGAATATTCGTTTTCGAATAAATTAGCTCTCCAATAAATAATGGTTCGATTTATAGTCATTCAATTTTTTTATCAGTCGGCAGATAAAATTTCGAATAATTGAACCTTCGTTATTTTGAGAGTTCATAATTCTACCGTTTCGAAATCTTTGTCGTTCTACATTTGGTCATTCGACATTTTCACCCCCACCCGATAAATTTGAAAAAAAAAAAAACGTTTTGAAGAGAAGGAATTGTCTTTCTCCAAAACAATGATTACGAACTTTCTATCATTGAAACGCAACGAAAGTTCAATAGTTTCAGTAGTACCTACTGGTTTTTTTACGACAACTTTGACGTACGAGAAGCACTCAAATGTTGTTTTTACGATCCTCATAAGAAATGTGAAGCCCAATTTTGCAGTACAAGGTTTTGGATAATGAAGGAAATGAATGGTATTGAAGTTTACATCGTTGGACTGCAACGAATATATCTGGTATTGAAGTTTGCGTCGTTGGAATGTAACGAAAATATGTTTTTTTTTTTTCGTATTATCGTTTTTTTTTATTGGCACATTTGGGCTACGACATCCGCTGAGTCTTGAGAATCTTTATTAAAAATGTATAACCAGAAGCTGTAAAAAAAGATTTTCGATGGTAATAAAAGTGAAGAAATAAAAAAACAAGAAAAAATATCGCTGCGTTCCAACGATGCAAACATCAACACCATAAATATATTTTCTTCGTATCGATTTTTTTGACACATTTAGACTACGAAAATTACTGAAATATTTTCGAGGATCCCCATTCAAAATCTATAACCAAAACCTGCAGAAAAACATTTTCGATACTAATGAAAATAAATAAATGAAGAACATCATGAAGAATTGTCATTGCATGACGTAGAGAAGCGAGAAAAAAAAACGATTTTTCGTTGCATTCCAACGATGCAAGCTTGAACCTCGTCCAAAAAAACCCTAGCTACATTTCTTAATCGGCAAAACATACAACCGTGTGTTCTCTCAACTACTTCATTTTTCACTATCCGATGGCATTTAATCAAACAGAAAACATTTCTTTTACATTGAAGTGTTATATACACTATGCATAATTAACCTCGATGAGAAGTCGTGAGAAAAAAAACGGTTTCATTCAACTTTAGTATTCCATGTCATTATGTACCTGTTACGATCAATTCGTATCGGTGATTCTCGTATTCAAACATAGCGAGCATGATTTACAGCTCCATTGGATTTCCGGCAACATTTCACAACCGCGCTCCATAAATTACGAGGAACGAAAGCGAGCACCGGTGTAGGTGGTTTAGGGAAATGATATGCGGGTGCATTTATTTTCTATATATGAGCATGGGTGTGTGCATGTACATACATGCATATATATAGGGTGTCCCATTAAAAAAAAAACAGAAAAATGGATCGCCAAGATTAAGTGGAATATGGTGAGGAATGTATTAAGGGGGAAAGACCCTGTACAGATGGAAGCTAAGAAAATAATTCAAAATAATTCAAAAATCGCCAAGATGAGGTTGTACAAAAAAGTTTTCCCTACAGTAGTTTTATGATTTTGAGGGAAACATTCGATGGTATTAGAAAATATTTTTTATTGCCACCATGTTTACGAGCTGCCGCGGTAAATTTCAATTTTTCAAATTGAAAGGCCTGGTTATTATTTTTTAGGAAAATAGTTGATTCCGAGACGAAAGTAATGGAAAAAAATGCACTACCTCAAAAATGAAGAAAGTTATGACTTTGAACGTCAAAAATCAAGAAAATTATGGCTTTCAACCTCAAAAATCAAGAAAATTATGACTTTCAACCTCAAAAATCAAGAAAGTTATGGCTGGGATTACGGTTTAACATTTTTGGAAGTATTCCATGTTACGTGTATTACAGTGGCAATTTTCGAAAGGCAACGTTTTTATGTAGTATGGGACATTTCCAAATTAAACCGCCACAACTTTCTTGCTTTTTGTGCTATACAATTTCTTATCCCTAGAATTCGGCTCATGATATTGAAGTTTGCATCGTTATGAAGCAACGAAGATTTATTGTTGGTATCATTTACGCGTTGTCATTCAAACTTCTTGGCAGTTTCTCGCTACGACAATCACTCAAACTTTTTTTAAAAGTATTGCCAAATTTAAAAACTTAAATCCGCAAAGAAATATTTTGCGCGATACAAAGGAACAATAATAATAATTTTCGTTGCGTTCCACCGACGCTACCTTCACGACCATTTCGTCTCAAAATCAGCGATTTAAAAAAATAATAAAAAACATGCTTTTCCATTTGAAAAGTTGAAAATGACCACGGGGAATCTCATAGACGTGTTGACAAAAAAAAACATATTTTGTATTACCATCGGGTGTCGTCCTTTAAGCTTTTTGGCAGGATTGTACTTTGGAACTTTGAAACAGGCTAGATTGAAAAAAAAATGATCTTCTGAAAAAGTCAGATGGCATTTTGTATGGTGCAGGCATCGCTGATTATCCGTAAGTTCATTTTTGTTGTGATTTTTCATTTAAAAAAAACTTTGAACGCGTTTTTCTCAAAACCACGTTTTTACACCGCTTGGTGGTAAAATTTTCGAAACTACTGAACCGATTGTTATGAAAATTGGACCACATATTCTGGACACCTGCACCAACCGGGTGAACCAGAATTATTTAAGAATGTTGATTTTTACTACTTTTTTATGCAAAAAGCAGTGAAAAACGCATTTTTTTCTTCCTTTTTTTCGCCTCTATTTTGTTATTTCTGCATGTACATTAAAAATTCTAGCCCAGTCGATTGCTAGTGATATATTGAATCTAAAAATACCAAATTTTTCTGCTTGAGATTGTCCATTTTTGAAATTTCAACACCAGTGCAGACCCACCTACTAATCGAGGCGTTGTATCGAAATGGTGTTCGTATGTTAAAAGTGCATAAAATATATAATAATTTTTTCAAAATGTATTTCAAGAGTGTATTTATTAAGGATGTGAGTCCCAAATCGCAAATGATGATAAAATTCTGAAAATTTGGTATGTTTTTGTATGAAGTGTTTCAGAGGTCGTGTAAAAATTTCACGACAAGTAGGAAGCTCGTTATTGAACAATTAACATTCACAAATTAAATGTTGTTTTATGGAAACTGATGTAACTTTGCAATAAGTTTTTTTTTCGACCTCTCAAATTTATAATATCTACAATATACTGAAAGCAATGGAAACAAAACGAAGTTTATTGATACATTTTTTTTATTTCTTTTAAAAATTGTTCTTAACAAAATGTTAATTTTTTAATAACGAGCTTCCTAATCGTCGTGAAATTTTAACACGACCTCTTGAATACTTCATACAAAAACATACCAAATTTTCAGAATTTTCTTATCATTTTTTATTTCAACCCTTAAGGAGGTTGAAGTAATGATGATAGAACTCTGAAAATTTGGTATGTTTTTACATGAAGTATTTAGGAGGTCGTGTAAAAATTTCATGACGATTAAGAAGCTATTTATTGAACAATCAGCATTAACATGTTTCATAGGGACTCAACATCCTTAACGCGTTACCCCCACTTGTAGCGCAAAAAAAAGGCCGTTTTCATGAATTTTTTTAAAGAAAACTGCAAAACTTTCTTAATCGATCAATATACCATCTTAAAGAACACATCTTGAAGAACTTTCAGTAATTTTTTTATTGAAAAATATTACATTGTTTAGTGGCAAATGGCCGTCAATGACATAATGTTTTTATATACACGGTTTGCGGTGACCAACATTGCGGCGAAGTGGATCATCTGAAAAAAAAATGCGGATGGATTTAGTCAAATATAAGTATAAACTAGTCTTTAATCGAAGGATTTTAAAAAATATTCTTTTTTCACAAAATGGCGGACAGTCAAAGTTAATGGTTCGATTTTAACGAAAAAAAACGGCCGTTTTTTGGTTATAAAACGGCCATTTTTCTTCGGAAAAAAAAATCGAACGATTAAAGACTACATTTTTATGTATTAAATAAGCCTGAAAAATTTCAAGAAGATCGGTTCATTAGTGTTCGAGTAATCTTGGTCACCGACTTCAGAAATGCCATTTTGAGAAAAACGCGTTTAAAGTTTCAATTTCAGTTCTTCAATTCACGGATTCTTCTCTTTCAACGCTCATATCTCAGTCAATTTTGTTCGGATCGACTTAAAATTTTCAGGACATATTCTCAGATACTTATACTTCAAAAAAATGCAATAAAAAAAAATTGATTTTTTCAAAATCGCAAGTGGGGGTAACCCCTTAAGCCTACCGAAGACCCTACATCAATATCTTTATTCACAATCTCATTAAAAATGCATAAAAATAGCCTTTTTCTCTGCCTTTTGTGAGAAACACTTTTTTGTACGATCTCATCTGTTCGTTTAGTTTGATGCTTTTTTTTAAATGGGACACCCTGTCTATACGAACGAATATATACTTACACATGTAATATATGATTATCGAACGCGGACAACCTATACTTGAACTGTCTCATTTATCATTTTATCGTATCATCGGATCTCAACTTTCTCTTATCACGCCTTCGTTCTTCGTTCCCGTATGTGAGAAGTTTACACACCAAAGTTACGGTATTGCTTCATTCACTCTCTCGCGTAAATTCAAGTCTTCTTTCATTCCGTTACGTCCTCTGTCTTCCGTTTCTCGTTCTTCGTTCGGCCATTCGAAATGTCAACACCGTAGCGATGTGATTTGTATCGTGAGGCAAAGGGCCCCGAGTCACAACGAGATGTTACATCGAGAGAACGTAACGCTGATAATGAGAGTGGCGAGAATCAAAATGAGGATACCGAAGTCTCAGGTCTGGGAGAGCACAAAATGAGCCGACGTAATTGCCGACTCCTCCACGACTCTTCCTTGGCTTGACGTTGAGAAATTTAATTAGCGTCGTGTGCCGCCGCCGCGCGCGCGCGGTTGTAATTATCGACGTACCTGAGATATGTACGCCCTTGTGCTACGTAATAACCGACGACATACCGTAAGAGACTTGGACAGGAATGCACATCGTGTGCTCGTACTCGCGCAAAGCACCGCGCGATCTGAGCATGGAAAAGTACGAGATATAGGGGAAAGGTGCACGAGATGATCCCCCCTAAGGAAGAATGCTCGTAATTTCGAAGATATCCAACATAATTAAGATCTGGAAGCGTTTAGTACTGGCATATTTATCTATCTTACGATTGGTATATCCGAAATATTCAATTTATTACGGTTTCGATAAAAACTTGCATGATGATCATCTTGGACACCCCGGCGTTCAAGATGATTGCTAGGGTATGGACAATACCCCTATTTTGGTATTTTTTTGTTATTTTAGAGAAAATAAGTGAATATAAAAAAAAATTTGCTCGAGTTTACAACACCTTCATATATACTAATTATAGGTATACAACATAAACTGAACTTGCAAGTTAAATTACCTTCACAAGTTTTATCTCACCAACTAGAATTAAACTGAACCAGTCTTCTATAGCCAGTTTTAAGGCGTTACCCCCACTTGTGGCGCAAAAAAAGGCCTTTTTCATGAATTTTTTTAAAGAAAACTACAAAACTTTTTTAATCGATCAATATACCATCTTAAAGAACACATCTTGAAGAACTTTCAGTAATTTTTTTATTGAAAAATATTACATTGTTTAGTGGCAAATGGCCGTCAATGAAATAATGTTTTTATATACACGGTTTGCGGTGACCAACATTGCGGCGAAGTGGATCATCTGAAAAAAAAATGCGGATGGATTTAGTCAAATATAAGTATAAACTAGTCTTTGATCGAAGGATTTTAAAAAATATTCATTTTTCACAAAATAGCGGACAGTCAAAGTTAATGGTTCGATTTTAACGAAAAAAAAACGGCCGTTTTTTGGCTATAAAACGGCCATTTTTTATTCGAAAAAAAAACGAACGATTAAAGACTACATTTTTATGTATTAAATAAGCCTGCAAAATTTCAAGAAGATCGGTTCATTAGTGTTCGAGTAATCTTGGTCACCGACTTCAGAAATGCCATTTTGAGAAAAACGCGTTTAAAGGCAGACTAGCTGGTCGTTTACACACGGATTCTTCTCTTTCAACGCTCATATCTCAGTCAATTTTGTTCGGATCGACTTGAAATTTTCAGGACATATTCTCAAATACTTATACTTCAAAAAAATACAATTAAAAAAATCGATTTTTTCAAAATCGCAAGTGGGAGTAACCCCTTAAATCACTTAGGTATATCAATTAATATTTGTGAGATGCATTATACATTGGTAGTGTAGTTTCGAAACAAATAAAAAATATACTCAACAAAGGTAAAGTAGGTACGTTATATTTGAGTACAAGATGATCTCTACATCTAGAAGGAAATCGTCTTGCTCCAATCTTTTTGATTCGTTGCTCGGTAACATAACCTATAAGTATTCCACTGATACCTCGCCCATCAAAACCCAAATTGAGCATATTATAAAGCCACAAACACAACGAGGTTTGCAACTGACGAGAAGAATGTTCATTTTGTTCTAGCGGATACTACTTACTACTAAATATATGCTATACTTTTTTTCAAAGAGGACTTCAAAAAACCATCGAAAAGAATAATTTTCTCAGTCGAAAGATCTCCGAGCAGGAGCTTTAAAAAACACATAGTCACCCTTTAACCATCACCCTGTATTTGGACGAATATACGAACGTGGGTTTTCAAATTCCAAAATCTTCCCATTCGTTTGAGATTTTTAGTCTCGGCACGTCGCGCAAGATGCCTTACTACACGCAACGAGAAACCAAATTTAAATTCTTCGATAACACTATGCTGATGGACAGACTGTGAAAAAAAAAGTCTGAAATATGATTCACGTCCAGGAGCGTAAAAAGGGGCACGGAATTTTTACCGACTGAGCTGCTGCTTCCTGCTCGCTACGAATCGAACCACGTGCAGCGGGAGGGAGGGGAGGGGCATCGGTCAAGCAATTCCACGCACGTGGACCACTTTACTAACTTGACCTCCCAAAGTCACATGCCAGCGAGGAATAAGCCATTTAACCAATCGGATTTTCTCTTTTATTTGGTACTTATGATCGAGTGTCTTCACCAGCGTGTGCCAGTGGCCGAATTGGTCAACCGGACGGGGACGAGAATGGACAAAAAAAAGTTTAAAAAGTTTGAAACTTGTACTTAAGTTCCGTATGCAAAGCCGAAATTGCAGTGTCCGTACATTTGTTTTGTTCAGACTGAAATTGAACTCTTAGAGGTAGAATGCGATGCTGAGAAAATATTGATCAATTTTTTCTCAGCTCTCAATACGTTCTAGCCCTAAAATCCGTTCCACATGAGAGATAGTGAAAAAAATTGTTGCAAAAATACGGAAATATATTTATCCATTATGATTCATCGAATGTCATTAGTATATTTAACAAAAAAATTATTATTTTTACATGCGTGTAGAAAAAAAATGGAAAGGACGAGGTAAACATTACTCCTAGATCGGTACGAAAATGAGTTTCAAAAACAATTATACTTTTTACGAGCGTGTAGGAAAAATAGTAAAAATGAGATAAGAATTATTTTGTAATCAGTACGAAGAGGAATTGCAAAAGGAATTCGGTAGTCTTTTGTAGTCTGTTTTCTGTCCAATTTTCTTTCTATTTTGATTGACGATTTCGAGAAGTGCGCTCTCAATTCGAAATAAATTTGTCATGACAACACGCGCGGTGTGCACATTTATCAATTCGCCCGATCGACGGTGTAGACACTTCCGATTTGCCTGACGAAATCATTCGACGGGCGACGAGGAAAAAAATGATTGCAAAATTAGAAAGAAATGTTTGCTCGTTGTGACGTAACAAGTTTTGTTATTATGGTGTTAAAATACAACCGTAATTTTTACAACGATATTTGTATGAAAAGAAAAAATAGGTAAAAATTACTCCAAAATTAGTACAAAAAGGAGTAAGTGTAAAAAATATTCAAAGTATTCATACGAATTCCTGTGAATTGAGAAATTGGAAGTTGCATCGTTGGAATGCAATGAAAATTATCATTTTTCAATTCCTCGAATTTCTTCTGGTAAATCTTTGTAACGAAAAATCCCTCAATCATTTTTTTCAGTCATTTCTTTAGAGATCTATTATTTAAATCGACACAAAAGGATGTTTTTCAATATTATTTAAAAATGAGGAAATGAAAGTATAAAAAATAACTTTTGCTGCTTTCTAACGATGCAAAAGACCATATCAGTCGTTTTTTTCCGTCTCTTTTTTTCGTTTACTTTTCTTTCGTTAACCAGCCACGATCTCAATACACCATGAAAAATCGATCGAGCTCGCAATTTATTTTCCTCTGTCTCTCTCAATTTACGTCCCAGAATCATAATAATATATTTTTGATATGACGTACGGAAACGTCTCCTAAACAGCATAAAAACCTGTTTTTCGTATTAAGGAAGAAAATACCTATAAATGGTCGAAAATGACGAAAAATTTCGAGAGTTTTTTCTGACGCAACTACTTGACCAATCGTTTAAAAATTTGTAGGGTATTTTATTGGATATTAGAAGACATGAACAACATTTTTTTTTTAATCGTAAATAAATGTTCATCAGCAGCTTGCAGCCAATTGTTGCTGAACAAATTTTCGAAATTTGCGGCAGCGATAAAAAAAAATCTATTCATCTGATTCATTTCAACCAAAGGTTTTTAGACCCATAATTACAAACCCTCGTCGATGAACCTCCATATTCAATTAAAAAATTAATTAAACAATCATCATTTGCATAAAAAACACAAACATTTTCGGTGAAAATTCGATCTTTTTTTTCTGAGTGCCGCCATTATTGCAATATTCAACTTTTTCTTGGTTCATCGACAGCGTACTTTCATATAGAATGTAATGGTTTTTGAATTTTTTGTTTTAAATTTAAAAAAAAAAAACTACAGCTGCCGCAGTTTGACATCGCGGGGAAAATTCGTTCAGCAACAATTAGCTGCAGGCTGCTGATGAACACTTATTGTCGATTAAAAAAATGTTTTTCGTGTCTTTTAATGTACAATAAAATACCCTACAAATTTCGAAACGATTGGTCCAGTAGTTGCGTTGGAAGAAAATCGCGAAATTTTTCGTCATTTTCGACCATTTATATGTGTCCCCTCCTTAAATATAATTGAGGAAATCCATTCCTAACATACGCAGGAGTCGAATTTTCGACATACCCGCGCACCAATCTATATGTATACATACGGATTATTATTCGAGGTATTTTGCACATGCTGCGGCTTTAATTCGTGACGAGTAAACTACCGAAGGGAAAACGAACGGTACAGCGCGCGTGTGTTTGCTCGTCTGTGTGAAGTCTTCTCCCATGTAAGATTGGAATGCAGATCTGTAGGAAGCTCGTTACTCTCGTAGCAATCGCAAAACTCCGATAGCACAGCGCCACCTACTGCCGTACACAATACGATCGTTAACTCGATTATAGAATGGCATATGTACAGTAGAGCTTTCGCGTTTATGGCGCATGACACACTGCGAAAAATCAAATTAGTGTGCCTGCGCATTGACGTCGTTGCTAATTAATCGGCAGATTTGATCTTGATTTTTTTTTTCGTCTTTTCCCCCGATGTCCCATTTAGCATTTAGCATAGTAGAATATATTGTCTGGTGATTTGAAGGTAAACTTTAAAAAATGGGGAATCTATATTTCTTGAGAGAGATCTCAATCTACGTATATAAAAAAAATTGGTAACTATGGTGCCGAAAATGTTTTCATACGGCTATTATTTTGGAACGTTTGTTGAATTTTCTTTAACACGAGGTAATTGTTTGTACGTGACTACTACTTTTGTCACAATTTTGAAAAGGAACATTATCGTCACTGTTATTCAGAGACGCTTTTCGGTTTATCAATTATTTATTCGCCGCATTGATTCATATTTGGAAGTAAAAGTCCATAACTTTATGAGCTTGAAGTTTCCATCGTTGGAATATAATGGAAATTATTATTTTTCAATTGCTCAATTTTTTTGGTAAACGTTCGTTACGAGAATCCCTGATCATTCTTAAAATCGCTTATTTAGACATCTAGAATTTAAATCTGATAAAAATATTTTGTAAGATAATAAAAATAAGGAAATAAAAGTATGAAAAAAGAAATTTCATTGCATTGCAGCAATGCAAATCTCAATACTATATCACATTGAACATCCGTTGTAATTCAAAATACAATAATGGCCCGTTGAGAAAAAAATTTCGCACAAAAGTTACCTGTTCTTTTAATGGAATAATTTGCCGCATTAAAAAAATTATTTATAAGAAGAAGTAGTCCACTAAATACAAAAGTTATTTCTCAAACTTCTCGTTTGAATCTATTCGATACGTGTTTCTAAATTGGATACAATATATTCATTTTTCACATCTCGCAATACTCATCTTATTTTCTTACGACAATATCACCGATAGTAATAATAATTAGATAAAAATGTCACCATTCTGTAAAGGAACAAAAAAATTCACCGCTCAACTGAATGTCCGATGATTCATTGCTGGCTCCCTTGGATCTCAAAAATAAAATAAATTTAAAAAATAATAGAAATGTCGAAATGATCGAAATTCATTGGTTCGTCGAAATTCCTGTGTGGCTCGATCGGAATTTTTTTTTCCTGTACGATCAGTCATAAAATTTGGTGTGTCCGAAGGGCAAAAAAACACGATTAATCGACGAACGAGAAGTTTCGGAACCTTCGACTGTACTGGCTCTCTCACGTGCGCCCGCAGCACACACTTCTCTATTTCCAACGAAAGCACTCTGCGGCTTCGCCGTACAATATTATACCACGAGATCGCTAATCTCTTCTTCCTCATTACTTGCTTACACTCCGCGTCCCTGTCGTCAACGCGGCAGGAGATTCATTTATCCAATAGCAATTTACAATAGCTCGTCGTCTCCGATCCATCGCATCTACACGCACACCCCTGTACGTATATGAATCGTGAGTCCCGCATGTATTTCGTAACACATTTGCGATTCTAGATTTTTTGGAATTCTTGTCACGGAGAGAAACATTAATATTCATTGATTGTGCAATGTAGAAAAGAATCAACCATCACTGTAGATTTCATATAATTCTTATATAATATAATGTGTACATATATATACATACATAAGAATTATATCAAATGTACAGTGATGGTGGAATATATATATCAAAAAATCAGCACATGGAAATAAAAAGGCTTCTATATATATATATATTTTTTTTTTGTATATATATAAATTTATTTTTTTCTTCATTTCCATACCAAAAAAATCAGCACATGGAAATAAAAAGGCTAAATATATATAAAATAAATATATATAATATAAATATATATATATATTTATATTAAAATAAATATATATATATAAATATATATATATATATATATATATATATATATATATATAAATAAAAGGCTAAATATATATATAAAAAAAGGCTAAATAATATAAAAAGGCTAAATATATATATAGAAGCCTTTTTATTTCCATGTGCTGATTTTTTTGGTATGGAAATGAAGAAAAAAATAAAAAAAATTTTCGCTCATAAAAAATGCCGATTTTTCATATGATCTTTATGATGTTGAAATTTACACCGTTAAAACGCAGTAAAAATGAATCCTTGTTAAATAGCCCATCTTTTTTGCCAGGTTTGGAGTGCAAAAACAGCTGGAGTACAAACACAGTTTTACAGAATTCTCGTTGAAAATCGGTAATCCAAATTTGCTAGAAGCGAATGTTCATCGAATATCCCATATTTATTTTCCGGATTTACAGTACGAAAGACACTTAAGCGTTTTACAGGATTTTTATGCGAAATCGGCAATTTGAATTTGCTGAAAGTGAGTTTTCATTCAATAGCCCGTACTTTTTTTTGACAGATTTACAGTACGTCGAATACTCGAATGCTTTATGGGATTCTTGTTAGAAATCGGCAATATAAATTTGCAAAAAGCGCAATTACATAAAATAGCCCATATCTTTTTGCCAGATTTATAGTACGAAGAACACTCAAACGTTTTACAGAATTTTTATTTGAAATCGGCAATGTAAATCTTTAAAAAGCGGAATTTCATAAAACAGCCCATATTTTTTGGTCACATTTAGAGTACGAAAAACCCTCAAACGTTTTATGAGATTCTTGTTATAAATCGGCAATCTAAATTTTCAAAAAGCGAACTTTCATCGAATGGTCTATACCCCCCCCCCCCATCCCCCCCAAATTTAAAGTACGAAAAACATACAAGCATTTTACACAATCCTCATTTGAAATCTGCGATCTAAATTCCCAAAAAGCTATTTTGGATAACAAACATGAAGAAACGCACGAATGAAAAGGATTTTCATTGTAGTCTAATGATGCAAATTTTAACGTTATTATTTCAGGCCCAATGTCCTGATTTTGAGCGAAACCTAGGAAAATACGCAGGTCTCACTTTTCGCAAGATTTTTTTTTTCAAATACTATCTATTTTATTGATAAATTCCTTTTTATAAAACATTTTGCGCTTTTGGTATCTTACTCGCACGTTTGATACAATTTCTCCATATAAGTTTTTTCTCGCGGCTGCAAAGAAAAAAATAGTGATTTTTATTTTCATCCGTAAATGAATTTTTCGCATTGCCTAGTCATTCATCCGCGAGACTCCGTCACGCATTGATTTCCTCTTATTTCCGAACACCTGGTGACGATTCTGGGTGGCTCCGGATGATCGATCTCTCGATTTGCGGACGCAGCTCCGCGGTCGGCGGTCCTCGTCGATACTCGAGCAAAATGCAAGATCGCCATTATCATAATACGCGCATACGTATTCTCCGGCACATCGGAAATCGTACACGTCGACGTATGTGCAATAGAATGCGGCTCATCCGACTCCGTTTTAATCTGCGGCCCCGGCCTCGTTGTGTCTTCCGTACCCCGTGTACCGAAGCGTGTTGTCTTTCATTTTGACAAGGCTTCAGAAAGAATCTCTTATTTTTTTTTGTTTTGAAACATTTATCACGTAGAATTGCACGGTACACGAGTGCACTTGTGATTTTTGTTTCGCAAAAGTTCTTGTTTCGTCGAATGAAACATTGAAACATTTCATGAACTTAATTGAAATAAAATTTTGAGATGCGGTTCGTAGACAATAAAATGTTGTTCGAATAAAAGTATGAGTGTAATAAAATTAATTATTATTCGAATACAATAAAATAGGATACGATTCGAATAAAACAATATTTCAACTAACATATATGATTCTTCTGAAATAATCTATACGATCAAAATTTTAAAAAATATTTCACAGAGTGAATTTTGATTTCACCAAAATCCAAATTTTTATTTTTTTGAGTATGGTTTTTCCTTCATGGAAGAAAATTTATTGCTTTATCATGCTGTCCAACGATCGATGCCTAAACATGATATTGAAGTTTGCATCGTTGAAACTCAACGATTCTTTTTCCATTTGCACGTTTTTTTAGTGAAGATCAAAGTTGCGGCGAACTTTTATTAACGGACAACACCACTGTGACCCCCTGTTTTTTTGCCATTTTGCAAGAATTTTTTTTTGTGGGAAAAAAAAGAGATATTCGCAAATTTTTTTTTGTTTTGTTCGTTGTTTATTGAAGATACATAAAAAAAAATTTCAAATTTTTCACGCCCCATGGTGACGCTGGGGAAGCTCCCGCGTCAGGTACTGTTGCCTCTGCAGTGGTTCGCGGCGAGCAGCAGAACTCTCTTCAAAGTCGATCTGAAAAAAAATACCGAGTGTTTTCGTTAATAATATGATATTTTGAAGAGAAGTACATAGGGATTTGAAAAAATATTGATTTTTAAAAAATAGGCACGCTTTTGAAATTAAAGGACGATTTTCGAGCAAAATTTCTCGTCGAAAATAGGCTATAACTTTTTTTATTATTGAGATATCGAAAAAATCCTATGTACTTCTTTAGATAATCTAGTTTTATTGATGCAGTCCAAATTTGAAGTCGATCGGATAAAAATTGCTCGAGTTCTGCTGCGTACCGCACTCAAAAAAGTGGTTTTGAGAAAATCGCGTTCAAAGTTTTAGGTTTGTTAATTTATGCGATAAATTGGAAAAAAAATTTTTTACCTCTAATCAGCGATGCCGGCACCATATAGCTGGCCTTCAAGAAGCAAATCATTGTCCCTAGCATCTTTTCTCAAACTTGTAGAGGCTCTTCTTGCCTCTTTTGCAGCGTCTGTGAGCGAGCGCTCCGCCAGCTCGATCCGCGCTGCGTCGGTTTCAACGCAAAAATTGAAACAATTTGGGCCGATAGTTATCCCCAACGTCTCCAAAACTTTCATGAGGCTTCTCAGGCCATCATTGAATAATAATACCGCGATATCAGCTGCAATATCGACGATTTTTTTGCTCCCGGACTGACACTTGGGGGCTATTGCCCATACTGATTTGTTGTAGCTTTCGTTGTTGTTTTGCGTGAAGCCGCCCAAACAACGCTGCAGCAAATCGTCTCTGCTCAAATTTTCGAAGACTGGCGTAATTGCCTCCAATACTTCCTCAGGAAGAGGCGGCTTATGGCGATATTCAGAAATATTACCGCGCTGCACCGCTCCACAAAATATTCAATATCTCCGAAAATAATTATTTTTTCGACCTGGGTCCAACGGCATCTTAATCTTAAATGTATTTTAGATTTTTCTAGATGGTTTTCAAAAAATCGATTTTTCGAAGCCGTCACAGTGGTGTTGTCCGTTAAGATCCTTATTAGGGAGCCGCAACGTAAATCTATCGCGAGACCTTTTGAATAGCAATACAAATGGAGAAAAAAGAAAACGAAAAGAATTTTCGTTGCACTCCAACCATGCAAACTTTAACAGCATTCCTAAACCTCAATAAATGAGAAAATAAATCTTGAAATATATATACGCCCACTACTAAATATATATGCATGTAAACGCACGCATATATGCTTCAAGTGTACTTTGCCGCATCGTAAAGTATTGGATCGCTATGAGGTTGTTTGCAAATTCGTTTAATGTATCCGCTAAGTATACATGAGGTATTCCACGTAAATCCGGTGGACTTTCCTCTGACCCCCGCCAATTCGATTAATTTTTTTAAAATCTGATTCCATTGACTCTGAAAGACACCCTCATCTTTTTTACATTTTGCAAAACAACCCTAAGTATAAAAAAATAAAAATTCCGTAAAAGAACGCCTCGATTTAAAAATCTGAAGAAATTCCAAAAAATGCGTGATTATATGTGACAATTTTCAAGCTATCACCCGCAGTGGAAGTATGATTCTTTCTGTGCTGAAGACGACTTCAATTGATATTAATACCAGAACTTTTTAAATGCTAACGAAAAAATGATACTTCCACTGCGGGTGATAGCTTGAAATAATTTTACATATGACCACGCGTTTTTTGGGATTTTTTTCAGATTTTTAAGTCGGGGCGTTTTTTTTTCGGAAAAAACAAATTTTTTTGACTACGATTGGTTTCGGAAAAAAGTTTAAAAAATCAGGGTGCCTTTCAGAGTCAATGGAATCAGATAAAAAAATTAATCGGATTGGCGGGGGTCAGGGAAAAAGTCTACGGGATTTACGTGGAATACCTCATATGTATATATATATATACATACAGGGTGTATCTCAACTACAAGTTTTCCGTTCGTGAGCATACAAGGTGTCTCTTTCCAAGCAAAACGCTTTTTTTTTAAATGTGCGACAAAAATTGGCCGAGATAATCACGAGTGAAGTTCAACGGTGAGTAAACAATGGCACAGTACTTTCGGCGTCGAAGCGAGCGCGGGCGCGGGTTCGAATCCACATTCGCGATTGTAGATTCAAATTCATTGATTTTTATTAAACTGAAATTGGAATTGAAAGTTAAACCTTTCAATTTGGAATGTTCAAATTTGAATTTCGAACCTTATCCGGTTACCCAAATAAAGTATTAAATAATAAATAAAAAGTGTTGGACAATATTGTCCATTGTTTACTTGAAAGATCTGAAGATCTATAGATCTTTTGAGTAAACAATAGATGTCATTGTTTAAAATTTTTATTTACTATCGAATACCTTATTTGGACGAGCGGATAACGTACAAAACTCAAATTTAAAAATTCAAAATTGAAAGTTCAAATCCTCTTGCCCGAATGTGGATTCGAATCTACACCCGAGCTCCCTTTGACGCCGAAACTACTGTGCCATTGTTTGCTCACCGTTGGACTTTACTCGTGAAAATCTCAGGCAATTTTTGTCGCACGATATTTTTTCAAAAAGCGTTCCGTTTGGAAAGAGACACCCTGTATGCTCACGAACGGAAAACGAGGAGTTAAGATACACCCTGTATTATATTATATATATTATATAATATATTTTACATATACATTATACATACATATACATATACATTACATAATATATTATACATTATACATATATTATATATATTAAATAATTATATAATTATATACACGGAGAGAATTTTTAAGTATTTTTTACGGTGAAATCTCCGTAAAAATTACATAAAAAATTTGAAACCGGTGACAAATGTGCACATAGTCAAAAATTGACACTAGCTTTTAATATTTTGCTTTCATTCATGTAAAAATTTAAGCAAGTAGCATAATTTTTTACATTTCTTTCAGTAAAAATTCTGACACATTCTCATGTAGAATTTTAACAATGAGCTGCCTCAAAATTTCCAAGTTTTTACAGTAAAAATAACCTGGACAAACTTGAAATTTCTAAAATCCCCAGCGAAAAATTAATTCCCTATGATTTAATAAATACTCTATATACTGTATTTCTGAACATTTGTGTTCTTAATGGCTACTTATTTTAGCATATCATCTTTCCGTACCATTGTAGACGTCCTTTATCGAAGTTTCTTTTCACGTTTCTTTGTTTTCTTGCGTAGAACTGCGTAGAACACGTTAGACTGCACGAGACCACGAGGCTTTCTTGGCCCATGTTTCGTACTATAATGCGCATGTGCGGTACCGCTGTTGCTAAGCAACGCGGGTCGGCGTCGTTCGTGCTCGTCATACTGCGTCATACACAAGCACACTCTCACAGCTTGCGTTCACGTATACGCAAGCTCACACACAGAGCTCACGCATACGGTCAGGCGACCTAGCCCTAACTGATTTTACTATAAAGAACGTAAAATTCCGGTGGACGCACGGAAAATTTCGGCTTCCTTTTTTAAATTTTTATGGAAAACACGCAAATTTCTCAATGTTCCACTAAAAAATTTCATTTATATTAGCACTTTTTTAACTTATTGTCGTAATCTTTACGTTTCATGAAATTTTACTATTAATTTCAGTAAAAATTCTGGAAAATATTTTAAATTTCTGTTACGCAAACGTAAATTTCGATTCATTTCCATGAAAATTTATAATTTATTTCCTAAAAACCTGAAGAATTGCACATTTGTCACCGAGTTACTGTGATTTCACAGTAAAAAATTACTTAAAAATTCTCTCCGTGTAATAAAAATATTATATATATATAATATTACCTTCATATACATTCACATACCGATAAGAATTTACAAAGTGACAATTTCACTTGACGCACGGTGGTGGGGCCTCTCGCCGGAAGAGAGAGACAGGAGATTTTTTTCCTACCGGCGTGAAAGTGCTTCCTCTTATACGGAAGTTGCTACATAAACACATAAACGAGCGCTATGAGAATGAAAAGATCGTAATTCATGTCTCGTTACGCGGTAAAATCGTTGACTTGGGCCCTTTTGGCGTCGGTGGCAATCAACACGAACGCCAATCTTCAGCTGAGAATCAAAGAGGCGTAATTACAGGAGTTTTGCAACGCGGTGTTCAGGGACGTTTCGTCTTTTTCGTTTTTGGCGGCCTGCCTCGCGATGTCGGTTTTTTATTCTTTTTTTTGTTCCTCACGAACGTAGCCCCAATTGAGATCGATACTCGCCTCGTGTACGTATAATAAGCTTGTTAATTACACCTTCGCGTGAAAGTGCACCATTACTCGGACTCGGAAGTCCGTTAATTTCGGAGGCGATAGAGGGTCACGGGTGTTTTAAGGATTTCGGTATCAAGATCGCGTCGCGTGAATACAAAAACAGAGTGGAAAGGGAAATTTGAGAGAAGAGAGTGTCGCAGGTCTGTGCATTCTAGAAACGTGTGAAACAGTTTTTTTGTTGCCGGTAATTCGCGTGCTATGATCGAAAAATTGAGGTCGACAATTTGCTTTTAATTGACAATTTCGAGAACTTTCAACGCTTGAGCTGATTGTGCGATAAATTTGTAACGACAACTAGGGCGGTGTGGACGTTTATCAATTTGCGTGATGATATAATTCGATGGGCGATGACGGAAAAAAACTACCGCAAAAATGAGAGTAAATATTTATCTGGTGTGATTATGGTATCATTGTTACATTTTTTAAATATGATTATAATTTTTGCAACTTTATATGTATATAAAGAAAAAATAATGTGAAAACTACTCCGAAATTAGTAGGTAAAGAAGGTATTGCAAAATTTTTAAAAGTATTCATACAAATTTCCGTGAACTCGCTCGTTCTTTCGGTCTCTTTGGGTAGACGTTTTTTTTCTTGTCAATTAACCATTAGTAGGTAAAGAAGGTATTGCAAAACATAACCATGCCATGAAAAATCCATCCAGCACGCAATTTATTGACTCTGTTTTTTTCAATGTATTTCTTAATTCTCAATTTTTCGCAATTAGATTTATAGAAATATATTTTTACTGTGACGTATAGAAACTCCGAGAGGATATTTCTCCAAGGTGAGCGAGTTTTAAAAAGACGGGAAACAAGGTCGGCGAAAAAAACCAATTGGATCGACCGGCGAATGAAATGCATTTAATTCGATGCATTTTCGATCGATTTAAAGTAATTATTTTCACAAAATTCCAGCCTCTGTACTCATAATTCACGTCTCATTTTCACCATTCGTTTGCTTCGCCGATTTATTCCTTTCAACGTATTGCTCTGGCGATTTATTCTTTCCAACGTATTTTTCAGCCGATTTATTTGTCCGAGCTTATTACTTTGCCGATTTATTTTTCCGAACGTGTATTTCTTCGCCGATTATTTTTTTCCAACTTATTTTTCCGCCGATTTGTTCTTCCGCCCTTATACTTCGCTGCTGTATATTTCCGAGCTTATTACTTCTCTGCCGATTAATTTTAGCAAGCATATTTCTCAGCCGATTTATTTTTCCGAGTTTTTTCCTCTGCCGATTTATTTTTCCGAGCATATCCTCATCCGATTTATTTTTCGGGGCTTATTACTTCTACCGATTTCTTTCAGCAAGCATACTTTTCCGCCGATTCATTTTTCCAAGTTTATTCCTCTGCCGATTTATTTGTCCGATCTCGTTTCTCCGCCGCTTGATTCTTCCAAGCTTATTTCTCCGCGTATTTATTTTCCCGAGCTCATTCCCCGGCCGATTTTATTTCTCCGAGCTTATTTCTCCGCCGATTAATTCTTTCCAACTTCTTTCTCCGCCCATTCATTTTTCCGAGCTTATCGCTCCGCCGACGTATTTGTCCAAGCTTATTCAGCTGCCGATTTATTCTTCCCAATTTATATGCCTCCGCCGATCAATTTTACCGAACTTATTTCTCCGCCGATCCTTGCTTTTCTCGACAATACGATACTCCTAGTGATTTTCCGAGCGCCGCGGTCGATCGCCCCGCGCGTGCATTTCTCCAGTGCCAAATTTAGAACGATCCAAACGTAGGAAAAAGAGATCGATCGACCGCGGGATAAACGTCGAGTTGCTCCCGCGGCAATTGCAAGCCGGTACCTCTCGCGTTTGGCGCGGACTGGTTTTCGAACGCTCGCATTAATTAACTATATATATATATATATATAAGCACACGTTCGACAAGTTTTGCGATATAGCTTTCTCGCAAAGACGCGATGTGTCACTATGCGCGCGCCACCGATCGCTCGAGTGCACTTTGTCCCGATCATTCTCCTCGCACGGTTTACAATTTCGCTATACACGTATGCACGAATGTGGAACTCCGATAGTGACACCTCGCGTGTCATATCTGCCGAGATATTCAGAGCATTTTTCTCTCTGTACTTATTTTATTCAGCCGATTACTCTCGATGTTGTGCGAGTTTCGCCGACTCACGTAGTGAAGTGTATACGGCTATCGGTAAAAAATTTCCTATCGCAAGATCGGGGCCCGATTTCTCGCGCGGACAGGCTTGCACGTGAATTTACTGCGTTGTTCGTCAATTTCTATACGTGTATATATATGGGCAATTTTTTTGAATAAACGACCGGCTTTCTTTGCGGTGAGTGTAGATCGAAATCGGTATGAGAGGTGATCTCCCTCTCGCTTGGCATTGGCCCGAGGTGATCCATCGCACGTACGTGTATGTCTCTGTGTATGTATAGCGTATTCATGAATTTATACTTACGTACGATCGTATGAACGTAAACGTGTGACCCGCTTTCAAGAAACGATCTCTTGCTCTGCGCACAGAGATATATACAAATACGAATACACACACGTGGGTGGCCAGTGAGCATTCCCCAAGAAAGACGCGATTTCAGCAATTTCTTTTCTCTTGGGGTTTTGTCACTTGCGACAAGTGGGAATTTCCTGAGGAAAAAGAAAGATATGTTGCCAAAATCGAGTCGCTGTTGAGGGAATATATAATTTTGGTGGGCTTAGTTGATTTTAGTTGACTTTAGTTGATTTCAGTTTTCACATCACAGCCAGACGCGTAGTTTAGCTCTGATTTCGATGGGAATTGTTGTGACCAGTGGACAATTTTGTGTCGAAAGGAACCTTGCCTAATCCATGCTAAACAGAAGAAAAATTGGTTCCGTCAGATTTGCAATCGCCAGGTTAGTCGGACCATTTCTTTATTTCTCGCTCAAATGGATTGAGCAAGGTCTTATTCAATGCAAAATCGTTTTGTGGTCACGAATTTCCCGGTCCCAGCTTTCCCTCGTCGTTGTTTGGGCCAAAAAAGCAATTTTTATCTATAAATCACTGGTGGACACTTAGAGAAAGTCCGATCGATTCCCCATTGAAATATTTGTGTTCACCGAACGACTTCCCACGCTAAGATTTGGTGGGGGTTCGTCAGGTCCTACCACATACATATAGAAATTTGATAGGGACGTCACACGCAGGGAGTCCCCATTGGAATCCAAGTGGATTCCACCCTATATCCTGATCAACCCTGTTAAAGAATTGTTAATTTGAAATTCTCAAACGGAATTCGCTAGATCTCCTGAAACAAAAATCCTTTCTTGATCCCGTGCACAAATTTGTTGGGGAATCCCAAGATGCACCGAGATCTCTATAGGGATTTGTTAGGGGCACTGCACATAGGGAGTCTTCGTTGGGATCCAATTGGATTCTGCACTTTTCTCCTATGAACGCCGTTTGAGAAGTCTTACCACGTTCGAATAGAAAATATGTGAAAAGTAACAAGAAAAAGTCTGAGTGTTAAAACAGAACCCGCACACTTCGTGAGTATGTACATGTGTGGTGACATTGTGTCAAAGTGCAGTAATATGAATAACAAACGATAATTACGGTGGATTTTTAGTGCTGCGATTCAAATGGATTTTTAAGATTTACTTTTTAAAGCGATTTATCCTTTTTTTTTCAAATAAGTTGTAAAGATTTTTAAAGATTCACTTATTTTGTATACGAATATATTGTGCTCAGAAAATTCAACGAACTGAATGCGATGGGATCCATCGAAAATCGTATCGGATTATGCTTGATAATGTAGGAATCTTTTGGGATTAAAATTGGATTCGTCCATTGGATTTCAATAGGAAATCCCATTTAGAATCCAATGTACGAGCGTAACGTTTTAGTATATAGGGATCCAAAGCAATGGCCAATTGGATACCTACGAAAATTTCTGTACGGTTTTGCATCGAAATGGACCTCGCCCAATGCATTTGAAAAACGACTAAAACACGGTCCGGGCTAACGGCACCGATCGATTTGAATTACGATCGAAAAATGGCCGGACTGCAATCACAATCGACACTTTGGCTGGACCACTTTTCACTCTTCTCTCGAATGACTTTAGCGAGCTCCGCAATAGTTTTTTTTTCTACAATTTTCATCCAACAATCACACCAAATTGCAACTCCGTCGTGGCAAAGTCCGCGCGAAAGATTTTTCCTCCGACTGACCCATCGAGCTTGACGATACTCGTTAAATCGAACAAGAGAAAGGCCACATTCGCCAGAATTTTATGCCATCGTCTTTTTGTACTCGTCTCGTAAGTAACGAGCCACGTTCGGATGGTGCGCGTGTATAATGGAAAACGCACGGAAATTCAGACGCTGCGTGGATGATAAACTTGTTTCGTGCGATGATAAAAGAAACAAACGTGGAAAAACGTTTATAGCGATTGGGAAAATGAAAGATTATTATTTGCGCCAGGATGCGCTCCGCGCCCGAGGGACCTCAACGGAACGTCGCAAGAGCGCGTTCTTCGGGGCGTTACGAACACTTGATTGCAACAATATGGAAAAAAAACGTACTCTCAGGCTGCGGTCATCCACACGTATCCGCAACTAAGGCGCGTAAACACACACGCACTCGCAGACACATCAAATTGTTAATTGATCTATCTGTGAATGCTGTTGCACATTTACAGCTCCATCGTGTGTGTTTAGCCCCCCCCCCCATATATATATATATATATATATAAACATATAGATATTTATACAGGGTGTCCTGTTATGAATGCATAATCCTGCAACTGACGATAGGTCAGATCATGTCCTACAATATGCGGAAATTTTACATTAGTAAAAGTGCCACAGTTTTCGAGATTTTGAACTTCATGTTATTTTTGGAAAAAATAATCTGCTTTTGGTTTTTCGCATGCCATTTCTACAAATAATATGAATAGTCGATAACTAAGCAACTTTTTAAATATTAAGCACGCTATGCGTACTGCATTTTTTTTTTACCGCAGGCTATCAAAGTCGGATGTTCGAATTGGTTCGTGTGAAAATTGTGCATGAGATCTTTTTTTCATAAAGTTTACTTATGTTTAATTTAACATATAAGTTTATTTTTTTTTAACATTTTAATTTAAACATTTAAGTTTAAAAAATATACGTTTTGAGGTAAAACAAATAACCACGAGTCTTTTTAAAAAACTGGATCAAAAAAGGTATCATTTGTAGAAATGGCGTGCAAAAAACCAAAAGCAGATGATTTTTATCTCTAGAACCGTAGGAATTTTACTAAACTGAAGTTTTAGCGTATAGACGAAACAATTGTTTTCATACATTTTGACATAAAATGAAGTTCTACATCATTCCATATGAAATAAATGCTCTGCATCGACTTTTAATATACTTAATAAAAGTGCATCTTATATCATATAATCATGTTTTGCAATAGAAAAGAAATTTACATATATGTATGTATGTTGAATACAAATTTGGTAATTATGTATTTTTTGTATGTTGTACTCAATTGTTACATATATGTATAATTGGCATATTATACAGAATTGAAAAAAATTGCAAGAGACTGCAACTCAAGCAGACGTGACTCTCGAAAAATCTGACGTTTTATTCAGGGACGGTGTCAAAATGGTACTCGACGTAGCTCGAAACGACGCAACTCGAGGACTCTCTGAATGATAAAATAGTTAAAAAAGAAATTTCCATGTTTTTAGCCTAGAATCGATTTTCAGAAACGGTGCAAACACTTACTTCTATAAAGGTGCTCAAAGTGATGGCCACGACTTTCAATACATGCTTGCAGTCTGATTTGCATTGATTGTACGGAGTTTCTTCCCGTCCGATTATCGAACGAATAAGCGTATGTTATTCGTCCGGATAGCGGCTCCGTTCACCCCGTATTTCCAGTAGGCGAACGTATTATTGTGATTCGTGTAAGCTTGTATCCGGACGAATGACATATATATAATTGTCCCGATAGAATGTGTTAAATTGTTAAATAAACTATCCGGAAGAATAATTTACACGTAGTCATCCGAAGAAAATCTTTATAATTTTGTTTGGGTTTGGGTTGGTTGGTTGTGTTTGGGTTGGTTTATTGTGTTTGGATTGGTTAGTTGTGTTTGGGTTGGTTCGTTTTGTTTAGTTTTTTGTTTTTTTTTTGGGGTTTGTGTTGCGTGGGGTTGTTTGCGTTTGGGTTTGGGTTGGTTGGTTTCGTTTGAGTTTGGGTTTTTCGGGTTTGTCTTTTGGGGTGGTTTATTTGGGTTTGTGTTGCTTGGGTGTGTTTGTTTGGTTTGGGTTGGTTGGTTTGGGTTGGTTGGTTTGGGTTGGTTGGTTTGGGTTGGTTGGTTTTGTTTGATGTGAGTTTGGGTTTTTTTGGTTTCGTTTATTTGGGTTTGTTTGCGTTTGGGTTGGTTTGTTTGTTTCATTTACGTTGGTTGGGTTTGTTTTTGGGGGTGGTTAGTTTGGTGTTCGGACTTATTTTTAAGTCCAAATGGTGAATTTGGTGTTCGGACTTATTTTTAGTGACTTATAACAAGTAACTAAGCTTAACTAAACTTTAGTTACTTATACAAGTAACTGAAGTTAACTAAACTTTAGTTACTTATAACAAGTAACTGAAGTTAACTAAACTTTAGTTACTTATAACAAGTTACTAAAGTTAACTAAACTTCAGTTACTTATAACATGTAACTGAAGTTAACTAAACTTTAGTTACTTATAACGAGTAACGAAAAATAAGATAAAACACTGATAAAAATCCGTGATCCCATCCGAAAAAAACAGCTGTGACGCTGAAATCTCCGAAGTTTTTCCACCTTGATGAACCTCGTAGCCACCACTTGATAATCCTCCTCGAACTATGCAACTTTTACGGGCAAAGTTTTCTAAACCTCATAGATTGAAAAATGTTTCCACCGCTGATAGTTGTTGGCTCACCCGGTATATATATACATACACCTGTACACACCTGTAGATATACACCTGAAAAAAATAATCACGATATTTGTACTCGCAGTAAAGAAAGAGGAAACCAGTGAATGTCGTGCTTTGCACACGCATACACCATACGTTCCATTGATAATTTCGTTGCTCTCTACCATTCTTTGTTTTTATTCATCTCTCTCACTCTCTCTCTTTCTCTCTCTCTCTCTCTCTCTCTCTCTTTCTCTCTCTCTCTCGCTCGCTCGCTCACTCTCTCCCCTTCTCTGACACCCACGCACGTACGCAACTTTCTCGGCATATGCACAGTACGACTTCGTTTTACCTTATAAATGTAACACCGCCGTGCCAGTAATTTATTTCAACACTTTTTTTTTTTAATTAGATCTCAACCATATTACCGCGCGCGGAACAATAATAATTCTGCATGAGCATCGTTATTTTTGTTATAGCTCGATATGTAATTGACTATCATTAAAGAGTTATTGATTCGATCACTCTTCGGAATGTTTCATCGGGGCAGTTCGGTCATTATTTTGAATAAGTGCCGCTTGCGGGCTCATCGGCGAACGCGATCGTGACTCGCTGGGATTTATAAACGAGGAAGTGAGAGGGAGCAAGAGGGGGATGGGGGAAGGGAGCGAGATTGAACTCTCATTAATTCGCTCTGGCGTATTACCAAAAGGTCAGTCGGTCGTAATATCGCGAATATAACGGATTACTTCTTCCTCCTTCGCTTCTTCTTCTTCTTTTTTTTTTCTTCTCGTGAACCGTCAACGCGCATTCCCCTGCATGTACGAAAATGTGCGAGGTAATCCGCGTTGAAACATCAGCCTTGATTGATTCTTGACAGGAATAAAAAATAAATTAAAATTTTCGTTCAGAGGTTAAATCGCCGATTACTGTCCGACGCTACCATGACAGGACGTTGAATATCGTAATTAATTTCTTCAGAAAGATTTATCGAATCGCACATTTATAATTAAATTTCAATTACGTTCGGTTTTTTAAAAATAAACCGTACTGGGTCGGTCCGAATGAATTTTGGGTAAATATTCGGAAATGGGGCTCCTGCTAGAATCAGGTTAATTTTCTTCAAAGCTTCAAACAAACCCAAACAACCGAAACAACCTCAAAAAACCCTAACAAAAATTGGCCTGATTCTAGCCCGAGCCCCGCTTCCGAATATTTACCGAATTTTGCAGTACCGAACAGAAAAAAAAGCTTTTCATTCGAAAAATGGAAATGTATTACAGCTGATCAAAGTTTCCCGCTAACCAAACGGATTTTTTTTCTCGTCATCGCACTTTCTCATCTCGTGAGGGCAGAACAATCGCGGATGAGCCGCGAGGTTTCCTTATTCCTGCATGAAGCGAGTGTCGTCGTATATACAGGGCGATTCACAACCACCACGGTTCCCCTGGCTAGCAGGGTGTGTCATTGCGAGCTTAATACGTTTTTTTTTTTAATGTAACGGGATAAAAATTGGCCGAGATATTATGATATTGAAGTTTGCGTCGTTGCAACGTAACGAAAGTTTCGTAGCCCAATTTCTTTTTGACACATCCAGCCCTCCAAAGTCACTCAAAAATTTTCCAGGATCCTCAACCCGTAGTAACCGCATCTCGGTTGAAGATACATCCAGGTGTAGAAGTATGAAACCGAAATTTCCCTATAGATGGTGGTAGCCATAAGTTTAGGGACCGTAAGACCGCTTCTGCAGCGCCATCATCTTCCTCTAACAGCTGACGAAGATTTTCAACACACAACAACCCAAATTCCCTACACCGGTATATTTTTCTATAAACTTAAACATGTCGAGTTTTGTGCCTACGAAGTACGATTTGCGGACAGCATTGGTATTCTTTTATGATTTGAAGAAAACTCCTGCAGAATCGCATCGAATGCTTGTCGAAGCTTACGGTGAACATGCTCTTGGGTTTGTTTGGGTTTGTTTGGCTTGGAACATGCACAGTGTTCCGAGTGGTTCAAAAAATTAAAAAGTGGTGATTTTGACATGAGAAACGAAGAGCTTGGGAAACCAGTGAAAAAGTTCGCAGACAACGAATTGCAAGCCTTATTGGACGAAGACGATACTCAATGTCAACACGAACTCGCGGATCGATTGAATGTGACGCAGAAAGCCGTCTCCATTCGTTGTTATCATTTTCAAACAACCGACGTGTAATTTTTACAAAAAAATTCCGGTTTCATACTTCTACACCTGGTACGTACCACACTTGTGCGATTTGGAATTCAGCATTTTCAGAGTACTATTACTTTCGTATAAATAATCCAAAAAAATTCGATAACCAGTGTTTCTTGGGGCAAAAATGTCCCGGGAATCCAATGGTCATGGTCTTGAATCCAAAAATAGTATTTATGTGGTAAAAGTTCGTGACAATTAAAACAAACATTCACAGAGAGTCACAAACGAGACATTTTAGGTGGTGCAAATTTGCACCTGTGTGGTAACCACGGGTTATTATAGATTTTCAGCCTAAATATAAAAGAAAAAATTTTTGATGATAATCCTCATGAACAACTTAGGAATTGAAAGGATTTTTCATTGCGTTCTAACAATGCCAACTTCGACATCGTGAAGTAATGACGTTGAACTTTGCATCGCTGGAATACAACGAACATGATTGGGTTTTCGATTCCGCAGATTTCCCTTTGCAGATTTAAGCTACGATTTAACGGGTCATCCCTCTCTGGAAGCCCAATTTGAAGGGCCGGCGTGATGATTTTTTTTTCTAGTAACACATTGGTTGGGATAAATTATTTTTTTCCCAGCATGTTGTACATATGTTTGTGGTTGGTTGTGGTGGAAAAAAACGTATTTTTTTTCGGAATAAAATCTTCCAAAGTGTTCGTGGTGCTGCTGTTGGCGTTGCAGTCCTCCAGCCACGAGGTCCGAAACGGCGGCACATACCAGGGTCAAATGCAGTCTGAAATGAAAACAATAAAAAATCTCTTTAAATATATGCAACTGGCTAGGGTTCGCGATCCACTTTTCGAAATTTCGAAAAATATGAAAAATGACAGCTTCTTCAAAGAAAACCTCATTTTTCTCTTTAAAAACAGCATGCTGAAATCATTGTTATTGGCCAATGGTTTATCCAATGAAAAAATGCGATCGTGAACTGAAAAAACTACTGTTTGACCGCTAACTGTGCACATTCAAGCCAATAGTGTGAAAGTTACTCAAGATATCAATCCCGCCATGTCAAGATATGTAGTTTCGAGGATTGCGGTAGAATATTCATAAGTCGAATTTCCCTAACCGAATATCCATAAGTCGAAGATCCATAAGTACGAATATCCATAAGTGAGTATAGAGTATAAATGAGTACCAGAAATGGCGGGAGGTAGAGGAAAAGTGAGTATACAGGATGAGTATGAGTAGAAATGAGTGCGAAAAACAAACCCAAACAAACTCATTTCTACTCTATACTCACTTATGGATATTCGACTTCTGGATATTCGACTTATGGATATTCGACTTCTGGATATTCGACTTATGGATATTCGACTCATGGATATTCGACTTATGGATATTCGACTTATGGATATTCATACCTATGGATATTCGTCCTTATGGATATTCGTACTTATGGATATTCGTACTTATCGATATTCTTACTTATGGATATTCGATTTATGGATATTCACTTATGGATATTCGACGACAGTGAGTTTCGAGAACGTTCAAAGTTTTGGTACATATGTTACACGATCTTGGGAAACATTGTCGTCTTACCGCTACTCGGCGATTTCGGCACCATACGAGTGTCCTTCCTCATCATCGACATCGTGTTGCACACCTAATCTATGCAAGCTGCATAGCAGTTCGGCCTTCTTTTGAGTGTCCTTGTGCTTTGATGTCCATTTCCGTGACACGCGAATCATCCTTTACCCAACGCACACTGTTCCACTAAAATAGGTGTAACTTCCTCAATTTGTAGAATTTCAGGGTCCGGTTGGTCTTAAAATATTCTTGAAAGTTCACACTATAACAATATGCAAAAAAAAAACAATTTTTTTAAGTGTGCAAAGCGGGATTCCCTCTTAAGATTTGGCAGATTGAACTCCGCACATCTTTTTCAGAACTCACATTTAGCGATCTACGAAACAACTGCAAAATATGATTTTGAATAATAATGAAAACAGGAAATTAAAAAGAATTTCCCTTGCATTCCAACGATGCAAACTTCACCCTCATTACTACTCGGACTTTAAACCTGAATATCTTGGCCAATTTTTGTCGCACGCCATGTAAAAAAAAAGCGTTTTGCTCGTCATGACACAGCCTGCATTCTCCCACGAGGAGAATTAGTAATTGTGAATCACCCTGTATACACACGGATTCTTTCTCTTTTCGCCTTATCGGAGATCTCGCTTCCTCACACGGATGAGCGTTGCTTATTTATCTTCTCCCCCTTTCCTCTGGTCGCGAAGAGTCGTCGGAAAGCGTGGGATAGCAGCAATTCAAACTGTAGTGCATATAACCCTCGCGCGCTCTTAGTCCTCGTGGAGATTCTCCGCGTGAGAAAGATGATAAAATATTTCACAGGCTTTCGTGCGTATATTAAGCGCGTGTATATTCATTGCTCCCTTCCAATTCTTCCTCCCCTCTTATCGCTCGCCCCCCACTCGCTGACGTCCCCGTCGCTCCGAAATCCGCAAGGGCCTGAGTAGGCCCATTCAACGGCAGACCCAACGTGACGCTGAGCCTCTCCGATGGGTAGCAGTCGGCGTATGCGCACCGCTCCAAAGCGGCAAAGTAGGGGCGAGAGGGAGGGTGGGAGGGTGGATGTGGGGAGAGGATATTTTGAACCCGTTATGTCCGTGTAATGTTGAGTATCGGTAGATCTGCCTGTTTCGAGACTGTCCTCGAAGTTGGAAGTCTTCCACCTTTCTTGATATATATTAGGACGTTGAATAAGTTCTCGCTGTTTTCCAACAGATGGCGTTAGTAAAACTGCGTGCGTGCAGTTTCAGATGGTCACGCATCTATAAAGAAGTAGGGGAAGTCCGGGCAACATGATAACGCTAAGGTCTTGTTCAAATAAAACAATACTACTACGAAGTTGGAAGTCTTCCACCTTTCTTGATATATATTAGGACGTTGAATAAGTTTTCGCTGTTTTCCAACAGATGGCGTTAGTAAAACTGCGTGCGTGCAGTTTCAGATGGTCACGCAACTGTAAAGAAGTAGGGGAAGTCCGGGCAACATGATAACGCTAAGGTCATGTTCAAATACAACAAGACATATATGAGTCAGTCAGCTTCAATTATTTTTTAAACTAATCAACATTTATTAATGTTTTAATTTTGGAAGCAAAAAATTCAGTCTTTCTGATTTGTACAATACAATATATATTTTTTATTAAATGTTTATTTTTTCCATTTTACCCCGTATGCGGGGCAAGATGAAACAGCGCTGGGATAATGATTGGTCACGAATTATTGGCATCTTTCGCATATAAACGTGGTTTCATTCTCAATACTATCAATTTGATAAGCCAGTCGTCAAAGTTCTGTAGGATTAGTCCGAATAATCTTGCTTCCATATCATTTTGATAATTTGTAAGTTCTTTTTCTGCCCCTGGTAGAAACACCGGTTGAAGAGGAACCGAATGCTTTACTAGTTTCATTTCACCCTTTACCGTACGTAAATAGTGGCACGTTGTAGAATGTTCCAGCTTTGCGATAGCTTGTATTCATCTTGCCCCATTAGACGGTTAACGAACTAACAAAAAATCGTGCAACAACCTTGAAAATTTCTGACAAACCGTTCTTATTATATTAATAATTGGTACTTTCCTTTTGTTTACCTACCTGTCTCTAATCATTATCAATAACTCCAATAAACTGAAACGATCAAACGTCAAAAAATCGATATTGTTTTCTCACTCGACTCGCGTGCTTCCGCCACAGTTGATACTTCCACACTCATTTACCTCACCGCCACACCTCCAAATTCCAACGGGACTACGGTGCTCGCACACACTGTTTAGTGGCTAGGCTCATGATACACCTTACCCCGCGTATTCGTCTTGCCCCGAGTTCCTCTAATATAAGCAAGCTTGAAATTCAGTGTATGTCATTTCGCCGAAGGGTAAACAACTTTTTTTTTTATTGTGTCAAAAATGTCAAATTTCGTGCCAAAAAAGAGTTTTTGCGGGGAATTTTACTGCACTATTTTATTTTTTTAAATCCACAGGAGCAGCACACAGAATTCTTGTTGAGACTTACGGCGACCAAGCTCTGTCGGAAACAACATGCAGAGATTGGTGTAGGCGCGTCAAAATAATGATTTTTATCTGTTGAATTGGAGACATTACTTCATGAAGACTCGTGTCAGACGCTAGCTGAACTTGCAGACTCATTAGGAGTTGATCACAGAACCTAGTCCAAAAACCCACCACTTTTTAACGTAGAATATGAATTTTTGACTGAAGGTAGACGGTCTCGTACTGAAAGTCAGCCCAATAAAATGTTGTCCCTAAACTCGCCCCGACCCCAAGAAATAGGGGTTGAAAACGTAAAAATCGCCGTATCTCGATAATTAATAGCCTGATCAAAAAAAGTTTTCAACAAAAATTGTTCGGAACAATAAAATTCGTATTACGTTGTCTGACGTCCAACCCCCTATCTTTGAAAATAGCGGCACAAAAACGATTCGAAAATTCGGGATTGCTGCGTGCGCGAGCGGGGTAGACATATCGCTGCGTCCTTGTCTGGGTCAGTGGTGCTCTCGTGTTTTTCTCGTGTTTTTGATAACTTTATACGTATTTTATACTTAAAAAAATAGATTCGAAAGAATCCGGCGCTAAAGTTCAAATGATTAAAATACTTATATCAGTGTAGATGATTCCCGATCGCTTTTAAAATCTCATAAGAGAAAAGGGCATACCCGAAAGAGAAAAATGGAAACCTATGTTACGGGGAAACTAAGAAAATGCTTTTTTCTCGAAAACTATAAAAGATCGTAGAACATGCACGGGAGTCATCCGTATAGGTATTGGGATGAGATGTCTAGATTTTCCTTTTGGCCTCCACTTTTCGAGCCACCTTATATATATATATATATATATATATATATATATATATATATATATATATATATATATATATATATATATATAAAAGTATGTATGTATATAGGGCATATACGCGAGACAGGTCCGTAAGGGAATCCGCGGTAACCGTTATCGTTGTACCTCAGTATACAGAAAGGAGACGAACAGATCGTCGATCCACCGAAGGGGCCAGCCAATAATTTTTTTTTCCGACGTAGACCTGTCCAATAAAAATTCAACTTCGAAATTTCCATCAATAGCACCAGGGCGATTTCTGCGAGAACAAAAATTAATTATCACAATAATTTTCAAATGTATGCAATTTATAAGGCACATACTTATGGAAACTTTTACGAATTTGCCATTTTTCATAAGATGATTGAGGCCAGACGGCTGATACTTAAAATGTCATTTTTCACCTGGAAAAACGATGGTAGTGGAAAAACTTGTGGAAACGTCTCGACGTTGAAGTTACAACGGACATATACGTACGTCTACGTAACGAGAGAAAAAAACTGTCAACATTCTTCGACATTCGACGATGAGACGTTCACGAGGCTCCTTTAAAGGGATACCCGAACGACCACGTGTATAACGAGCTCTACACCGGAGAAGTAGTGTACTACATGCCAGATATGCGATACGAGGGGATTGGATCATGACGCGACGCTTCTCGCGCTACGAACCTATAATTCTCGTGTTTTTTTTTTTTTCAAGGCGCACGTTTCGCTCAACAAAATCGCGCACGAATCAACTCCGGGCCCATTCACCCGCGATGTGCACTTGCTTATTGTTCTACGTGTCGTTCTAGATATCGACGTTTCGTCTACGCGCAGGTACACGTGACCGAGCGCCGCTCAATTTTATCTACTTTGTTTCCTTTGGATTCGAGGTTTTTTTTTCATTTCTGGAATTATCGACCCTTTTTTACATTGAGATGAGATTTGTTTGATTGATATTTGTTTCGCGGAAAATCGAAGGAACTTTGACCGAATTGGGATTCACGTGATATTACGTCAAATTGAAACGTATAGAGCAACACTAGCCATGCGCGTATAATAGTGAATGCGGCTGAAATATTATTTTCAATTGATTTTATTTAACCTTACATTGACTCACTGGGTCATTCGACACAAAAAAATGGAAATTTTTCCATGATTTTTTCGAATGATTTAACTTTATATTTTTCGAAATTTAATTATTCAGATATATTAAGAAATGTTTAATCGGTATCCCTGATTTTTTCCCAATAAAAGCCGACCGAAGGGTTGTTAATGGCAAGGGGATGAAGTACTACTCGGGTCAAATTGACCCAGTGTGGCGAAATCGTGGCTAAATATACGGGTGTCAACGAAGGGTTAAGGGCTTACGCTTCGTTGAAATTTTTGAAAATATCGATTTTTGATTTTCGACGATATTTTAAAGTATAACATTTGAAAAATATTGTCGGAAAATTCAAACTGGATCCGTTCAAAATTGAGAGACTTTTAGGCGTTTATAGGTAGGTCCCGCGAACCGGCGAACTTTAAACGTGACTTTTAAAGTTCGCTAACTGACTAACTGACTAACTGACTTTTTCCGTTTCAAAATCGGTGATCACGATATACAAAAAAATTACTGCAGCGATCGACTTTGAATTTTACAAGCTTCTTTTGCATATAAAATAGCAGTGCTTCAACGCAGATTTTTTTTTTGATGCACAGTTTTTTTAATCAAAGAAAGTAGATCGTTTTTTTCACCAAAAATCAACACTTTTACTATAGACGGCGGCTATTTTTTTTCAATAATCAATATTTGATTAAAATCTCCGTTAAAATTTTTAACCAATACTAGAAACGATACCCTTCAATTTAACCAAAAAATATTTACAAACCGGCACAAGTTGGCCCAGAAAAAATAATTTAGCCTGTAATTACATATTACTATTGTAATATTAACTATTAAATATTGTAATATTCAACTACAGGCTGAACTGAGTTACAATTTCGTTTAATATGATCTATTATCAGAAAATTTTATAATTCATCTGAAGAACGAACAAACACACGCATACATATATGTATATATATATATATATATATATGTATATATATTCATGTATATATTGTTGGCACCGAGTTCATTGATCTTGGACACATCCTGTGGATCCGTCAGAGCCTGCAAAGCCCCCAACTAGGATTGCAGTCATTCACGGATGTCGGAACCACAAATGTCTTTTGGCTCGACAATCGTGACCTATTTGCGATATTACATATGCGATAAAAAGCTACCGAAGCGGAAACGGCTAAGCCAAAAGTAGAGAGCCAGTGCCTTAATAATGTTGCCGCACTGTAGTAGGGACACGTCGTTTCCTTCCCAAACTCGGATTCGGTAAAACGAGGCGAAAAATAATATCGGCACGAAGCTGGGTCGATACAAAGTGATTTCGTTGCCGCAGTGGTCGTCTTCCGATCATCAGTCTCTAACATCGAGTCCTATGCTGGCTATGTATTAATATAGAATAATGGTCTTGAAGTTTGCATCATTCTTTTGTCTTACCTTTCCTTTGTTTATCATTTTTCCTTCGTTTCTAATTTTTATTATTACTCCAAATATTTTTTGGACTTTCGGGTTGCGGAAGTTTTTTTTAATCCTAAAAAAACATTTGAGTAATTCTCGTAGCCTATAAATACCGAAAAAAATTGGTTGTAAACGAATTAATGATACAGAGTGAGTATAGTGAAGGTATTTGAATGTACAAGTTTTAGTGAGTGTTCTATTCCTCGAAGATTCTTCAAACGTGAACTAGAAATGAGATCGAAGGCTGCAACGTTGGAAGGCGATGAAAATTATATATTTTTTTTTGATTGCTCGAATTTCTTTTGCTAAATCTTCGTCATGAAAATCCCTTAACAATTTTTCAAGTCGCTTATTTAGGTATCCATAATTCAAATCTACAAGAAACGATTTGGTAAAACACTGAAAATGAGGTAATATATATTTTTTTTCGTTGCATTTCAGCGATACAAACTTCAAGACCATATTGAGAATGCATCAGTCTTACAGAAACGTCATCATGGCAATGAAGATCGGATGCACTATTGTTCCGTTTGTTCTAAGCCTTTCTGCAAAATTTTTCATCGATTAGCGAACCCGCTGAAGAATTATCAAACTTTTATATTGCAGTAGCTTTTCATACCTCGACTCTCAGACATGAGAAAACTCTATGAGAACAAGCATAATGAAAAAATTGTCCGCAGCGTTTTAGATTTTTCGCGCACGTAATTTATGTAAGAATGAAACTTTTTGGAAAATTTCACAATCCTTCGCTACGTAATTGCAGTGCAATTACTTCCAGTGTACTGGATTCCTGCTCATTCTCTCGTTCTCCCATACATCATTGCCCAACTGTATAGCAACGCTGTAAACCGTTGTATGACTCGACACTTTTGGCATATTCACTCTCGAGAGTGTTGCCAAATATACCTACAGTCGAATATCAACAAATACTGGTGAAGCAAAAATAAGAAGAAAAACCCTAGACGAAAAATTTGATTTGGATCTATATACTATGCCGCCCACGACTGATCCAAATATACGTCATATAGCAAAAAAATCAAATTCCCACTACCCTTGGCTGCAAATGACGACCTCAATGTATTTAAAAAAATTATCAATCATAATAAAAAAGAAAAAATAGAAAAGAACTTTCGTCGCATTCCGACGATGCAAACTTCAACGCCATTTTTTTGCTTCAATGAAAAATATTTTTTTTAAACTAGAAAAAACCACTCCATCTCGTGAGGTTGAAGTTTGCATCGTTGAAACGCAATGAAAATTCTTTTGGCTTCGATTATTTCTTGAAGTTAATACAAAAATTTTCTTCATTTTTATTATTCTTTCTGCATTTTTATTATTAATAAAAATATTTCTTTGCCAATTTGTGTTGTACATTTTTGAAGAGGTTCCTGAAAAACGTTTAAGTGACTATTGTATTCCAAATACGCCTAAAAAATATTTTCGTTAAAAAAAAAACAAATCAATTTACGTTGTATTCCAAAGATGCAAACTTCAACGTCATATGGAAGTTACAGCTCTAGGCTATACAACTACCCAGTGAAAAGCAACGACGTTGACGTTTGCACCACTGGATCGCAACAAAAACTCTTTTTTTTGGATTCGCAAAATATTTTTTTTTTCGCGGATTTGGGTTACAGAAGTCACTCCAAAGCTTTTCGGCATCCTTATAGAAAAAATCTCGAACACAAATTGGCAATAAAATATGTTAATTGATAATAGAAATAAATAAATAAAGGGGAAAAAAGTATTTGCGTTACATTCCAAAGGTGCACTTCAATACCGTCGCAAATGCATCGTCCATGTTTCCTTAAGGTGGGCCTTCGTCGTCGCCGATAACGACGTGAGGTGATCATTTGGCCAGTCTATGAATCGACAAACTTCAGCCAACATTATTCTCTCGAATTTCAAGCGGATCTCGTTACCTCGTCTCGCAACAGTGATGTTTATGTGTGCGAGAAAGGAGCGAAGTTGAGAGGCTCCTGATCGTCCATAACGAGGCTCGACAGTCTGCTCTATTGACAACCAAAAGACCCCGTAACTTCATTCGTTCCCTCGATACATTGGATATAGTCGTAACGGGGAATAAGTATCAAAAGGAAAAAAAACTGAAGACGATCATGCCTCGTGAAAGTCTGTTGTGGATGGATACACGGATAAGATCAGTGACACAGTGATTTATATATAAGAGACCTTGATGATGAACGAAATTGCTGGCTCGAATACAACACAATGGATCCTTTCTTATCGCCCTTCTTCTTCGACTTGATGTTTCGATCGCTTCCCTAGCCAGTCTCCTGGAACTTACTATCACTACAAACATATACAACGAATGTATATCTATATACGCGTGTATATACAGGGTGTTAGGAAGGTCGACGCAAAGCCTTAAGAGGGAATGATACCTTATCGCGGTCGGTATGGTAGAACGATTATAGATTCCCACGAATCTCTGAAACGGCTCTTCAGATCCCGTCGAAACTTTGCCAAACGACGTCAAATAGATAGATGAATGGCTCTCTTCTTCTCAAATTTTCTGATTTTGAGAAAAAGACTGTAGATTGGCTTATGATAACCCAATCTACATTTTTTTTCTCAAATTCGGAAAATTTGAGGAGAAGACAGCCGTTCGTCTATCTATTTGATGTCGTTTGGCAAAGTTTCGACGGGATCTGAAGAGCCGTTTCAGAGATTCGTGGGAATCTATAATCGTTCTACCATACCGACCGCGATAAGGTATCATTCCCTCTTAAGCGGGTGATGGGTCACCTCGTTGGGAACATATCTAATCTAGGTGACTAAAGTCCAAAGTCTAAGGATTTCGAGTTATCATAGTAAGCATGATTTATGGAAAATTTCCCAAAATTAGGTACTAACTCGTTTACGTCTTATGTTAATGCTATTTTGTTGAAAATAGCATTAACATTAGGGGTATTTTTATTTTTCGGCAAGTTTTTCATTATTTAACACGTCCCACTTAGTTTGTTGGGGGGGGCGTCCATAAATTGCGTCTACGTACGTGGGGGGGGGGTGTCGAGGTTTGCGTTACATCACGATTTTAGAACTGTTAAAAATAGCAAAATTTCTACTTGTTCAAGTTTTTAAATTTAAAACTCATCGTTCAGAATAGATGAAGTACAAGCTCTTATTATTTTGAGAAATATAATGAAGATGAAAAACCGTCATATCGCCCGCGACTTGGTACTTTAATGTAAGTATCAGTATTCTAGAAAAAAAAAACATAACTTTATATCAAGAAAAACGGAACGAAAACTTTGATCGCGATTTTCTCGAAACGACTTTTTTCGACCTTGTCTCAGTGAATACTCGAAAACTTATCAACCGATTTTCAATTTTTTGAAAACATTTTTGTAATCGCAGTGACTACGGTTGTACGAAACCGATTTTTTAAATTTTGGTCATTACTATTTTTAAAGATTGCTTGAGTACAAAAAAGTGCCTTGAAGATAGAAAAAAATGTCCAAACCGTCGACATTTTGTAAAAAAAACGGCTACGCATAACGATAGCTACATTTGTATGGATATCGATAAATTGTTGACTTTTTATTTACAGACAACCTTTCATAAAGATATCGATGGGACAATGAAGAGAATTTTGTTTCGTCGCCGAATCAGGGTTAATTTTTTTTTTTAATCCATAAAATTTGATATGAAACTATATGAATATATACTTCATAAAATGAGCATAAACCCGAGCTCCCGTTACGTAACTGAATAGGGGCGAGGGGGGGTTCAGGCCAGGGCTTACGGTTCTGTTACGGGGGGGGTGTCAAAAATTGGGAAATTTCGCGTTGCGTAATTTATGGAGGCCCCTTTGTGTGGATACAGATGATTGTATTGGTGTTTGTCGATTGAATACACATTAAGCTGAGACTCAAATAAGTTTTTAGTTACCAATTATTGTCTACTTGAACATAATGACCGAGTTAGTTCGTAATTTTGGAAAATTTGCCAAAAATCATACTTACCATGGTAGCTCGAAATCCTCAGACTTTGGACTAAGGTAATTTAGGCTAGATATGTTCCTAACCTGGCGACCTATCACCCCCTTAAGGCTTTGCAGAGACCTCCCTAACACCCTGTATATACACATACATACACCCACGCACATATATATGTGTGTGTATATATATATATATATATATATATAGACGTAATCCGTATACACTCAGGAAAAGCCTTGTGCCACGATTCCCGAACGACCGGTAACGAGAGAAGCTTTCTAAATCGGGTATAGTGACGAATCGGGTCAGATGCACATCCACCTGCGACCTCCCGCAGCATTGTTGAGTGATGGGCAATCACACAGCATTCAAAAGAACTGATGGATCGGTCCAATCAATCAGAAAGGGTATCAAAACTTTTACGAATTACGTACAATCAGACCGTCACATTTTTAAAAAAATATTAAAATAAATCGAGAAGATGAGGTCGTACAAAAAAGGTTTTCCCACAAATGTTTTAAGGTTTTCGAGCAGGACGCCCGATGTTAATAGAGAAGATTTTTTTGTAAATACGTCATATCACGATAACTGGAAAAAATTGTAATCGCAAGGCATAGTTTTTATTTTTTCAGAATAATACCTGATTCTAAAAGGAAGCCAACGAAAAAAAAAATTCTGCCCAAAAATGAAGAAAGTTATGGCGGTGTAAAGTTTTTGGAAGTTTTACACGCTCACGTTTCGAAAATTGAGAATCTTTAATTATATTTCACAGCAGGTTAATTTTAGATTTTGCAAATTTCAAATTCTGATTCAAGAAAATCAGGGTTATCGAAAACAATAATTTTGTAGTAATACGTAAGTAGATTGAAAAATCATTCGGACATTTATTTCTATTAATATTAACAAAGTTGTGTATCAAATTTCATTTAAAAAATTAATAATTAAAGAAGTTATGAACAACCTCGTGAAGGACTTTTGAACGTGAGGGGCTCAACCGCGTACTTGATTTTGGCTACCCGGTTGAATTGAAACAAAAAAAAACGAGTTTTTTTTCTTCACATATATAATATTGGCTAAGACTTGAACGAGCTTTTTTTTATCGCGTTTCAATCATCAAAAAACTGTTTTTTTCCACTTCCCGAAGAAAAATTGCTTTGTTAATAACTAATATAAAAAAATGTTGAGAAGAAAATCGTCGGTCCAGATTAAACTACTATTGCAATAAATAAGTGTACCAAATTTCAAGTCAATCCGTTTATTAGATGTCAAGAAATCATTTACGCCGTTTTACCAAAAAACATAGTTTCGAGAAAAACGCGCTCAAAGTTCCACTAGCAGTTTTATCGTGGTAATAATAAGTTCACCTTCAATCTGCGATTTCTGCACAATCTGTTGAACCTTCCTCTTCGATAAGTTGCCTCGAACGGCGAACGAGAGTTTTGAATTTATCACAGTAGTCTAACCCCTTAAGAACATTTAAAAGTGTATTCCTGATTAAAAAATAAATAAAACCCGACTGCAAAGTTGTTAATAGCAGGCGGATGGAGCATCCGGGTCACATTGACCAAGTGTGTCAAAATCGTGGCCAAAGATAAGTGTGTCAACGGAAGGTCAAAAATGATTTCCTATCATTGCGATGTACAGTATAATTTCATATAATAATAATTGCTATAACAGTATAATTTCATATAATAATTAATTTCATATAATAATTTGATATAATAATTAATTTCATATAATAATAATAAAACAGTATAATTTCATATAATAATAATTGCTGCGGTGTACCGAGGATGACAATTTTTCGAAATTTCATTCAGGACTCGCGGATTTTATTGTCGGATGGGGTAAAGATAATTTTTAATAATACATTTTTCAAATAAACTTTATAATACAAAACTAAACATCCTTTTTTGTAACTCGAGGCCAATTCGTGCTTCTCTCGATACTCAGCACTTCGTGGGTCAAATGTTCGTAACAACATCGTGCGTATGAGTGTGTTTAACTTTGGACATCGCGCAGCTTGGATGTTCCCGTCGTACCGGATATTCATCGTGTCCCAACGACGTGTACGATGCTAAGAACAAGCGGTAGTTATTTTCTGGTGGTTACACAGAGATCAAGAGAGAGTGGAAGAGGCGGTATAAGGTTAAAAAGGCTCCGCGGGTGCACAACGCGCACAAGACCATCCTACGAACGTCATCGCCTTTTAGTGTGCAGGTACCGGAGAACAATTTGTGATACGGCAGCGATGATGATACGGCGAGAAATACAAAAGGAAATGTAATGGGCTTGTGCAATCGTCTTCTTCGTCGATTTTTTTCTCCACTTATGTATATGCTGAAGTAACTCATCTTTTACTCAAGTTACTCAATGTATGTCGACATGTATTAAGATTGTGTGTGTGTGTGTGTTTCCGTTTAATTTTTTTAATTTCATTTACAGTTTTTTGCACATTTTCATTATGACGCATCGAACAAAAACTATTAGAAGTAGATATATTTTATACCCTATCAGACTTAAAAGAAAACTTTTCCTCCAAAAGTTGCATAGTTCGAAGCGGGTCCTCGACTGTTGGCTACGTGGTTCATCCAGGTGGACGCACTTCGGAGGTTTTCACTTCACCTCCATTTTTTAAATGGGATCACTGTTTTTTTCCAGAATTTTATCGAGGAACTAAAAATGAGTTCACACTATCATAAGATTCACACACACTATAAGATCAAAATTCAAGATGATCGATCAAGATTTAGTATCGAAATATTGATACTGAAGAAATTTCAATGTTTTCAGTCTAGAGTCGATTTGAAAAACGGTACAAACTCCTATGAAAGGTGCTCAAAGTGATGGCCACCACTTTCAATGCACGCTTGCTATCTGATTCGCAGTGATTGTCTTATTGATCACGTCAGTCTGTATTAACGAACAGGCTCCAATTGAGCTTTCAATAGTTTCAATACTAAGTAAAAACAATACTAAATCTTGATCGATAGTCTTGAAATCTGGTGTGTGAACTTATTTTTGGTTCATTAAGAAAATTCTGAAAGAAAAAAAGTGTTCCCCCCTGGATAAAACTTGTAGCCACCACTCGAACCCCTTCGAACTATGCAACTTTCGTAGAAACAGTTTTCTTCTAAGTCTGGTAGGTTAGAAAATATTTCTACAGCTAATGGTTGTTGCCGCGCCCGGTATATGTGTGTGTGTTTATAAATAAAATGAATATGGTTCAATTTTTCAATCTCTATTGGTTATCTGATAATTCAAATAACAATTAAATAATATTAAGATTTTTCCGCTATAAGTTCATTTTAAACGAAATCAAGTTTACTAAGCTTAGTGGACTTCATTGCGTTTGAAATAAATTTTTTAACCGGGAAAAATTGAATTAACGATTGTTGTTGTAAATACCAGAGCACAATATATATATATAACGTTTAATTTTTTAAATTTCATTATCATTCTAAAAATGATTGTATTTAAATATACTTTTTCAATGTAAATAACATTGAAAAAGTATATTTAACTAGTATATAGTACTAAACTAGTTTAGTACTATATATTTTTTACTATATACTTTTTTTTAGTACTAATACTAGTACTAAAAAAAGTATTTTTAAATAAAATCATTTTTTAAATGATAATTAAATTTAAAAAATTAAACGTTATATATATATATATATATATATATATATATATATATATATATAATTGAAAAAATATATCGAAATAAAAGCTTTTTTAACTGATAATTAAATTTAAAAAATTAAAAATTTTACCTACACACGCATACACACAGTTAATGTCTTTACTTGGCCTACTGATATTGCATAATGAATCATTTAAGCTAATTAACATTTATATTACAATTTTATGAATAATTTTTCTAAATTGACAAACTAACTTATTGAATATCTTTTAAAAGTGATTTATTATCAGCCATTCGAGCTATCACTGCAAAATACTTTGCTTCGTCTTTTCGGCAAGCGACGTTTTTCTCATTCCGAGCCCCGATACGTCGCTCAACGTGCATTTTTGCCGGTCCTTTGACGTTTCCCCGCCGCAAAGCAATAACGCCTGGTATCGCTTCCGACGAGCGCAGCTGCGCCCAATTTCCATCGAGTTTCTTTCCCTCCGATTGCAATTTATTCTTCATCAAAACCGCGGGCGTTTTTTCTCGTAGCCGGCGAGAGCCGGACGCGCATATACACTCGCAATTATACGTGCTCGACTACTCGTACTAATTTGTTGTTGCCTTTCTATATTACGCACGAGTATATGTATCGGTTACAGTCTCTCGTGTTTATTTGCTGCCACTAACGCGGTTACAGCGTTTTATTTACATTCTTCTTTCTTCTCGCTGTGAGCCCGAGACTCGCCTCGGTACCGCCTCGGGGGATTTTCTTTCCTTCGCTCTTTTTGACAGTTATACTTTCGCCGGATGTGATCTCGCTATAGCGATGAAGAAATTTGAAAAAATCTTATTCTCGGCTTGTTTTTTTTTTTAATGTAATTATTTGGCCGATTAATTGAGTTATTAACGGGGGAAAGTAAGGAGATACAATGCATGTACGCCCTCGCACTCGCGCAGTATGCGCGGCGATTCGCTTTCTTCCCCTTTGCTGTTCGGTCGATTTCGAGGATAACACCACGTTTGCGCCGTGAAATTGGCTCTCGTCCAACTGGGTCCGGTTGTTCGCGAAGATCTTTCAGTCTCTCTCTCTCTCTCTCTCTCTCTCTCTCTCTCTCTCTCTCTCTCTTTCTTTCTTTTCGTCTCTGGTTTTTCCTTTTTCTCTCTCATTCTCTCTATCTGCCGAATCTCTCTCTCTCTCGACTCTATCTGCCAAGTCTAATGTGAACACCCTTTTTTTAGGCAATTTTTTGGGAATCCAGTTGAGTCATATGAAGGTTAATGCATTTAGTTCACCATTGAAAATGCTTTTAAGACTGTATTAGCATTGAGAATGCTTTTTTACCGTTGAAAATTAAGCATTGAAAATGCTTTCAAAACTGTATAAGTTTGTTGAGATAGGCTGGCTATAGGGGTCTGATATAGCTGAATGTCACACGAAACTAACGCTTCCCCCACTCTATTTGCAGTAGAGTGGGAGGAGCTGTGTAGAAGGGAACCAATCACATTCAGCATGTCACAGCTCCCCCCACTCTACTGAAAATGGAGTGGGGGGAGCTGTGACATGCTGAATGTGATTGGTTAAAAAAGCCCTCTCCCGATCCAATTCTAATCTTGTTATTAACTCAAAAATTACATTATCTCAGTGTATCAATATTTTTTTGGACAATTATAAAAACCAACTCGTATTATTTCCATGTACCTCTTTCTTATTACCCGAAAAGTCCGATTACATTTTCAATGACATGAAATAGTTGCACTTCGTGCAATATCTGTAGATTTTTTCAATGAATCTCAAAAAAAATGCATACGACGTACAGATTTATTCTGTAGACTCGAATTTTTCATAATATATATAATGCTTTTATTACGTAAATAAGAAACACTTTTGTGTTACTACCAACTTGAAAAAGTATAACATTATCGATGATTATTACGAAAAAAACTGTGTCAGCGAATGTTTTATTCGGGTGGGGGTCAAAAGTTTGAACAATCAATGTTCAGAACGGCCGAAATTTCGAATGCAGTAGTGGCGAACGTAAATATGACGAAAGTTTCCAGTTTCGAATTCATTTAAACCGAAGGGCCAAAACGACGATCGGTTAAAACAACGATGGGCAAAAATATCGAACGGTCCGGATAACGAACACTTGGGATCGAGTAATACGTTGCGTGCGCTTTAGAGGGAAGCTGTGTTCGTTATCCGGACCGTTCGATATTTTTGCCCATCGTTGTTTTAACCGATCGTCGTTTTGGCCCTTCGGTTTAAATGAATTCGAAACTGGAAACTTTCGTCATATTTACGTTCGCCACTACTGCATTCGAAATTTCGGCCGTTCTGAACATTGATTGTTCAAACTTTTGACCCCCACCCTTTTATTCAACTCAGAATGAAATGTTGAGTCATTTATAATTATGCCTATGTATATTTGTTTCACGAGATTATTTATTATTCTCATTCATTAGTATTAAGTGTTGCCGAAATACGGAAACTTCGCGGACATTGAGGTTGGCATCTTCATTCGCCAGTAAAGATTCTTGTGATCTTTTATCGAACCTTGATGGGTCAATATTGAATATATATGGTTTACGATGGGCAAGCTGGTTTTTTTCTTTTCCAAATGTTTACAAAAGTTTATTTTACGTTAATTCGCTGTTAGAAACAGTTGATCTTTGTGATTAATACAAAAAAAGAATCTAACCGCACGTAAAATTACATACATTGAACTGTTTTTATCTCCGGTGTTTTGTGGTGAAAAAAATTCGTAAAGACCCAGTATAGTCTCGACAACAACATATATATAGATATATATTTTAAATATTGATTTGTCGCTTGAATCTTGAATTGCTCCATCCTCCTTAAATTTAGAAAAGCAGTTAAATCTACAGTGTTAGTATTTCACAGTTATGTAGTATGTATACATGTTTGAAGTAACTTCTCAAACATTTTCAACGTATTTTATTCGAAATTGCGGATGATATTTGATGTGAAGCAGGTCACGTCGCGAAAAATCTTTATCGTCGGGCGTGTATTTTTCTCAGAAACTACAGAGCCGATAGACTTGCAATTTTGCACACATGTAGAGTACACGTCAGGCTATCGTTCGGCCCGCCAATAATTTTTTTTTTTGTAAAATTTCACAAAATGACGACGTTTGAAAAAGAGTACGCTGATTTTTACAATAAAATGTTCACTTCTCGCGACCCGCAAAAATCGTAATTATAAACTAATCGAAAAGATGGAGGGCCGAACAATAGTCCGACATGTCCTCTACATGTGTGTAAAATCGCCGGTCGATTGGCTGAGTAGTTTCTCCGAAAAATGGACGCCCAACTTGACAAATGTTGTTTTGAGAAAAAGCTATACAATTCGTAGTTTCGAATAAAATGTTTTGGGCATTTTTCAAATGTTACTTCAAATACGTATAAATACAACTGTAAAATACCAACACTGTAGATTCAACCGATTCTCTAAATTTAATTCCCAAAAAATCACCTTGAAAATGGGTGCTCGCACTAGAATGCGGCCTTAAGATCTTATCTTTCTCTTTCTCAGTCTCCCAATTTTCTTCTCTTATTTTCTGTCGATTCCGTGCAGTTTTATTTTTTATCTCTGCCCGCCTCTCTCTTTTCGCTACCCCGCCCCCCCTCCTTTATACGAGCCTTCTGGAAGACCGGTCATTATAAATCGAATCGATCTTTTCATGCGCTATCAACACCGATATCGTGTACCACAAACGAAAAAAAGTTCCTCGTCCGTAAAACAGTTTGCCACAAAAACGAAGATTTCAAGCGTGGCGCGATAAATTTACGTTAATTACATGTTTCTCGCCGTCTTACCCTACCAGAACTTCGTTTTAAATCGATAAAGCAACGCTGCACAGCTCTGCAGACATAAAATTACGTAACGCGAAGTGCGGTACGCCTTGATTTATACTCCCTATTCAAATACACAGATTTATTTAGCCACTTTTACACACTAATTTTACAATCTAATTTTACCATCGAGTGTATATATTTACAAATGTCTGACAGTAGAATCGAGCCTGTTCACAGGTAATATCGTCGCATTTGTGAAAAGCGTGTCGCGTGCAGACGTCGTTGCAAAAGGACGACGATGAAAATTTGCCGCGTCTGAATTTCCCGATGATACGAGAGTGAATATAAAATGCAAAGGTCGAGACGCCGGTTTGTCGGCGTAGGGAGAGTTCGGGCGCTGTACACCGGCTCGTAATAGATATCGATTTCGGGTCAGGTGAGGGGGGGGGGGGAGAGAGAGAGGAGTAGCATACTGGCGCTATATGGACTACGTGCAATAGCGCGTATTCCAGCTGGAATATGCAGTCCTACACGAATTGCGATCATTTCGATTAACGAGCACGGTTATTGGCAGTCTATTGAGTCAGACTTTCCTTGCAGTGCGAAGATTCTTCAAATTTTATAAATAGCGTCTAAAATTACCAAAAAAAACATTCCATTTAAGTTTAAAATATACATTGATATAATTTAAAACGATATACATATATATGTATACTGTTCAAAATTTTTATTGCTATTTATATTCCATTTTATATCTATTCATTTTATAATTTTTGTTGAAGTATATCGATGGATATTGAAAATTATATTACAATTTTCTTTGATATCCAAAATGAATACCAATCTGATGTATTAAAATAAGAAATATTTTTTCTTTCAAACAACGTTTAAGCTTAGATCATTTTAAGGATGTTGAGTCCCTATGAAACATGTTAATGTTAATTGTTCAATAAATAGTTTCTTAATCGTCATGAAATTTTTACACGACCTCCTGAATACTTCATGTAAAAACATACGAAATTTTCAGAATTCTATCATCATTACTTCAACCTCCTTAGAGGTTGAAATAAAAAATGATAAGAAAATTCGAAAAATTTGGTATGTTTTTGTATGAAGAATTTAAGAGGTCGTGTTAAAATTTCACGACGATTGGGAAGCTCGTTATCAAAAAATTAACATTTTGTTAAGAAAATTTTTTAAAAGAAGTAAAAAAAAATTTTTCGATAAACTTCGTTTTGTTTCCGTTGCTTTCAGTATATTGTAGATATAACAAAATTGAAAGGTAAAAAAAAAAACTTTATCGCAATGTTACATCAGTTTCCATAAGACAGCATTTAATTTGTGAATGTTAATTGTTCAATAACGAGCTTCCTAAATGTCGTGAAATTTTTACACGACCTCTGAAATACTTCATACAAAAACATATCAAATTTTCAGAATTTTATCATCATTTGCGATTTGGGACTCAACATCCTTAATGCAATAAAAATGATGTTTTCTTTAATCTCACAAACGTTTTAGGCGGATTTAGATTACGGTAATTAATGAAATGTTTCTCACAATCCTTATCAGCTATCTGCAACGTAACTGAAGGATTTGGGTAATAAGGAAAACAAAAAAAAATCAAGAAATTTCGACATTACGAAGCACACTTTATCGACGCTACGGTAATTTTTTCGATTTTTCACTTTACATGCAAGTAAAAAGTTAATCGTGATCCGTTTGTCATAAAAAATCTTAATAAAGGAATAAGGAATTGGCCACATTTCGTTCTTCACAGAAAAACTTTTCGACAATTTCGACAATTTTTTTAACCCAAATGGATGTTCTACTCATTAAGGATGTTTCGAAAATGGGGGTGCTGATGCATACTTGGAGCTTTCAAGCGACAAACATAATCGTGGGTATTTAGTGGCGAAATTTTGCGTTATTACGGAACTGAAGCGACCATATTAACCTATGAACCAATTAGCGAAATAAAAATACTCCGAAATGCAGAATAATAACACTGAGCGAAAAGTCTGTAGTATTCACAACAAAGGCCCCTGCAAACGATAGTGCAATCAAGCTAATTATAGTTTATTCGTAGGGCAATTATTATATGCCTGTGCTAGTCTTGCTTTGATTATAATTGACCTGCACATTATATGTAAATAGGGTTATACATATATACATTAACTAAGTGAATTAATCATTTTAATTGCCCAATTAATGACAATTGATTTACGATATACTATTAATGTAGCAAAGTGTACGTGATATACAGTAAATTGTGTAATATCAAGTGACAACGTAATTGATTAATAATAGTGCATATAGTATATATGAATAGTATATATAGCACTAATAGTATATATTTAAGTATACAATTAGTATATGTATATAGTATATAAAATAGTATATATTATAGTATATATAGTAAGTGAATAGCAATATAATGAATAGTATATATAGCAAGTGAATGGGCGAATAAAAAATCATGTACCGTGAATTAATTATTTATAATATATTGAGGGTAGTATCGACACTGGTGGATGAGCGTTCGGGGTTCGACTCCGGTAGTCCTTTGAGTTAAGCAGCGTTGTGCATGGCCGATACTCGGAAAACGAACTATGCAATATAAAAAAAAAATCCTACGTATTTCCATAGACAATTGTTTTTCAAGATATATTCAACATTTCAAGTGAATCGGTTGAAAATTGACTGAGTTATGTTTCCGGCCAACGTCAGACGGAGACGTCATCGCAACAACGCTGCACAGCCGCCATTTTGAAATTAATCGCTTCAAAAAAATTATTGTGTACAGTCACTGATATGTATGATAAACACCCTTTTTTGTAATCTCGATTTATTTTGTAGTTTTTCTTAAAAAAAAATCCCTAAAAAGCCTATTTTTTTGGCCTCTAGAGTGGACAAAGGCCTTAAGGTGAAACGACCGCACGCTCTTCACTTCTATAGATTTTGTTCAAATTTTAACCAGACATTGTTCATATCATTATGCATGTTTTAGTGAAATTTCAGAACAGTCGGCTATTTAGATTGGGAGATAATGGGTTTTGAAATTGCAACTTTTAACACTGCAGGGTCTGCATTGAAATTTAGACAAAATAATTTTCCGTAAAAAATATTTATCCCCTATAATGAGAAGACATATGGCAACATTGCATCGTTCCACGGATCCAATGACGTAAGTTTGCGCGGCATATTTAAAATAATACTGCAACACAAATTTTCATTTGGCATTCATTTTTAATCGAACAAAGTTTTTGGTCAGTTATGAATTAACCAACACTTTTATTTGTTAACGAAGATAACATAAACAATATAAAATATTAATATTTATAACGCAAATATTTTTTTACGATAAAAGGAAATTTTGAACAATAGTGTTCTGCGGTGTTGGCATATGTCTTCACATTATAGGGGACAAATACTTTTTACGGAGTATTGTTCTGTCTTTACAGAACGTTTTTAGCAAATTGAATAGTAAACGCAATCCAAACTTTTTTAACTCTCCCTAACTTGTTTGCTATCTGAACATATTTTTTTTTCCAAAATTTACAAACACAATAGAATGGTACGACGAATTATGTGACCTGACTTTCGGTCGATGCAGACCCTGCAGTGTTAAAAGTTGCAATTTGAAAACCCTGTATCTTCCAATTTAAATAGTCGATTGTTGTGAAATTTCACTCAAAAATGCACAATGATATGGACAATGTCAGGTTAAAATTTGAACAACATCTATCGAAATCAAAAGCGGGCGCTCGTTCTACCTCAAGACGACTATGGACGCAACGGAAGTTAGGTGCGATTGGCAAAGTGCGGCTTGGGAGTGATAGCAAAGGGTTCGATTGGGAGGGGTAAAAACCCGCAAGGACATACGCTGGAACTCAGAAGACAATATACAATACATATATATTTAATCGAGGGCACCACTGTGACGGGCCGAAAACGGTCGTTGTTTGTGATTTTTTTTGGTCAACTATATTATTCATTTGGGTTTGGGGAAAGAGGCGTGTAATTAAGCATACATTGAACTTGCCTCGTGTAAATTTTTGTTGCAAAAGATTGAAAATTAACAACTTTAATGAGATTGGTCTGAAGAATATGAATAAAAACGTTCCACAATCTATATAAATGTAGTTCTAGTCGCACACAACCGTTTTTCGAAAGCAAAACAACCACGAAATGGCAGGTGTTAAAAAAAGTGTGATTTCGGCGAAATTTCTACTTATATTCGGGTTCTTGAATAATACTAAATTAAAACGAAAAAACGGCTACGTACAACGATAGCTACTGCAATAACGAAAATGTTCGTTTTTTTTCTAAATAAAACATCGGACAATTATATTTAGACCATTAGAGTTATGATTCCGGCGAGGTCGAGAAAAGTCATTTAAAAAAAACAGCGGTTGAAAGTATTAGTATACGTAAATCGTTGCGCCACCTTGTCTCACTAAACCGTATGCGACTCGTTCAGTTTTCAATACTTCAATTTGAATTTTTTCACGTATCTCTCGTACCTCACGTGTCTTCTCGAAGTATGTATACTTCGAGAAAATGTAAAAGAAAAACGTTGTTTCACCCGTCACAGTTTTCCGTTAAGTAAACAAATTCTGTTATCTGCATGTTATTTTCTTTTACACACAAATATACATATATATATATATATAAACAATAAAATTTAATAAATATATATATATATATATATATAAACAATAAAATTTAATAAATATATATATATATATATATTCTCAGAGCCACACACTTGCGTGCACCCGGGAATGTATATGAAAACGTATGGCAGAAGTTGAGAACGTTTTTTTGTCTTTACTCCGATTGCCATTCACTGTATCCACCGTTCATATTACAAGCTCGGTGCATAACCCTAACCAGCTGTCTCCTCGGCGCATTTATACCCAAACTTCGAGTTATCGATTATTTTTGACGACTGGCGAAGAGAGAGAGAGAGAGAGAGAGAGAGAGAGAGAGAGAGAGAGAGAGAGAGAGAGAGAGACTGAGTCATCACTAGATAGGATACAATATATACCATTTTTTTACACACTTCCCCTTTTCTCCTCCCCCTCAAACGTGTTCATCCTGCCAGCTTGCGACCTGGTGGCGACAAATTTTTTCCCCAACGTCGGTAAGCCCACACTCCGACTGTTCCATCGATCGAATATCTCCTTTGACCAGTTTCCTATCTTATCAACAGTCGATAAGGTCGATAAAGTGTACCAGCACGGTTTATTAGCGATGTAGGTATCGAACCAAGCTTATCGACTCGGATAATGCGAATTTCTACCAACGGAAAGTCAAGATATCGTTAATTGTTATTAATCAATTATTATTCACTTTTCTCTCAAATGGTTCAATTTGCGAAATTCGAAGTGATCTCCGACAATTAAGTTTTTAGCCCCTCTTAAAGTTGTCTCGGAATTCTTGGGAAAAATATATCTCGCTGAATAGAACCTCTTCTTTTTTATCTGAACTATTATTTGCGGAAGAGAAAATTGCCTGAGTCAGAGAAATGAAAAACTTTTGTTCCATCGTAACGTTTATAGGTTCAGATTCTTAAAAAGAAATTCAAAGTATTATTTTACTTTTTTTTCTTCGATATTTCAAGTTTCCAGTTATTGGGTAATCATTCGAATTCACTAATGATGATCACAATAATAACGTTAATGTGACAATAGTGATAAGATTCGACTATAATCGTTATGAAATTATCTCAATAATTGTATCATTAAAATTTAAATAATAAAATAAAAAATAATAAGCCCTGGCTAGATGCAGAGACTTATATGGTGTTGTTAACAATAATAACGACAACAACAACAACAATAATAATAACAATAACAATAATAATAATAATAGTAGTAGTAGTAGTAAGAACAATAACAACAGCGACAGAAACAACGATATCAATATTTATTATTATCATTCGTCAATATGGGACTGTGCACAGAGGTTTTTTTTATAGACTATCACGGACTATTATTTTACTAAAATGTTAGAAACCTCGTCGAAAAATTAAGAAAATTGGGTAAATAGATACTTGCATTATGGAATAACGCGAACAAAAATGCACTGAAGAAAGAATTTCTTATCTACTAGTAGTGTGTAATTCAAATCGATTGGCTAAGACTTGACCGAGCGTTTTTATTTATCGGCTTTCAATCATCAAAGAAAAATGTTTTGGTATTTTCGAGGAAAAATAAAATTTTTGATAATATTTAAAAAATGTTGGGAAGAAGAACGTCCGTCAAAACTGAACCAATATTACACTGAATAACTGTACCAAATTTCAAGTCAATTCGTTCATCAGACGTCGAGAAATCGTGTCCACCGTTTTGAAAAACATAGTTTCGAAAAAAATCCCTTAAAAGTTTTACTAGCGGTTCTATCGTCGTAATCATAAGTTTACCGTCAATCTGCGATTCCTCCACCATATGTTCAACCTTCTTCTTCATTTTCTCAAGCGACGAACGAGTGTGCGTCGCTTCGCAGTAGCCTACCCCCTTAATAGCCTAGTCCAAGTATCTTAATACTGACTCAATGACTGAATATAATATCAATAAAGTTACTAAAATATCCTTAGTAACTCAAACGATATAATCTGTAATTTACATCGATAACTCAATTAATTAATAATAGGGTACATAACAAGTGGCAAGTAAATAAAGTTTAAATGCATCATAAGTAGGGAATACATTTTTACTCTTGAAACGACTTTTTACGCTTGGCGTTGGTGATATCGGAAAAACGGCTTGACCAATCGGGCTAAAAAATGTATTGCATATTCAACGTACGTATAACTATCGCCCGAATTATAATTATTGAAAATTATTTATAATTATAATTATTGAATTATATTATATGAATGAATGAATGAAATGAATGAATTATATTATATGAATGAATGAATGAATTATATTATATGAATGAATGAATGAATTATATAATCATAATTATAATTATTGAATTATATAATTGAATTATAATTATTGAAAATTATTTTAACTTATACTTTCGCCCCAACTATGACGAAAATACACGTGTTTTTCGACCACTTTTGCAATAAACGACGCTATTTTGTTACTTTGAAATATAAAATAATAATTCTAATTCGGGCGATAGCGACACTCCTACAGATTAAGAATCTTTTCGAATTTTTTGTTTCCGCTGGGGAGCGCAAATCATGAACGCCAGCAAATACTTTTTTTTTCATGCCTTTACACGATTATAAATTGTTCAATAGATATACATTTATATGGAACAAAAAAATTGTTTTCCATTCTCCAAGAGTGTGTACCTTTAAGCGACAAAAAAGTTTATACCGATGCATGCAACAGTTTAAAACAAATAAATGATTAAAAATATCTCATTTTTTTAGCCGTCACAGTAGAATAGCCCCTTAAGGATATCGTTGGTAAAACATCGTTCGAAGCACGTCCATTCTTTCGTAGTCATTCTCTTCTCCATGATAAACCACCAACTACGATTGAAGTCCGCACATGTCGCGTTCTCACGCGCGATTGGAATATTCGACATTCCGCGCGTAGATTTATGCCCATAAAAAGAAGCCGATACAGGCCGCATCGTCGCCATCGTCGTAATCGTGAAAACGGGGTCGGGAACGGTTTGCAAAGTGCACATACCCTACGCCATGCGCCAGATCGCCATTGCTCCGCGCCTTTGAATTAATCGACACGCGATGACCGTGAAAAAGTCTAACCGAGCAACCGCCACGAGAGGTCACAACCGTCTATGTGTATACCTTCGTGTTCCTACCGCATAAAGCGCAGCAAAAAGCTCTTTGTGTATCACCTACGCCAGGCACGAGAATTCGAGAGCTTTAAACATCGATCGATCGTATACCATAGCGAATATAACCCTGCCTTCGACCTCTTCCCTTTCAATCCTTTCGGCTATCTCTGCGGCTACGGAAAAGCAACGAGTCTAGCATTCCCATCGTGATTTATCTTACTCCGTATTTGATCTGCGTATGGGTTATTGAATTTTTTTTGTTCGGAAGACCGTTGCTTTTTTGCACCTTTTTTCAAGCGAAGCTAGCTTTCAAAATAATTGATTCCGCCAAAACCCACATTGTTCTCATATTATTATTACTGTTGTTGTTGTTGTTATTATTATTATTATTATTATTATTATATAATATATAAATATAGGTGTGTATATTGATTCTAATTCCAATATATTATTATAATAAGATGATAACAATGTGGGGTTTGCAGAAAACAGTTATATACCAGGTGTTGAAGTATGATACCGGAATTTCCCGATAGATGGTGCTAGCCATCAGTTTAGGGACCGTAAGACCGCTTCTGCAGCGTCATCATCTCCCTCTAACAGCTGACAAAGATTTTCAACACACAACAACCCGAGTTCCCTACACCGGTATATTTTTCTATAACCTTAAACATGTCAAGTTTTGTGCCTACGAACTACGATTTGCGGACAGCATTGGTTTTCTGTTATCATTTGGAGAAAACTGCTGGAGAATCGCATCGAATGCTTGTCGAAGCTTACGGTGAACATGCTGTTGGTGAAACACAGTGTTTCGAGTGGTTCAAAAAATTCAAAAGTCGCAATTTTGACGTGAGAAACGAAGAGCGTGGGAAACCACCGAAAAAGTTCGCAGACAACGAATTGCAAGCCTTATTGGATGAAGATGATACTCAAAGTCAACAAGAACTCGCGGATCAATTGAATGTGAGGCAGAAAGCCGTCTTCATTCGTTTTTATCATTTTCAAACAACAGACGTGTAATTTTTACAAAAAAATTCCGGTTTATATATACATACAACATTTTATATAGGGTATACAACATTTTTCTTCTCGAAATTAGTCAACTTTCACCAACGATCACTTCGCGAAAAATTATTGTGGACATCTGATCGTTTCCTTTAACGCCCTAAAAAAGAGGAATTTTCGTGATTTTTTTTTAGAAAACTTTATGCAGGTTATCTCCGTTTTTTTTACATTGAAGAGTATGGTTTTGAGTATCTTTGACAATTTTGGTATGGAAAAAAATTGATAAACGTGGTAAATATAATGGTTTGTGCAGAGCGCCGTTTGAAAGACGTCCTTCGCGTGGACCACTGCTACTCGAAAATAGATCATCGAAGATTGAAAACAAATCAACCGCAATTAGTTTTTGCACGAAACTATCTAGTGCTTGAACGAAAGTTTTAATAAAATATCGATTTTTGAAAAAAATGGCCGCCGTCCAAAGTGAAGGTATTGATTTTCGGTGAAAACAAAAGGTCTATTTTCATTGATGCGTAAAAAACTAAGCATCGAAAAAAAAGCTTCGTCCAAACACTGCTTTTCAGTATGTAACAGAAGCTTGTAAAATTTGACAGAATATCGGTGCAGTGATTTTCGGAATCTCGTCATCACCGATTTTGAAAAGGGGATTTGAGAATAATGCCTTTGAAGTTCGCCCTTTCCTCAATTTCCAACAGATCGACTTAAAGTTTTCCGAAAATATTTTTGAAATGTTACATTTTGTGAATCCGTTGAAAACCAAAAAACGATACTTGAAAAAAATTCACCTAGGTGTAAGCCCTTTAATGCAGCTCGGAGTCTCGACTTTAAGAAGGTGCGGCATGCGCGAAAAAAAACGACCTCGTCCGTGTATTCTGTCAAACTCTGCAATTTTCAGTATGTCAAGCACGCCCTCAGATTTCAGGAGTTATAGTTATAGGACTGAGTCAGCTGCCGAAAGATGGAGGTACCTTTCTATAGTAAGGAGCTGTATTCAAGCCTGCATCATACTTTTTCAAACAATAAAACATTATTCGTTCAGGTTAACTGTATGCAAAGTAATTGCAACCCAAAGTTGTCCAATCTCCAGAAAAAAAGTGATCCATGAGTTTTTTGAGCAGTGTATATGAGGTGGTTCAACAAAAATGGCAAAGAAACAACCTGTTTATGTTGCATGTACTACGCACAACTTGCGAAACCCCGAAAGGTTATATAGGAAAAAATATATAGTTTTATATATTAAGATACATATATTAAGATATATATATAGAATATATACTAGGGTGGCACAAGTTTGAGCTCTATTTTTCCTTTTTCACACCATCCAATTATTTACTTTAAAGAAGAAAAAAAATGGTCGCGAAAGCTGCGAGCGGTCACATAATATTTAGAGGTCGCTCAAGTTTCCTAAAAATTCAAATTTGCATTAAACGAAAAATCGAAAAAACGATTTTTTTTCGATCACTTCTCACCCATGAGTTTTACGCTTGATAATTTATAAATTAAGCTCGCGACAGCTATAGCCGGTTAATGAATATTTGGTGGTCGCCCAAGAGCTTTGAAGTTTCCAATTTTCGCCAATTTTTTTTTCTCTTCTCACTCATAAATTTGACGTTTTGTAAAATTTCCAACTCGATTAATCGTTTTTTTCTTCTAGAAGCTCTTGTCCGTATACGAAATTATAGGACCCCCGTTTTATCGGGTTGGAAGTGTGAGGTAAATTTGAAAAAACCGTTTCTGAAGGAAAAAAAGGATTAACTGTTTTGAAAATCTTACAAAGTGTTAAATTTATGAGTGAGAAGAGAAAAAAAATCACGACGATTGGGAATTTCGAAGCTCTTGGGCGACCAATAAATAATCATTGGCCGGCTAGAGCTTTCGCGAGCTTAATTAAAAAATTATAAAGCGTAAAATTCATGGATGAGAAGAAAACAAAATAAAAAAATCGATTTTTAAATGGAAACTCGAAATTTTGGGAGGCTTGAGCGACCTATAAATATTTTTTGACCGCTTGCAGCTTTTGCGACAGTTTTTTTCCCTTTAAAGTAGATAATTGAATGGTGAAAAAAAAAATAGAGCTCTAATTAGTGCCACCTTAGTATATACATATATACACGTATCGAAATATGAAAAATCGTTCAAACATTTATTAACTCCGTCACCCCACAGAAGCTCTAAGACGTTCGTTTCGATGTTACTTATTAGACCTGCCAGATTATATGCCACCTTGCCCCTCCCATAAATCGTTCAAGACCGCTCCCAACTGAAGAATATAAATACAGTATCTTTGTTGCACACACCGAAAGATATGATAGGCCTATATATATATATATATATATATAGGCCTATTACAAATACAAAGCATTAATTTTCACGAAAAAACAGCGAGAACTTATTCAACTGAATAAGTTGAATAAGTTGAGGAATGATGAATAAGTTCTCGCTGTTTTTTCGTGAAAATTAATGCTTTGTTTTAAAAAACCACGCCTACTGCTTTCAAACGTTCCGAAACTGTTGTATAATTATGAGATCAATCGAACTTACTTGTAAGTGAAGTTCGATCTTAATTGTATGAAGCGCCTCTTCCGAAGAGATCAGTGTGTAGTGCCCCCTCGATATGCCGATATTGCCACAATTTTTACAGTTTTTTGTTTTGGTTCTGGTCGGTGTGTATTCCGACAGGCAATTCATTCTTTCAAAGTGCTGCCGTAACCATTAGGGTTTCTAATGTGTGTATCATTAGAAAAGGGGAAAATTTATTGGGTGGGACTGATCTCTTCGGAAGAGGCGCTTCATACAATTAAGATCGAACTTCACTTACAAGTAAGTTCGATTGATCTCATAATTGTATTACGCGCCTCTTCCTCGAGATCAGTGTGTAGTTATTTAAAGTTCGTTACGGCAGATATTTACGAAATCGGAAATTCGATATCATTTATTTTTATTTAATTAATTCTTTAGCCATACGATTAAGTGTAATGCATAAGAACTTGTAATGTTATACATGGCTGCTATTTAGAATCGCCTTTCCAAACATGGCTTTGCTTGTTACAATATGACGATCGTAGAACCTAGCGAAGGTACTCGAACGTTCTGTCCAACCTGCAGCTTTTCTAATAATGTCTATATTGACCCCACTCCTTTTTGCGGACGAGGTAGACGCATGACGAGTACTGTTAGCATCGAATGCCTCCGTATTCACCCCACTTTCCGTTAGGGTCTTTTTTATCCATCTGCTTATAGTTTGAGTGGATACTTGTTTGTGTGGTTTCTTTAGGGCTATAAAAAGACGAGATTCATTTCCTCGTATATCTTTTGTCTTATCTATGTACGTTACTAGTGCTGATGCTGGACAGATATATGCATTTTCAATATAGAAAGGAATGCTTAAAACTGGCTGCGCTTTATTTACTTTTGATGTTTTTAGTCGCGTCGGGATTTTAATTTCGATCAACTCTGCTGATTTTTCTATATTTCGAATGTCTATGGATGCGAGTGTCTGCATTCGTTGCGCTGTAACTAACGCTAATAATGTGACCAGCTTGAGAGTTAGTTTTTCGAAGGGAATTCCCTCGTTAGGACCCCATTGCGCAACGTGGCTTAATACAAGTTGCGGGTCCCACGTCGAATCGTATTTGGGTTTTGTCGGTCTAAGATTTGCGATACCTTTAAACAATCTCCGCACTCTGGGATCTTCTCCCAATTCTGGCCCACGCAACAGAGCAATCGCGGATCGACAGGAGTTCAACGTGCCATAAGAAGCGCCTTTTCCAAACTCAGTGGACAAAAATTTTAGAACGTGTGACGTATCGCATTTGTAAGGGTCTATAAATTCACCATGGCAAAATAGCCACCACTTTTTTAAGCAGCCATCATATTGCTTCAGCGATGAGTCTGAGAGTGAGGAAACCATAATAGTAAGTGCTTCTTTCGGTACGTTTTTTCTACCTAGTGCTTCCCGGATAGCAGCCCTGCAACCAGGGTAATTTTCTTCCAAATCGGGTGTGGTTGTCTATCAAGAGAGCGTAAAAGATTTATATTTGGTTGGAAATATATCGGTTCGCCATCTAGCATACCAGTGAAGACAGGAAACCAAACTTGAGCTGGCCAGTACGGTACAACCACGACACCTTTACCACGATCCTCTTTAAGTTTCCTCAAAACCCGTAAAACTATTGCAAATGGTGGAAATGCATAAAAAAAACATTGACTCCAATCTACTGTGAATGCATCAACAGCAACTGAGTCCGGGTCTCTTGACCAAGAAATATAACGCTTACATTTCGCATTCGTCCTTGTTGCAAATAAATCTATTTCGGGCTCTCCCCATTTATGTTTAATTTTGCGGAAGGCCCAATTTGACAAGGCGTATTCTGTTTCCGGTTCAAGTCGTCTTGATTCAAAGTCAGCTTCATAATTTTCCTGCGACGAAATGTAAGATGCGTAAATGAAAATATTTCTTTGTTCGCACCATTTCCAAATCTTTTTTGTGAGTCCACTTAACACCGGAAATTTAATGCCTCCCATTTTGTTAATGTAAGCGATAGCCGTGGTATTATCGATTCTCAATAACACATCGCAGTCCTTTAGATTTTTTGCAAAGCATTTTAAGCCGAACAAAGCCGCCAATAATTCTAGATAATTAATATGATGAGCTTGCTCTTCTTGGCTCCAGTGACCATGCGTTCGGTTGCCTTCACAGCACGCTCCCCATCCAGAGCGCGACGCGTCGGAGGAAATTTCGAGGGCTGCTTTAAATGGTATTAACGAACGCACTGCCTTGTTTATATGAATTTTCCACCAATCAAAATCAATCCGTAAATTTTTCGAAAGGTGCATTTGCGCTTCGAAATTTCCGTTGTTTAATGCGAGAGCCAAGAATTGTGCTCTCTCAAAACTCTTTATGTGAACCCAGCCGTAATTGATTGCTAAGCAACTCGCACCTAGTGTTCCAATCAATCCCGCGAATTGCCGGATTGTACAATGGCTCATTTCACTAAATTCTTTAATTTTTTTTGCAGTTTTGATCACCTTTTCTTCTGGAAGCCGGATATTCATTTTTTCTGAATCATAAATGAATCCAAGAAATTTACATTTCGTTGACGGAATCATCTGACTCTTCTTTTCATTGATAACAAATCCTAACTTCTCGAATAACTGTCTTGTTATAAGAGTATTCCGTGAACATTCTTCGTATGAATTTCCAAGCATCAATAAATCATCCAGATATATCACTGACAACAAACCTCGTTCTCTGAGATACGATACTACCGGTTTCATTAGTTTTGTAAACGTATAAGGAGCCCTATTTAGTCCGAAAGGCAAACACGTAAATTGATACAATTTCGCTTCGAAGATAAATCGTAAAAACCTGCGATCAGATTTTGCAATCGGGATTAAATAATAAGCATCTTTCAGGTCAATTGATGTCATGAAACATCCACGGGTTATCATTTGCTTTGCCATTTTCCCATCTTCTAATTTAAAGTGATCCGTAGCTATAAACTCGTTTAACAACTTTAAATTCAGAATGAAACGGTGAGAGCCATCCGGTTTCGGTACAAGAAAAATTTTTGAGATGTATTGTCCGGACTCAGGTTGACACCCTTCTATAGCCCCTTTTTCTGACAATACTGCGATTTGCTCTCGAATCGCAAGTTTTTCTTGATCCGACCACCGAGATTCGACAAGCGGGATAAGTTGATGTACTTTCGATGTGAACGGTATCTTGTAGCCTGTAATCCAGCTCAAGATGGTTTCGTCTGAGGTCACTTCAAGCCAGCTGTGCTTGAAACGAGCTAAGCGACCGGCAATTTTACCTACATTTAATTGATCTTCTTCGGAAGCAGATGCTCTTGTTTTTGCTGATAATTCCGTCCGCGCATCATGGGTCTGTTGCCTCGATTGTAGTTGTTGTTGCGACTGTAATTGTTGTGACTCTGTTTGTACCCGCCCCCTCTCGAATACGTATTCAATCGATGCTGGTTTTGTTGAGGCGGGCCCCTCGTGTTTTTTGAATTTTTTCCTTGATCGAATATTTGCTTTACGGGTTGCTTCAATTCTCTCGATGATTGCTGCAGAACTTTAGCCGCTTTTAATTTTTCGCTCAGATCCCTTCCAAACAGCCAATCGCCTGACGATAAATCCTTCAGTGTATCTCTGAACGGCGCCTTGATATTTTTTAGGATCAAATTCTTCCGGATCGATGTTTCGTCGTGCTGTAGATCCGCCAGAAGTTTCACAGCTACATTGAGCGGCTCTAAATATTGCTTCTTATCCGCCGGATTTGATTTAATTATAAGATCTATAACCTTTCCCACGCTTGAGAGTGAAGCAGCGACTTTTTCCTGTTTTTCAGTAATCCTTTCATCTCGTTTTATAATCGTACTGTCCAGGGCTGCTTTAATCTCCAAATTCAATTTTGGAGGATCGACGAAAGTGCAATTTTCCGGGGGTGAAATCTTTTTCAAAAAACCTTTCCGTTCTTCTGCCGGAAGACCTTTTTCAATAAACTCACACCAAAGCGTCGCGAGATGACTATGCACTGGCGGTGCTAACACCCGCTCCTGTCTGAGGCATTCTCCAACCACCTCCAAAATGTCTGCTTGTAGTTCAATTTCTTGCGCCTCTGCAGACACCTCTCCTGAAGTGGCCTTTTCCGTGGCCGTAATCGCGCCAGTCGAAAAGACTGGGGCATCCGCGGCCGTTTGTAAAACGGTCTGGACGACGTTAGCCTCAGCATCGGAGATATTACACTCCTGTGGCAAGTCGAGTACGGGAGATGTTGAGTGTCCCTGAACCTGTGTACCGAAATTTTCTTTTGGTGACTCGCTCCTTGAGTTCCTTGCATAATCCGTAGACAAAGCTCGGTCGGGACGACACGCATGATCGGTATGCGAAGAATCTCGTTCGTGTCGACGAGAATGACTGCGCCTAGAGCGTCGATCTTCGTCTTGAAAGTCGAAATAGTATGCGTGGCTTCCATCATCACTATGATAATCGCCCTGGTAGTAATCGGCGGGATCTCTTCTGGGAGATCCACTGCGCGATCGACGCCGTGTCGAGCTTTCTCTTTGGTTAGCTATTATATTGGAAAAAAATAACCGAAAATACTTTGTTATTATTATTATTTTTTGGGATTATTTGTTTTCACGGGTCGGTTGCACCGTAACGTGAAATGTTTGACCTGCTGATCTTACACCCGCGATCGTTGAACGATCGAGAGACAGAGTCCGCATGGCATAATGTACGGGGGTATGTACACATGCGATGTTGAACATCGTTGTGACATCCTTTTTGGTTTATGGTTGGACCAAAGAAACCATTATAACCCTTTCGTACAATCTCGAGAAGCACGAAGAAGTGAGCCTATGTATGGGATTATGTACACATGCGATGTTGAACATCGTTGTGACATTCTTTTTGGTTTATGGTTGGGCAAAGAAACCAATATCCCTTTCGTACAATTTCTAGAAGCACCCAAAAAATAAGCCAGGCTTTCTTTAGCTTTAAATACATACTGCGATTGGTATCACATTTTTTCTTTCCGTATTTCCGAACTTGTTCTTCCAACCACTTCACTCGATTTTTGAGTCTATCTCGCTCCTCTTCATCCGATGACCGATGTCTGCGTTTCCTTTTTCCCATTTTTCGATAATTTTCTCAATGACACGTGTGACGTGATCGGCACAAAGAAGAAGAATGAATTGCCTGTCGGAATACACACCGACCAGAACCAAAACAAAAAACTGTAAAAATTGTGGCAATATCGGCATATCGAGGGGGCACTACACACTGATCTCGAGGAAGAGGCGCGTAATACAATTAACTCCTAATGATTCTGCAAGTTCAACTAGCGTCTGACATGAACCTTCATAAAGTAGTGCCTCAAATTCAACACATCAAAATCATTATTTTTTAAGCGTCTAAACGAATCTCCGCGTGTTTCCAACGGAGCATGGTCCCTACAAGAATTCTGTTTGCTTCAGCTGCAGGTTTAAAAAAAATTAAGTAGTGCAGTAAAATTTTCCGGAAATACTCTTTTTTGGCACGAATTTTGACATGTTTAACACTATGAGAAAAAATTTGCTTACACTGCGGCGAAATGATATACACTGAATTTCAAGCTTGCTCATTGTACTTCTTTATAGATGGATTACCATCTCGATGGGGCTTATCACTTTGGACGCCAAAAAAGGCTATTTTAATTAATTTTGTTGATGAATGTTGATGATGTTGTATGAAAGTTGTTACACTTATTAAATACACTTTCGAAATACATTTTTTTAACTAATTATTTTTAACACTATTTATAGACGAAAATGGTAGTTAAAAAACGCCCTAACAAAATGTAGGTCTGCACTGTGAATGAAATCTCGAAGATGGATCAACCGAATCAAAAAAATCAAAGGGTTCAGTGATTTATAATGTTCATAATTTTATAATTATTTTTATTTATATATATATATATATATATATATATATATATATATTTATATATTTATATATTTATATATAAATATAATAATAATTGCAATTTTATAATAATAACATACTGATTCATAAATTCAGTATGTTAATGGCTATATATCATACGATTTTTCATATATGCAAAAATAACAAAATAATGGACATTTTTCGAAAAAACAAAAAAAACGTGTTTTTTCACCGTTTTTGGCAAAAAAGTAAATATCAAAATTTTAAAAATCCTTGATATGCGCTATAACTATAGAATATAGAATATGTGGTTAAAATTTCATAAAGATCGGTTCAGTAGTTTCGAAGATTTTACCGACAAGCCGTCGAAAAACGTTGTTTTGAGAAAAACCCGTCTGAACTTTCGTTTAGATTACATAAATACATAAAAAACGGTTTTTAATGTATTTTGAAAGTGTATTTATTAAGCGCAACAACTTTTATATCAATATCTATAATATAAACCTATCCAAAAATGTCGTGAAAATAGCCTTTTTTGGCGTCTAAAGTGAGAAAACCCCTTAAACTAGACGTACACAGTTCTGGTAACGCCATCTGTTGGAAAACTGCGAGAATTTATTCAACGTCCTAATATATCTATATTTATATATCATTTTAACCTATTTTTCGATATCATTGTTCTACTTAAGTTCTTTTTGTTTGCACATATATACATGCATTTTTTCATGCAACTTCAGTGACGCGTAGGGTCCACTTTTCCACTTGAAAAGCACAGCAGCAGCGACCGTCGAGGCTCTTGCGCTGCGCCTAATGAGGTGAAAACAAAAAGCCCTTTCAAGAGTTCACACAACAGAGTATGATAACCCTCCAGTCCTGTTAGTTGCGAGTGCAAGGGTGGATTTAACGGGGCAGCTTGCGAAGAGCCTTCCAAGGGGCCGGGCATGGCAACTGTTAAACACCACTGCGTGCGTCCGGAAGAAAACCCGCCTGCCTTTTCCCCCCGAACACGCCCGATCCAACCTTACCTTTTTCTTATCTACCGTACACTCGATCTCTTTGTTCCCACCTCTTAGTTCACGTATATCCAAATGGTGCTCCAAAAATCGACAATGAGTGTCATTTTTTATCAAAGAAATAGGACCCTCGACACGAAAACCGTCCACGTGAAAAAAGTCTGAATGGCTAACACTTAAGGCCTGGAGTCATTGCTGGAGTCTTCCTCTTCGTACACAGAAAAAAGATTTTCCATCGAGCCAACAAAAATAGCTGATAAAAATGAGCTTGAAGGGCAAAAAAGCGCTATGCCAAAACTGGAAAATATCTCGATACTTCAATTTCCACAAAGGAGCAAATGTGATAAAAAAAAATTTCGGCAATATCAGGGACACTGAATTTTCTCACGAATTCATCGCGTTAACTCGATCTTTCGAATCGGAAATTCTCGATTTTTAATGAATTCGCGATCGGAGTTTCTTGCATCACCGAAGCACGAAACGAAAAGGCGGAGTACTTCGTTTTGCTCTCTTTTCCTTTATTAAGAAGCTTCTATTAGTGCCCTCAGAGGCGTTACCGGCGTTTTTCGGCGCACGTGAAAATCCCCCACTGCCATGCGCCGATTTTTCTCACTTTTCATCCATGCATACGTACACCTTTGTGCTTACTTTTATATACCCTGTCTCTGTACACAAATACAGTCTTGCTCCACGTCCTTGACATGCTACGCACATACTGTTATTACTCATACACCCAAACACACACACACACACACACGCGCGCGCGGGCAAAATGTTATTTTCGAGACTTTTTACTTCGAAGACCGTCCTCGTAGTAGCCGATTGATTTTCAAGACACCCCAGCGTCTCCAGATAGCAGGAAGAATTATTATATAAAGGTCATTTTAGGAACCGGCTCGTTTCGAAAACTGAGGATTCATTTAGAAAAACGTTAAGGCATCTTCTCAAAATAGCAGAGAGTCCTGAGAGCCAACATTACATAGATATAATAGAGTTTTATGTTATTTTTTGAAAAAAAAAATCATCTGCTTTTCGTTTTTCGCATGTCATTTCTACAAATGATACGAGTCGACAATAACTAAGTGCGGATACATTTTTTTTACACCGCAGGCTATCAAAGTCACATGTACGAATTGTTTTGTAGAAAAATTCTGCAGATCTTTTTTCATAAAGTTTCCTTCACATTTACGGTTAAAAAGGAGACTTTTCTAGATGAAACAAATAATCAAGAGTTTTTTTTTAACCGGGTCAAAAAAAGTTACCATTTGTAAAAATGGCATGCGAAAAACCAAAAGCAGATGATTTTTATCTCGAAAACCGTGGGACTTTTACTAAACTCAAATTCCAACATACAGTGGGACGTGATCTGGCCTATCGACAGTTGCAGGATTATCCTTTCACAACAGGAAACCCCGTGTATATACACACACAACGGACATGTGTGCACACAGGTCCATCTATCCTACGTAAATATATTTATATATAGATGTATAAAAAATTGTACACATCCAGCGATTCACACGTACACACACACGTGTATATATATATATATATATATATATATATATATATATATATATATATATATATATATTCTATAGAGCGTACGGTAGGCGCAGCAAAAGCTCGCGCAATGGCGTCGCGACGCCGGCGCTGTAGTTTCGATCGATCCTCCTTCGTTTCCTCGCCTGCTTCAACCCATATCTCTCGCCGATGTGCAGCTCTCCATTCTCGCACTGTATATACGTAAATATATATGTGTATAAATATATATATATATTTACTACGTATTGGCCAAGACTTGACGGTACGTCCGCGCAGAGAGAGCCGAACACTCCGCGACTCTCTCGTCACTTCGAGCTCGCTCCGCAAAGCCCCCGTCGCCGTTGACGAGAATAAGAAGAAAACAATAAAACAAATAAATAAAGCGGACGCGGGAGAAGGGGGTCTGTGTGAGAGAGTGGGAGCGGGCATGAGAGGGAAAGGGGGGGGGGGGAGAAAAACGAGAGAAGAAATACGTGTAAAAGAGTTAAATCCATGCAGGAGCATGGTCGCGTCGTCTGCTGCGAAAATGTGACCACCGGCCGATTCGATTGTACCGGGTCCGATATACAGGCTCGCACGCGACACGTCAAACCAACACGTCGACGTTTCTTCAACGAACGAGTTATTACGACGTGTCGGCTAATGGCGAATTTTGGCGAAGAAACCTCCAAATCGTAATCGAGCGTTAAGTTTTTTCTTCGTTGTTGCTCTAAACACGCACCAAGAAATTCGTAAATTGCGCAGTGACAGCGACGAGGACGAAAGGGTGGCGAGAAAAATTGCCGCGATAGATACACGGAGAAAAAGTGTCATCCAGAGAGAAGAGAGAGAGAGAGAGAGAGAGAGAGAGAGAGAGAGGCGAAGAAGCGAGCCGGCACAATTTCCCAGGCGCTCGTTCAGCACCCGCCGTCGTTACGCGATATGAAGAAAACGTAAAGATACACAATCGTGAAACAGAAGCGCGTGCACAGATCGCGTCATCGTTGGCTTTATTCGCAAGGAGTGTGCTACTCGTTCGTTATCTCAACACGCGGAAAGTACCATTCGAACTTCGATAGCTCGTCGTTATCGTACAGTCGTCCGTGTCGACGACGTCTGCCAGTATCGTCGACGGACTCAATAAGCCGACGGAATTAAATATGGATTACGAGAGACTCGAGTACTGGTGCGAGGTGGTCGACAATGCCGAGAACGAAACAAACTACGGACGAGACACTGCGGTAAGGCGTCGAAATCCAACACACAAACGATACACGCATTTGCGTATTGAAATAGTCCGCGGTTGTATGCGTGTACGTATATCGCGCGCGCGGTGAGCTTGGTCGCCAGGGGTTTGCCGTATTCAGTGTCCAATCCCACCATCCACCAGTCTCGCGGCTTTCCAAAAGCTCGCCGCGCGCTGGGAGACGGAGGAATGAACGTGGAAGCAAAACACGCATGATCCATGCTACCGTGAGTCATCATCGCAGTCATAAATCGGCGAGAGGCGTGATAATCGTCAAACGACAGTGTGTGTGAGTGGGGGGGGGGGGGGCGATTTTGGATACGAGCGAAGACTTCTGTCATTTTGTTGACTCTCACGCACTACTCTCAATCTCTTTCTGTCTGTCTGTTTCCCTTGCTTGCTTTCTGCCTCTATCTGCTTCGTTACCTTTCTTTCTTACTTTCTGCCCCCCCCCCTCTCTCTCGCCTCTCTATTTTGCTACCTTTCTTTCTGCCCATGTGTCTCTCTGTCTCTCTCCGTCTGTCAGTGTATCTGCACGGCTGTCTCTGTCCCTCCCTCTCACTCTCTTGCTGGCTATATGACTGGTTGCTGTATATAGGGTACCCAGTGCTCGTACCGAAATAGCACTCCCCATCTTCTCTCGCTCTCGATCCTCACCCACTCTCGCGCCCCGAGAATCCTCCTTTTCTCCATAAACAACCAAGTTTTATCGCTGTTTGAGCTGTGCATTAATGATTGGTTGAAAGATTCTTAAAGTTTATAGACCCCGAGAGTCTTGAAAAGCGATGAACAAAGAGAGCGCCGAATGAACTTGAGGGATCTTTGTATCGAATAACCGAACGGTCTTTATTTTTATGGCTGTTGGAAAGACGAATGCTCTGAGAGCAGGCCCAGGTGAAGCGTTGCAGCCGATGAGTAAGTAGATTAGGGAAAGACAAGCTCTGGATCAACACTCGTGACGAGTGCTTGGTTTGGTTCACGTGTTTGCATTCGATGTTGGGTCTATTCGCCGAATTATCAGTCTCGACTTCGCTTCGGTCTTCCCGTGGCGGCTTTTTTTTTTTGTCTAGACTCTGTGTATCCAAATGAAATGATTATAAAGTCGAAGACACTGCGGAAGGGAGGGTGTGTGCCCAATGGCGATAAGAGGTTTAGCAGTTGCCGGCTTTACGAGATATGGATTTATTTGGATTAGGAACATACTGGAAGTTACTCGATCAAAGGCAGAGCGATGTGAGACTTGACGTACATGCGTTAGCGAAAGAAAGGAGCTAAGCATCCTATAGGGCTAAACAGCCCTATTGATGTTTCCGACCACTTTAAACTTTCGTTATCGCACAGGTCCACATCGAGCCAGCGCCCAACTGGCCTTTTTCGCAAGTGACTTCATCGCGTTATTTAAAAAACCAATTGCCATTTGATTTTTCCCATCACGATATCGACTCTGGTCCGTTGAACGTTCAACAAAGTCAACAATCGTGGAAGTTTTTAGTGAGAACCGGGTCAATGGATATCGCGTTCCATGGCGCTTTGACAATTGGCAGATTTGAGCCAGCGCGATGCCGACCTTCCGAGATACGCGGCAACGAGCGGTTAATTACCAAGCGCTGTCCTCCACCCGCAACGATCATTTGTCCCCGTCGTCCCAAGACAATGCGGGAGTCCCGAAAATAACGGAAGAACGTTGGGTTCGTTTTGTTCGGCAGAACGAGAGCAAGGGTGCGACGAAGAGGGGCCCATACACGCGCGGCACCGCGACGTCGTTTGGCTTCCGTAGGCGTCCGTCGTCCGGTATACCGATGCCGGTTGGCTCCGCTTACGTAAGCGATGGAGGAACGGAAAGCGGCACGCATCAGCGCTCGAAGTCAGCGGGCCCGGAGCAAGAGCGTAGAAGGGACGAGGACAGTTGTCACCAGCGCTTCCACAGCTCGTCGTCGGGACGCTCAACGCCGAGGCTCGCACCGCCGAAGAAGGAGCAGGCCTCAGCGGGCAACGCACTGCGGACGAATCGCTTCGGTTTTCGGCAGCCCCAGCAACGCTACACGAACAAAGTCGGCGACGTGTGCAGCAGCCACAGTGCCAGTCATCACAATCAAGAGAAGCACAATCAGCAGCATCAGGTATTGCAGCAACAGCAACAGCAGCAGCAGCAACTCTATCATCATCAGCAGCAACATCAGCTGTTCCAGCGCGAAGGCCATCAGGAGGCTTTCGGGGCTGGTAGGCAATCGTCGCGTTCGTCCCATGACCGCCAGGGCTACGCGAGCGCTACGAAGCTGCGCCCGTCACCGGTCAACAACAATCCTCCACCGGCTTACGCTCACACCGAAACGGATCGTCGAACTTCCGGCATACCCGAGCCGGTCAGCAAGTACACCCTGCACACTTCGCATCTGCCGTTGCCGCAGTACGCCGTCAGAATGAACGAGGCGAATCCCAAAGTGGCCAAGACCGTGGCCAATCAATGCAGAAAAGTGTCAACCGCCTCCAAAGGCTCTACGAGCTCGAAAGAGGGCTCCGGCACCGAGGATTCGGGCGTCGGTAGCCAGCAGGGCTACCCGGTCGAACAAGAGATCTCACGCGACGCCGATTATCGCGATTCCGGGATACGAAGGAATCACGGAAGACCGAGAAACTTGCGCATGGTGCTGAGCGGCAAGAGCTTCGACGTGCGAGACGTCGAGGACGACAGTACGGTCACCGAGATATCCGTAATACCGTTGCCAAAGTCATTCGCCACCGGGCCAACCCTCAATACCGGCTTCGTGAGGGATCGCACAGTTCAGTATCAGCGGGTGTTGAACAAAGACAACCGGTACACGGACTCCACGACATCGATGTCCACGACGTCGTCGGAGGGCTACGACGAGGGACTGGGCGAGGAAAAAGTCTACAAGGATCGCTCGCGGAACGAAAAATTGGCCTCGATCAAGGTGGACTTCAGCCCACCGAGCTCCGACGATCCGGAATACGGCCACGGCGAGGCCATGGCCGACGAGTACTCGCTGAGCTCCAGCGACGAGTGCCGCGCCGATTGCGATAATCGTCAACATCTCAAAACCATTTCCAACGCCGCCAAGTGTGGCGACCTGCCGACCAGCACTCTTCGCTCCGTGCTGCTCACCATTGAGGATCCGGCGTTCGCCGCGGCTGCCGCAACGACCACCAGCCTCATCGACGACGAGACGTCGCCCGTCGACAGCCTCGTCGACAGTCTCACCGCCAGCATAACACAATCGGACGGCAAGAACTCACGGCGGGAATGCATCATGGAGAGATCCGGATGCACGCTGGAGGACGACAGCCCCGGCACACCAACGAACGCCTCCAACTCCCTCAGCCTCTCCGAGGGACGCGAGTTCTTCGACGATGAGATCGCCGATCAACCTGGCCTCACTTTCGACGATACACTCAGAAACGCCACCGACGCACAGTCCGCTCTCAACGCGAGTCATCCGACCACGGAAAACAGTCATACACTCGTCGAATCCGCTCCCAAATCCGGTAAGTTTGACCTCCGTTGGATGCACGCCGCGTCTTACTGGCTTCATTATTTTTTCTACCTCAGACGACGTCTTTGCCTTGGGATGTTTTTCCAGCATATTTTAGTGGAAGGGCATGAGCCGCCCGAGTCGAAATTTAGACCCTCCTTTAAACCTCCTTTCGATCCCAATTTGTCATTCAATGGAGGTTCAAGAGGTTCAAATGGAAATCTCAAAAACATGTATATCAGAACCTACTGAACCTCCAAAAGTGGCAGAAATTGGACTTTTTCACTCAAAGGAGGTTTAGTAGGTTCATCTGAACCTCCTTTAAACCCTAGTGAGCCTGATTTAATGCTTACGCAAACCTACAGACCCTCTTTTAAACCTCCTTTCGCCCTACTAACTCTCCTTTGACTCCTTTCACCGATGGCTCGCAGAGACTCCTAGCCCTCCTTTAAACCTCTTCTGACCCTACTAACCCTCCTTTAAGCCTACTTCAATATGCTGCCCTCCGCTCCCCAACCCCTTCTCGCCCATCCGCAGTTCACCGATATCCAATCTTTCATTTTCCTTCTGCTTTGGATTCAAAGGAGGTTCTGTAGGGTACAGATAGGACTTTAGGCCTAAAGAAGGCTCAGGAGGTTGAATAGAAGGTTCAGTAGGGCTAAAGGAGGGTCGCCAACGGTGCAAATTTCTCCATATAGGTTCAAGGGGAGTCAAAGGAGGGCGAAGGTCTGTGCGTTACAAAGGAAATAGGTTCTCGAGCATTCAAAGGAGGGTCTAAATTTCGACTCGGGCGTATTGTGGAAAAGTGACATTCGGAATGATGACTGTATGCGGGGGTGCAGATTTTTCTTATGCATGCAATAACCTCGGCAGGTCTTGAGATTTCTGGCTGAGCTTTTGCACACCGATGGTGCATCTTGGGATGCACGCTCGAAATGAATTTAGAGAAAATCAGCGAACCGCTTTAGATTTTGAGGGAGTTCTTTTATCTTTGGAGAAATGTTTTTTGGCGCTGCAACTTTGGAACTATTTTTGAGATGTCAGGTCACTTTTTTGTACGGAAGGAGAGTATCATCCGAGGTATTTTTTAATAACATTCGGTGAAAGTCGCTCAAAGGGTTTCAACTGTAAGGACCTTCGGGATAATTGAGGTTATGTTGCCATTTCATTTAAATATATAGCGTCAATTCTTTGTCATACTGAATGTACCCTCTGAATTTGAAATCGATCGTCTACGACGTTTCGATAAAATATCCAATCGAAGAAACACTTTTTAACACAGGGAGATTACTAATTGTCATAATGTGAAGGAAAATGCAATTGTCACATGTAATGCTTTGACAGTTTTTACTCGTTGTCAGTACATCATGACAATTTTGTCATCAGCGTGACATGAGTGATTTGACAGTTTTTCACTCAGTACGTTGTGACAATTTCGTCATCAGTGTAATGACGTACTAGTGATTTTACAGTTTATTTTTATAACATTTCAAACAATTTTTTCACACCATTTCGTGCGTAAAACTCCTATTTAACGATGTGCGTAGGCGCCTTTCGCTAAAAGTACTTCTTCGGTTTTTAATTTTATGGAAACGCTGTAGACGTTTGGACGGTGCATTCAGTATATGACAAAGAATTTACTGTATAAATTTAAATCAAATGGTAACATATCGGCAATTGCCCCGAAACTCCGTGAGAGGTCTCCTCACTTTAGACGCTAAAAAAGCGTATTTTCATGAATTTTTTGATAGGTTCATATTATAGATATTGATATAAAAGTTGTTACACTTAATAAATACACTTTCGAAATACATTTTTAAAAAAAGTTATTTACTTAGATCACTATTTAGAGACGAAAATGATAGTTAAAAAATATCCTTCAAAAATTGTAGGTCTGCGCTGTTGATGAAATCTCGGAGATGGATCGTCCGAAACAAAAAAAATCAAACAGTTTTATATTCAGTATGTTAATGGCTATAGCGCATATCATACGATTTTTGATTTATGCAAAAACAACAAAATGACTGTCATTTTTCGCAAATACAACAACAAAAAAGTGTTTTTTTCCACCGTTTTCGGCAAACAAAAATAGTAGATAACAACATTTTCAAAAATCCTTGATATGCGCTATAACTATTGTTGTAAAGAATATGTGGGTAAAATTGCATAAGGATCGGTTCAGTAGTTTTGAAGATTTTATCAATAAGCCGTCGAAAAACGTTGTTTAGAGAAAAACACGTTTAAAGTTTGTTTGGGTTACATAAAGTGATTTTTAAAAAATTATGTATTTCGAAAGTCTATTTATTAAGTGTAACAACTTTTGTATCAATATCTATGAGGTAAACCTATCAAAAAAATTCATGAAAATAGCCTTTTTTTCTACTATTCAATTCGGCTACTATTCAATTCGGACTTCCTCACCGTGGATCATCACGAGTGAAATAAAATGATGAGCAACAATGTTCAAGTGTCCATTTTTTAAGTTTCGAACCACCGGGCTTCCGGAAGAGTCACTTGGAAAAATCCCTTGATGCCGGGAAGTGGATCTTCGAATGATTAATCCAGAGTTCAATCAACCGTGACACTGCCTACTCATCACTTTGATCCAGTACGAAATTAGTATTGAACTTTTCAGCTTGCAGCTGCGTCCAATCGCTTATCCATCGATTATCCGACTGCGTGACATTTGACCCGACGACAAATCATTCCGCGAAAAAATATCCGAGGATAAAATATCCGAAAGACAAAATATCCTCATGACAAAACATCCGCGAGACAAAATCCTAGGTCTCGTCTACCACATCAACGGAGTCGCGCGCAAAACACCTTTGCGGGGTGTGTGAGATACTGGGGTGGGGGCCACGCAAACAAAAACAAACCCAAACAAACCCGAGAAACCCCAAACAAACCCGAAATCCACCATCAAACGTCTTGCGGATATATCGTCCTGCGGATATTGTGTCGTCGGATATTTCGCCGCGGATATTTTGTCATCGGGTCGAAGCGCGTGTTACCGATGATCCCTGTATAGTTCGCTTCGGTTATTACCGAATTAAATTGTATATTCAGCAGGCCTGCTGCAGGGACGAAGTGTCGAGAACAGTCCGATTCACGGTCGACGGATCAGCCGCGCCGGAAGTGTCGGTACACTGTCACCCTGCGAGTCCATCACCTCGGACGATCTAATGCTGGACTACGAGTGCAGCGAGCAGGAGCGCTCCTACGACGAATCGAATCGACGGTGAGGACGATATTGTCGCGGGAAATGAACGTTGCTCTTTCTGGAGTAATCTTCAATTGTCAACCGTATATACACGAGACCAGCTGGAGATTATTCTATCTGTCCATCTCCTTCTTCTTCCCTCGAACCCCCCCAACCCACAGTAACAAGCAAGAATAATATGCTGCCTTTCGCTGTCTGTTCCCCAGCACGGTTGAGGTTACTTTCGCCCGCAGCGGAATAAACAGCTTGGTCTCTCGCTTTGTAATACTGATCCTCAATGTTTTTCGATGGCCACATATCAAGCACCATCCACAAAATGCAGTCTAAAAGATAATCTTCTCTTTTTACATCCTCCGAGCGTTTTATGCATCAGTTTTCGAAATATACACATATAAATGTGTGTGTGTGTGTGTGTGTGTGTGTGTGTGTGTGTGTGTGTGTGTGTGTGTGTGTGTGTGTGTGTGTGTGTGTGTGTGTGTGTGTGTGTGTGTGTGTGTGTGTTCTTTTTTATCACAACGTCAAACCTGATTTTCACACCAGAATGGTCTCCAATCCGGCGTTGCACGAGCTCGACGACGCAACGATCCGAGACGTGATGAGGGACTGGAGTACGATAATGGGCACCGCGCAAAATCATTCCAACTCAAATTTGGCCAACAACAATCCGAGCACTGGCAACAATAATAATAATCATACCAACTCCGAATCTGGGTATGTATTATCCTTCTATTATCCTTTTAACGACGAATTGTTACGAAGCTCTTCGGTATTCGTACACTCGTATGTTTATATGTCAGGGTGTGTCGAAAAAGAGCATTTTTCACCTCTCCAAAGCATATAATTAGGCATGTGCAAAGTTCACGCTGAATTCGAGGAAGATCATTTTCCCCATTTCGTTTACTCGGGAAAATCGCGCTCCACGTTCAAACTCGAATAACTCAACGATTGATTAATATTTCAGATATCGGAGTGAAGATTCTTCACGCTGACCCTTGTGACTGCAAAAACCTTATTTTCTTTGAACCTTCGCGTTATTACTTGTCGACAAATTACAGCTCTTTGAAAAATACACGTATTCCTGTCAAAAGTGAAATAGACTATTTTAAAATGGCTGCAATTTGGGTAAAAATGATAATATGGGCGTTTAGAGAAAAAGCTCTTTGAAGGTCTAAAAGTGAGCTTTGAAGATCGTCACCTGGATTCGAGAAGTATGAATTAGTTATTGAGTTATTCAAGTTTCAACGTAAAGAGCGACCTTTCCGGGTAAATGCAAGGAGGATCAAAACTATCAGCTGTTTTCTCATACCCAAGAATATTGTTTGAAGAGGCCGGATGCAAATCTTTCCCCACATCACAATATACGTATAAATAAGTGACAAATCGCCAAATACTCTAGAATTTCTCAAATCTATGACAAAATTTTTCATAATTTGATTATCGCTCTAAAAATATCAACTTACCATGTTCACCCCAGTACTTCTCAAGTTTGTGCATTTGGCGAATTACGAAAACTTTGGTTCGCCTGCACAATTTCATTTTCACGTTATTATAGCTCTCTCAGTGAGATGTACGAAAATTCGGCACGAAGAATCCTCGAATAGGCTTTGGGATCCCCACCAGAGTTCATTAAATCATCATCATCGTTCAAAGCTTTACGTTACACATCCCTCGCGTGCAATTTCTCCTCACATGCTTCACAAAGATGATCGCATAATTTCACACATGGTTTCCCTTTGTTGCGTTACAGCTGCTTGGCAAATATGTAATTCCAGGTTTTCAACGCGTTCTCGAATCTCCAAAAGAATCTTCGGAAGCTTTCAGTTTGAACGCGTTTTACCTCGTAAAAACTAGCTCTGACCTGCGTTACGAGTAGTTTTTTTATAGTGAAAACTAGAATTCATGGTTAGAAGCCCAAACAAACCGAAACTTTAACCTCGTTCGAAAATAGTGTTAACTGATTCATTTCGTTAGACCTAGTTTTTGGATCAAACCCCAACAACCCAATCCAACCCAATCCAATCCAACCCAAACCCAAAAACCCTGAACTCCGACCTCACTCGGAAATAGTGTTAACCGATGCATTTCGTTAGACTAATTTTCGGAACGAGGGTAACCAAATAAACCAAACCCAAAAAAACCCAAACAAGCGAAACAACCCGAACACGCAACAGACCCAAACAAACCCACACTTTGACCTCATTCGGAAACAGTTTTGACCGATTCGTTTCGTTGACACTAGTTTTTGGATCAAACCCCAACAACCCAACTCAACCTAAACCCGAACAAACCCGAACGACCAACGAACCCAAAAACCCCGAACTTCGACCTCATTCGGAAATAGTGTTAACTGATGCATTTCGTTAGAACTAGCTTTTGGAACAAGGGCAACCAAACAGTCCAAACCCAAACAAACCGAAGACCCAACAGCCCCGAACAAACCAAACGACCCCAACACGCAACAGATCCAAACAAACCCACACATTGACCTCATTCGGAAACAGTTTTGACCGATTCGTTTCGTTAACACTAGTTTTTGGAGCAAGCCCCAAACGAGCAACCCAACGCAAATGGAAGCTAACGCAAACAGCCCAAACAAACCGAAACTTCGACCTCATTCGGAAACCGTTTTAACTCATTAATTTCGTTAGACCTAGTTTTTTTTTCCCGTGAAAACGAGTTTTAACTAACGTTCAAATGTATTCATCTGTTTTCACTACCAATCGGAATCCTAGTTTTCAATACCAAAAACTAGTTTTAACGAAGGCGTTCGACAAGAACTAGTTTTCATTGGGTAAAACGCGTTTGAACCGAAAACGCATTTTAACGTGCAAAATTCCATTTCGGGCGAAGTTTAAAATGTACCACGTGACATATGAAGACAAGAGAGGTAGCTGGAATTTTTAGACCGAGCTTTCTCAAAGATGAATAATATTTCGGGCAAAACAAAATCGTCAAGCTCTGCGTCAGTGAATTCTGCAGAGCCGGTTGCCCTTGTTTTTATTTTGAAAAAACTTAACCATCTATGAGAAAACTCTGTTCGAAAATCTGTGAGGTTATGTTGACCTTGTATATGCCCTTGGAACAAATTCGTCGTGTCGGGTATATTTCCGGTTTCGCTGAGGCTTCGTGCTTGCTAATTGTTTCATTATCGACGAGGCGCGAGATGTCCCATGCACGCCATTATGATTCAATCTGCTGTTTCAATCGTGGGCATGCATTTACTCAACCTGTGTGGAACGTAACGTTAGTGAAAAGTGCGTCTTATGACGCACACGGGGCTTGTTACGTCAAGCGAAATTCTGAACCTCCCACGACGAACTATGGAAAGTAAATTTATACAAGGCTCATACCATATATATAACAAGTGTGTATATATATACATACACATATACACAGGGTGTCCTGTTATGAATGAATAATCCTGCAACTGCCGATAGGTCAAATCATGGCCTACTAAATTCTGGAATTTCAGTTTAGTACATGAAGAAAACGGGCCTCGAAGGTTAGAATTAATACTATGCTTTTAAAAAAAATATCATTAAATGCCAAAAAGTATCGAATGGAAGATAAAAATTGTAATTATGGTATAGTAATAATGAAGAAATTTAAATTTCAACCTACGATATGGCACGTAAACTGATACAAATGATACGTTTTATTCGGCATATTATGATTTTTTGTAGTATTCAAAAAATATTTTGCCCACGCGATTGGAACAATTAGTTTCCGGTATTCTTGTACTGAACTGAAATCCCAGCATATCGTAGGCCATGATCCGACCTATCGACAGTTGCAGGATTATCCGTTCATAACAAGACACATATGTACGGTCCTAAGACGGACCTTCCTGCTTTTGATCGAATCGTTGGATTCGGAGACCTGACTTGTGATGACGTTTATACGAACGAGCCTAGTTTGGGTTTGTTCGAAGCCATTGGGGTTTACGGAATGTTGATGTGTATGGACAGTAGGCGACTATGGCGGTCCTCGATGTGATTTTTTTAAAGGCGTTACCTCCACTTGTAGCGCAAAAAAAAGGCCTTTTTTATTAATTTTTTTAAAGAACACTACAAAACTTTTTTAATCGATCAATATACCATCTTAAAGAACACATCTTGAAGAACTTTCAGTAATTTTTTTATTGAAAAATATTACATTGTTCAGTGACAAATGGCCGTCAATGAAATAATGTTTTTATATACACGGTTTGCGGTGACCAACATTGCGGCGAAGTGGATCATCTGAAAAAAAAATGCGGATGGATTTAGTCAAATATAAGTATAAACTAGTCTTTAATCGAAGGATTTTAAAAAATATTCATTTTTCACAAAATGGCGGACAGTCAAAGTTAATGGTTCGATTTTAACGAAAAAAAACGGCCGTTTTTTGGCTATAAAACGGCCATTTTTTTTTCGAAAAAAAAAATCGAACGATTAAAGACTACATTTTTATGTATTAAATAAGCCTGCAAAATTTCAAGAAGATCGGTTCGTTAGTGTTCGAGTAATCTTGGTCACCGACTTCAGAAATGCCATTTTGAGAAAAACGCGTTTAAAGTTTCAATTTCAGTTCTTCAATTCACGGATTCTTCTCTTTCAACGCTCATATCTCAGTCAATTTTGTTCGGATCGACTTGAAATTTTCAGGACATATTCTTAGATACTTATACTTCAAAAAAATGCAATTAAAAAAAACGATTTTTTTTTCAAAATCGCAAGTGGGGATAACCCCTTAATTCATTCGAGATGAGTGTGTCGCTCCGGCACTTCGCGCATGCATACATCGTGCGCTGTAACCGAACGCACCAGCCGTTGTTTGTTCGATGCCGGCTACCTTCGATACCGTCCTTTCCGATTATCCGCAAGATGGAGAAAGATATGGAGAGAGAGAAAGAGAGCGTGAAAAATCAATGAAGCGCTCGAGCAGCGTGTGTGTCCGTGTAGTCATCGCTGGCAGACGTTTCGGCGCCACGAGGGAGGCTCTCCCGCTGTCTTCCGGTTCTAATAATATCGGGACTTTCGTCGCGAAGTTCCACCGAGCCACGACAACTTCAAAGATTTTCGAGTCTACACTCGTCGACGAATATCACGGTACGAACGCGCTCGAGGAACGTTTTCACCGTACTTCGTTCGTTTTACGTTCGTCCTTGTTGTTTATCGCCTCACGTAACGACGTCTCGTCAGGCGAGGTAGAAGCAAACCTTCTTTCCGGACAAAAGCCCTTGCGGCGTGTTCGAACATTATTTTTTCCACTTGCTGGGGCATTTCTCATGATACCGTAGATCATTGCGGATATACGCGTTTTCTTTTTTACCTACGGCCTAGACAATAGACAACATTCGACGGGAGAAATCGCGACTGGGCTCGTCGTCGGCAAAGCCGGTGATTTCTTTCAGTCTGCAAAGTCTTATTCGATCGCTGGCCGCATGCTGGCGGTGCTGTTGCTGTTGGAAAAATGGAGACCTTGTATGGGGATTGGCACGCGGATTCGCGTTCTCTAAAGTGCTCTCGCTTTTGTCGATTCGAAGAACAAGAGAGAGAGAGAGAGGGGGGGATGTAAAATTCAGGGCCACTCGATGGAAGACATTCTCCGCTGCCTTCCTTTCTCTCTTCCCGTAGCTGTCACTATCCATTTGAGAAAAGAATAATTCGACTCCGATATGTTTATTCGCGATTTTCACGTCCTGGAGGTGGCGCAGCGATATTTCAACGTGGCCGGTCGAACTACAGCCTGAAACAAAAACGATTACTTCGTTCTTGATTTCCTGCGAGTTGTCTATTGGATTTACCTCCATGGCAGATTGTATAAAGCTACTGCAGTGAACAATCTATTTTCCGCCCTTTTTTAGCCCTTTCAGATCGGGATTTAGTTTTTTTGAGGTTATGAAAGCCACTGGCAGGTTTTGAGGAGTGGTTCTATTTTTTTCACAGCGTACTATTACAAGGCACGTCTGAAATTATGGTTATACATTGCACATAACGGAAATAACTCTTAATATTGCTCGATTCACTATTTATAAAGATACAAACTCGGAACGGAAATATATTGCGGAGTGACTACAAACTCGCCTCGATGGCCTGAAGAGAGTCATTTTCAGACCCAACGACCACTTTTTTAAAGACTTTCTCTTTAGGTGGCTCATGGAATGACAATTCACTTTTATTATCCGTCTTGCAACCTAAAACGCAGCAGAATCTCGAGTCATTCTTCGTTTTTTAGATTTTGTCCATTGTTATCGATGTATTTTGTCAAAGTTTACTATACCGGTAGAGCTTCCGCGTTAGGCCGCGAGAGGGATCGCGAACACTGCGTTCAACGAGAGAACGACACAGCGCTGCTCTGAGCGGGCTGTGTCGTTAAAAACAATGAAAATGCATAGGCGACCAACAGTTCGAAACTGATTTACGGTAGTACCTGCACGAACCTCCTCACGAGAAAGAAAATTGATTTTTTTGTATGCTGTAGTATAGACATACAGAATGACGTCCGCTAAAACTCTGCGTGCCTTAGCGGCTAAATACAATAGTAATTAATTCACGAAATCAAAGCATTTAAGGATGTTGAGTCCCAAATCGCAAATGATGATAAATTTCTGAAATTTTGGTATGTTTTTGTACGAAGTATTCCAGAGGTCGTGTAAAAATTTCACGACAATTAGGAAGCTCGTTATTGAACAATTAACATTCACAAATTAAATGTTGTTTTATGGAAACTGATGTAACTTTGGAATAAGTTTTTTTTTTGACCTCTCAATTTTATAATATCTACAATATACTGAAAGCAACGGAAACAAAACGAAGTTTATTCATAAATTGTTTTTTTATTTCTTTTAAAAATTGTTCTTAACAAAATGTTAATTTTTTAATAACGAGCTTCCTAATCGTCGTGAAATTTTAACACGACCTCTTAAATACTTCGTACAAAACCATACGAAATTTTCAGAACTTTCTTATCAATTTTTATTTCAACCCTTAAGGAGGTTGAAGCAATGATGATCGAACTCTGAAAATGTGGTATGTTTTTACATGAAGATTCAGGAGGTCGTGTAAAATTTTTATGACGATTAAGAAGCTATTTATTGAACATTTAGCATTAACATGTTTCATAGGGACTCAACATCCTTAATACTTTATTTCCATAATATGATACACAGTTATCACATGCACTTTTCAAATAATTATTTTCCGTATCATGTTTATTATCATTCCCAAATGTATTTTACCCTTTTCAGATTCGATCATTTATAGATTTTCTGTTGATCAGTCGATCCGCTAGTACTACCTAAAGGGCGGGGTAAAGTTAATTCAGCGAAAAAAAGGCATGTTTTTAAGATTTTTTTTTGGCGTAACGAATAGTGTTCGTTTATTGAAAAATTGACATATAATAAAGTAACATTTGAATAACATTTTCCTAAATTTGCATTGCAAAATATTCAAAATTGAGCGAGTGAAAATTAAACCCCGGAGGCGCCTCGAAAAAAAGTTGGTTTGCGGTGTGCACCATAACTCGCAACAGAATCATCTGAAACAAAAAAATCGAAATGCATTTGTTAAAGGAGATGTTTCTCGAGGTAATGACGGGAGGATTTTTTTTTTCGATTTTTTCGATTTTTCGTAGCACTCGGGAGCCAAAAACCCGATTTTCGCTAAAAAAAATCGGCTAATTTGTTGTTGAAAAATTAGTAATTATAAAAAAAAAACACAAAAAAGCTCTCGACAATACCTGGTGAATTATGTGAAGAAGTACTGTGCAAAATTTCAAAGCGATTGGTCCAGTAGATTTTGAGTTATCGTGCACACGGACTTCAAATATGACAAGTCTCAGAAAAACAGTTTGAAAAACGCAGAAGAGTTTGGTCGCTTAGCGCTCATTGCACATAAGTTTGAGAACACTTCTCGATTGCATAAAAATCTGAGAAAATTCATGCATATTCAAGGTACTCAAAAGATTAATTTTGCATAATAATAATTCCAAAATGTTATTAACAAAATGATGAAAAAAAAAAATTAGTCAACAAATTTCCCCGCAACTCAATTTTTTTTCGTGATTCGTTCATTTTTCTGAATACGTATGAATTTTTTCAGATTTTTCAATTATCTTTGAATTTTTAGAAATTAAAAATAAAACTCGATAATTTTCTTATACTCACTCAAAGTCGTCGATGCCAGGTCCGTAGAGCAAAAGGCTTCCATCAAGATGATCGAGAGCATCTTTTTGCGTTTGTCTACGCAAAACTCTTTCTTCTTTACTGTCGTGCGCCGCTGTACTGTACTGTCGCCGCGCAGCTGCCGCCCAGGTATAAAACCCGGCATGGAGCAATAGACGCTCAAATACTCATAACTTCGTCAATTTTACTCCGATCGACTTGAAATTTTAACACAATATTCTTGATATATTATGCATTCATTTAAAAAATAAAAAAAAATGAAAAAAAAACAATTTTAATACTTTACCCCGCCCTTAAAATGGTTTTATTCGAAACGGTCGAAAGTAAAATTACCTACTCGTAGCTTCCATACTATTCTGTACTAATTTTGTACTAATTTTGAAATGGCAATACGTGTTGCGTCCTATCGATTACGACCAATTCGAATCTAGTCCTCCAAACAAGGTCCCAAAACCTTAGTCGATGCAAAACCATCCGCCGATTGCGAATTTTCCAAGTAGAACTCGATTGGACCAAAATTCTTGATCCGGAACACGTTTATAAATAAAAAAATCTCCTGGGCTAAATAAAGCCTGGACGAGAATGGAAATTGAAAAATCGCGACCACCAAACGATTTCACGTCGAATATAGTAAGAGCTTGCCTGATCCGTTTTAGCGGCACATTAGGCGGGGTCTGACCGTACCGGACGAATTTTTAGGTTCGGAAGCGTGTCGTTCTCTCGTTGAAAGCGCTATATGTCCACTATCAACAGATCTTACTGGTTTAGGTCGACGTTTATTCTTCAATTGACCTTTACGTGACCTTTGTCTAACTTTGCATACATTTACCTAAAGATGACATTGAAAACCCTAGGGCTTACGTTATGTTATGATCGGATTGTTTCATCGTCATCATGGGCTGGCTTTAATCATATCCGCTCTTATGAGAACGGTCCTCAAAACCAAATATTTTTAAAATCTCTCTTTACGACGTTCAAGCTTGCATCGTTGCACTGCAACGATGATTTTTAAATTTTTTTTTGAAGTTCTTCATTTTTATCATTATCGAAAGCCTTTCTTGAAAATTGAGGTCGTAAATTTCTAATAAGAATACGTAGCAATTTTTCGGCGATTTTACAGCCTAAATCGACCAAAAAATGAATTTATTAAAAATAATTGATTTTCGTTGCATTCCAAGGATGCAAATTTTTTCGAAGTTCTTTATTTTTATCATTATCGAAAGCCTTTCTTGAAAATTTAGCTCGTAAATTTCTAATAAGAATACGTAGCAATTTTTCAGCAATTTTACAGCCTAAATCGACCAAAAAATGAATTTATTAAAAAGAATTGATTTTCGTTGCATTCCAAGGATGCAAACTTCACCATCATTTACCGTTTCCCATATAGAAATGTAGGGACAGAGAGAGAGCATAAAGTGTTTTATTTACAGCTTTCTCTGTCCTGTCTCGATTAAGGCGTTACCCCCACTTGTAGCGCAAAAAAGGCCTTTTTCATGAATTTTTTTAAAGAAAACTACAAAACTTTTCTAATCAGTCAACATACCATCTTAAAGAACACATCTTGAAGAACTTTCAGTAATTTTTTTATTGAAAAATATTACATTGTTTAGTGGCAAATGGCCGTCAATGAAATAATGTTTTTATATACACGGTTTGCGGTGACCAACATTGCGGCGAAGTGGATCATCTGAAAAAAAAATGCGGATGGATTTAGTCAAATATAAGTATAAACTAGTCTTTAATCGAAGGATTTTAAAAAATATTCATTTTTCACAAAATGGCGGACAGTCAAAGTTAATGGTTCGATTTTAACGAAAAAAAACGGCCGTTTTTTGGCTATAAAACGGCCATTTTTTTTCGAAAAAAAAAATCGAACGATTAAAGACTACATTTTTATGTATTAAATAAGCCTGCAAAATTTCAAGAAGATCGGTTCGTTAGTGTTCGAGTAATCTTGGTCACCGACTTCAGAAATGCCATTTTGAGAAAAACGCGTTTAAAGTTTCAATTTCAGTCCTTCAATTCACGGATTCTTCTCTTTCAACGCTCATATCTCAGTCAATTTTGTTCGGATCGACTTGAAATTTTCAGGACATATTCTCAGATACTTATACTTCAAAAAAATGCAATAAAAAAAATCGATTTTTTCAAAACCGCAAGTAGGGGTAACCCCTTAAATTTTCCCTCCGTCGGTCTCTCTCTCTCACTCCCCTGTTCCAGAAGCCTCCACTAAAATTCTCTCACAGCGAATGGGCTCCCGCTTTGGTGCCGCGTTCGTTCGTATCGATCCGTTCGGAGTTTTGGGCTCCGGCTCTCGGGATAACGAGACGCTGGCACACCGGCTGGAAGTGAAGAGCAAACGCTCGTAAACGACAAAAATATGCCGGGTGTATTCGCGTGACAATAGCCCGTTAGACCCATTCGCGTATAGCCGTAGACTTGGGTACTCGGTTCTTGCCGATGATTCGCCTCGTTTTTTTCCCCCGAAATGTCCGCGGCTTTAAAAAAAACCCGCATACCGGGTGTTCACGGTCAAAGCGACTGGTATATAAAGCTCGGCGACCTTCGTATATCCTTCGCTGTCGGACAACTTAGCGTCTCGTGCATTGATCCGAAACATCGGACCCAGGAAGTTTTAAATTTCTGAGCCCTACAGGCTCTACGTGAACCTGAAAAATCCACAGAAATGTGGAAATTCGAAAAATGGTACGGGTTTGAAAAAAAATGTTCTATTTTTTGTGAAAAATGTTGCTATAGTTGATGATAATGCAAAAGTAGTTCGAAAAAATAGTTTTCAAACAACTTCGGGTTCGCTTAGACGGCAATTGTGTTGCCTGTCAGTGTGCCAAACTTCAAAATCATCGATCAAAGTGGTTTGCGGGAAAACGCGTTTAAAGTTTCAAGACTCGAAAATGTTGTGACTTGAGGAAGTTCGTCTGATGATCGAATTAACAAACAGATATTGATTTTAAAAAAATCGAGTTCACTTATGAGTATCTAAAAAGTCACCTGTTCAAATTTCAAACTCTCCCGATGCCTTGTTTGTGAGCAATTAATAAATAAACATTTTTCTAGATTAATATGGTCTCTTATGGATTGTCGTGTTTTTCCCGTCTATAAACGTGAAATTTGCAAGCATTGACAAACAGTTTCGAAATAAACTTTTATAATGGATAAAAAAATATCTAAAGAACGTTTGGACAGCTTTCTGAAATCCATTAGATACTTGTGAACTTCAGAATAAATTAATTTGTCTCGCAAAATGCGGATTTTTTTGAGGTTAACCTCCATATTACTCCAGTCGCATATTATGATGGCAACGTCGCAACCGCGCGCTTTTTGAAATCAATACTAATACTTTCCGAACGACGCAATGTGCACTACACTTCTACAGCAAATTATACAGAAGTGACTGGAAGTGTCATGACTAAATCGGCTTAAAGAATAAAATCAAATAAATTAATCGCAAGTAAAATAATTGTAGTTATAAAAAAAGGATACGAAAAAATAACACATAAAAAATTGATTTCGAGATTGATTGAGAAAAAATTTGATTTTCGAAAATTGATTTTGTTTGCCTTTCCAGAAAAACGCTTTCTTTTTTGAATTTTCTTCCATGGTCGAAAAAGAGATCGACGATGAACCATGGACGCGAGTGAAAAATTTCTAGCACATGGCAGCTGTACAGGATACGCGGTCGCGCTTGGTTGCAGCGTTGCCAAACTTATTGAACGGACTACGCTAGTCGTAATCATTCTTCTTTTGACTAACTCGGTACCAGGTGAACTTCCTTAAGGCCTTAGGCCACAGTAACGGGTATAAAATCATGTGCGAATTTAACAATTTTTTTTCGTATGAAAAAGTGATTCGCTCATAAAATTATTTACACATCTATTTAGTATGAGTATCAAGCTGTTAGGAAATATTCTTTTTTATTCGATGTACAAAATGGCCGACTGCTGATATTTTCTTTTATCTTTTTTTAGGCGCTCCGCGGCGTGACATTTAGCATCCACAATTTTTTACCTAGAACAAAAAACAAAAATTCTCGTCAATCTAGATTAGAATACCCAGAGAAGTATTTGAACTTGAGAAAAGAATTTTCAGTGAAAAATTTCGTTATAACCGCTCATAAACTGCTTATAAAATGAAAAGTTTTCGATTAATCAGAAATTCCGTACGTACTTCTCTGCGAAATGCAATTAAGAACATAACTTTTAAATTTGAAGTAAATCGTGTGAAAATTGTTGAACTTATTTCTCACGTCAATTGCAAAAAAGTTGTTTCGAGAAGTTTCGAGTAGTCGTCCATTTTGTACATCGAAAGAAAAAATATATTTTTTCTAGCAGCTTGATATTCGTACTAAATAGATGTGTAATTAATTTTATGTGTGAATCACTTTTTGATACGAAAAAAAATTGTTAAGGATGTTGAGTCCCTATGAAACATGGTAATGTTAATTGTTCAATAAATAGCTTCTTAATCGTCATGAAATTTTTACACGACCGCCTGAATACTTCATGTAAAAACATACAAAATTTTCAGAATTCTATCATCATTACTTCAACCTCCTTAAGGGTTGAAATAAAAAATGATAAGAAAATTCTGAAAATTTGGTATGTTTTTGTATGAAGTATTTAAGAGGTCGTGTTAAAATTTCACGACGATTAGGAAGCTCGTTATTAAAAAAATAACATTTTGTTAAGAACAATTTTTAAAAGAAATTTAAAAAAAATTATCAATAAACTTCGTTTTGTTTCCGTTGCTTTCAGTATATTGTAGATATCACAAAATTGAGAGGTCAAAAAAAACTTATTGCAAAGTTACATCAGTTTCCATAAGACAGCATTCAATTTGTGAATGTTAATTGTTCAATAACGAGCTTCCTAATTTTCGTGAAATTTTTACACGACCTCTGACATACTTCATACAAAAACATACCAAATTTTCAGAATTTTATCATCATTTGCGATTTGGGACTCAACATCCTTAAATTCGCACTTGATTAACCGATTAATCTGCGATTCCGGGGCTATAAATTATCCCCTAAATAAATTAATCCCTCAGCTTCCTCTTGGAGTTCATTTTCGGCCAAGAGCTTTTCTTTACGTTATAAAGGGACCTCCCCCTTTGAAATATTACAATTAATCACACTACAATTATGTAGCTAACGATTGAGGAATTTTCCAAATACTTTTTATTACTATATAAATTACCCAAACAGAAAAAAGTCTAAAACATTCCGTTTTTTCCATCATTTCCAAAACATTCCCGTCATTTTTTCACTCTGCTTTTTCTTATCGTATCGAGAAGTAAAATAATGCCACGCTGGAACGGGGATGCGGCTGCAAATTCTGGTGCTGAAGTTTGCATAGTTGGGGCACAACGATTTTTCTTTTCGTTCTGTTGATTCTTCATTTTCATCAGTATCAAAAATCTCCTTTGCAGATTGGAGTCGCACACCTCTGATAAGGATACCCAGAAAAGTTTGCGCGATTTTCATATCTTTAATTCGCAAAAATAATTTGGGGAGTAGGAAATAATTTGAGGAAACTATAATAATTGTTGAACGGGCCACTGGATCGCGATCTCCAATTTTGCATACGACCTTGGGTCGAACAAAACTATGATGCACTCAATTTCTATCATTACTGTAGCATTTCGAAGAGACTCGCATTCATCCTTAAGGCTCGTGAAATTATTCTTTTCTTTAAGGCGTTACATCTGGAGCCCCGAAAAAAATGGCCAAATTCCGAATTTGGTGGTGTAATATTGGTAATTTGAAATTAAATTAAATTTAATGGTAATTTTAAATTAAATTTAATTAAATTTTGGTAAATTTGGTAGTGTAATATTTGGTAATATTTGGAAGTGGGCCTCCTGCTCGAATCAGGTTAATTTTTGTTTGAGGTTGTTTGGGGTTGTTTAACGTTGCTTGGGGTTGTTTCAGGTTGTTTAGCGTTGTTTGGGGTTGTTTGGGTTTGTTTGAACCCTTGAAGAAAATTAGCCTCATTCCAGCAGGCGCCCCACTTCCCAATATTTACCCCGAGTTTTTTTTCTGAGTAATGGTTAGTGAAAAAAAAAACGCATTTTTACCAACGCAAAGGTACATACATCAAGAGCCTTTGAAAAAACAACAAAAAATACAGAAAATCAACAAAAACATTTGTGATAATTTTACACTCTGATGATCCTTCAAAAATTATGCAAAAAATGTTCAAGCTCAATATCGATGAATTTTTTTTTCTCGCAGATGTTAGAATTCCTTTTTTTGCGAGTTTGAATTTACGCTACAATAATTTTTAAGGATGTTGAGTCCCAAATCACAAATGATGATAAAATTCTGAAAATTTGGTATGTTTTTGTATGAAGTATTTCAGAGGTCGTGTAAAAATTTCACGACAATTAGGAAGCTCGTTATTGAACAATTAACATTCACAAATTAAATGTTGTTTTATGGAAACTGATGTAACTTTGCAATAAGTTTTTTTTTTGACCTCTCAATTTTATAATATCTACAATATACTGAAAGCAACGGAAACAAAACGAAGTTTATTGATAAATCGTTTTTTTATTTCTTTTAAAAATTGTTCTTAACAAAGTGTTAATTTTTTAATAACGAGCTTCCTAATCGTCGTGAAATTTTAACACGACCTCTCAAATACTGCATACAAAAACATACCAAATTTTCAGAATTTTCTTATCATTTTTTATTTCAATCCTTAAGGAGGTTGAAGCAATGATGATAGAATTCGGAAAATTTGGTATGTTTTTACATGAAGTATTCAGGAGGTCGTGTAAAAATTTCATGACGATTAAGAAGTTATTTATTGAACAATTAACATTAACATATTTCATAGGGACTCAACATCCTTAACCGCGCCATCCGCCTTTTTTCAGCTCGCCCCATGCATTAGTGTCTGTCGTTTCTTTTTCATCTTCGTTTTTCCTTTTCATTCCATCGTTTTTTTTTTTGTTTTTTTTTCTACTACGTCAACGCGCACTGGTAATCGCAGGCACGTACACTCGCAAAAGCGTGATCGTTGTCCCGAGACGCGGCAGGAAAGAGACCGTCGCCGATTGTACATTTCATACGAGCGCGAGGCACACAAAAACGCCTCTTGCGCTCAGCGTATGTTAATGATTCATTCGCTGTCATTCGACTCTCGTAAGTTTTCTTTTTTCCTACGTTTTTTTTTTATTTTTATTTTTTTTTGCGTAATGTGGAACACGTGCGTGCGGCTTCGTCGATAAACACGGCGTATGCGAAGCCATCCACATACGTCGAGAGGCTCGCCAGGCCGCAGCGATGCCTCGCAATTGCCATTACCACTCGCGGCCTCTGAACGCTTTTGATCTCTACTTTGAGCAACTTATGTGTCTTTCTAACCCTAGGCTTCAGTATTTGAAAAAAAAAACAAAAAAAAAACATTTTCGAGAGGACCCTCGGGTTTTTAAATTTAGAAAACTTTCTTAATTGATAACAAAAATAAAGACGAACATTTTTAAATATTTTTTTATTTTTTCGTTGACGTTGGACATTGTAGAGGAAAATTATTTCGAATTTGTAGGAAAATTGGGCGTACGCAGTCATGACCGAAAGTCATTTTTGAGAAAACTAATTTGTGCAGGGCCTTTGAGTAGGTTATTGTTTCAGAAGAATATGATAAATTGATTCTGAACTGGGAAACATATTATTTAGATATTATATATATAAATTAATATATATCTATATATATAATATCTTAATAATATATTTTTCACAGTTCGGAATCAATTCCGAACTAATACATACATATATATATATATATAACTTATTTTTTCCTGATCCTGTCTGTGCAAACGGCTTCCCCGATAAATTATCACAATTTTACAATTCTTATTTTTTTCATTCGTATCTTTTTTGATAACGAGAAACACACGTCAAGAAATTTATTGAATATCCATAGAGGATGATTCAAAGAGAATACTCCCTCGTCTCACCCCTCTTCGCTGATAGCTCCACTAGAATATGGTAGGACATTTATATCCCGTGACGCGAATTGCCTTGCCGTGGGCTTTTCATCGAGTCAGAAGTTTCGTACTATCTTGTATATTGTTCGAGCCAGCCGTTGCAAATAACAAATAGTCCGATGAATTCATTGTAGAATCATATCGTAATATTTTTTTTTTACCATACATACAGAGTGGCCCCCAAAGTGACGTCTAAAAGGACAATCTGAAAAAAAGTTTAGTTTGCGAGAAAGAGAAAGCATTTAAAAAATGTTCCTCTCTTGGGTACGTATTTTCTTCGGGATTTTTTTTTACTCGTGTTATCGTTAATAAGTGCGCTGTTGAGCAATAAATAAGTGACCAACTGAACACTGACGTTAATGCCTTAGATTTTGATCATAGGTTTAAAAAATTGGTTTCAGAGGATAAGTCACCAAAGTTCAGATGATGAAAAAATACTTATCCTGGAATAAACGACTGTCAATTGCTAGTGAACATTTCTAAGAGGAAAGTACATACGCAATAGAGGAAAAGGCCCGTGCTATGGGAAATCTGGAAAAAATAAATTGCTCTTTTGTTCGAAATCTAAAAATTCGAATTCGGATTGATAAACGAGGCATCTTGATATTGAAAGGAAAAAAGTTTCGTAATAAATATTATGTCTAGAAAAATATGTAGTATGAAATATTCAAGAACAATTTTATAAATTCAAATAATAAATATTTTGTATTTTATATATACCAAATATATTATGTTGCATTTCGATTTATATAGGGGATATTACGATATCTCTGGCCTTCATAATTGGCCCAAAATAAGACTTTTTCAAGGGTGATAAAAATCGAAATTCGACCCTTAACTGCAACAGTTTTAAAGTTTGTATGAGACAGCATATTTATTTGTCAGATTTGCTTGAAACTTGGCGTAAATACTCTACAATGCAAATAATTGAACACGTATTTCAATATTTCCCAAAATTCGATCCTTAGGAGGGTTAAACGGGGGGTTAAAGTTTGTATAGGAAAAAATACTTTTTGACCAGATCTACTTGAAACGTACCTAATTTATTTTATATATATGTTTTTTATATAATTTTTATATATAAATATATTATATATATATTTTATATATAAATATACTTTTAACCCCTTAACTGTGTTTATTTCGGTTGGCATAAATACACCAAATAAACACAAACAAATACATGTTTAATTATTCATATGGGAATGTATTTATACCAAGTTTCAAGCCAAGCTGACCAAAAGATATATTTCCTTATATAAAGTTAAAAACCTCCACTTCACCCCCTTAAGGGTCGAATTCCGATTTTTACCATTCAACGAAGTTTTATTTTAGGGCAAATATGAAGACTGCGTGGTCAGGATTAGGGGCCGCAGATATTGTAATATCTGCATATATGGCGGCAGGGTGTATGCAGGGTGACCGAGAACTTAATGCGTTCCCTGAAATGGAGGGTTGGGGGTGAAATTCTGAGTCGATTGATATAAGCATGTGTGGGTCTCAGATCGACCCCTGAATTGTTATTAATTTTTAAAGGCCGGCCAATCAGGTGCGCCCGACGTACGCTGGCTCATCAGGCGCACCTGATTGGCCAGCCTTTAAAAATGAATAATAATTCAGGAGTTGATCTGAGATCCACGCATGCTTATATCAATCGACTCAGAACTTCACCCTTAACCCCCTCATTTCAGGAAACGCATTTAGTTCTGGGACACCCTGTATATTTATATATTAAATTTATTTAATTTTTTATACTACATATATATTGGTAGTATAATATTATTATATTATGAAAAATAAAAAAATAGGTGATAAAACATTATTTCTAGTTTTGATTTATATTGTATTACATTATTTCATATTATTTATATTTACAAATATATAAAATGTAGTATATTTTTTATATTTGTAGTAAATATACTACAAATATAAAAATATATATATTTGATTTATATTGTATTACATTATTTTATATTATTTATATTTACAAATCTATAAAATGTAGTATATTTTTTTATATTTGTAGTATATTAACTACAAATATAAAAAATATAAAATAATGTAATACAATATAAATCAAAACTAGAAATAATGTTTTATCACCTAAATATTTACTACAAATATAAAAAATATACTACATCTCATATATTTGTAAATATAAATAATATAAAATAATGTAATACAATATAAATCAAAACTAGAAATAATGTTTTATCACCCATATTTTTATTTTTCACAAACATTTGAATAACATTTTTTTACTCGTCTTTTTTTTTATTTGCACATAGTGATTTCTACCAAATATTACAGCGATCCATTTTTTCTCCTCTATATTTAGAGTACAAAACGTTCATCCGATTTTCCATATATACACGTAAAGGAATAACACTGCCAGACCTCACTTTTCGTATCCACCCCCCCCCCCCCCCCTGCCCCCACCAAGAGTGTTGTTGATCGAGACTGCAGGCTCATCGCGGGTAGCCACCGGTGGCCACAGTAACGCCGCGCACTCTACATCGAGTCGTCCACACTCTCATTCTACGAGCCAGTCGTAGTTTCGCCGCCGTCCGAACTGTCACGCGGCTGTGTAACGCGCGTCGCCTCGCCTCTCGACCGCGTGTGTCAAGTCTGTCAGACCGTGTTTCTCATTTAGAATCATTTGCTCTTCACATGTTTATTTATATATTTGTTTATTTCCGTCGTTTTTGGTACGTCGCTTGACACAGTGAGAAATCATTCGAAGTTACGACGGCCTGCGTATTTATTTCGTTGCGTCCGCAGTGGAGAAATGCGAGCGCGAACTTGAGCGCAAATTATTTCGATTATTCGGATTTTTGGAGTTCGGAGTATCGAGCAATCCGGCCTAGGGAAAAAGAGATTCAGTGATGTGTACGATTTGAAGGATTCTTTCGACATTTTTTTTTTTCGGAGTATCTGCTCGGGAATATTAGTCGAACGCGTTCGAATCGTTGCTAACACGAATTTTCGACGTGCGAACACGTTTTTTTTTAGGGAACTTTTGTACATTACGAAATACGTGGATACAGGGCTATCGGAAATATATTTCTTTCAACATTTATTAGGGTTAACCATTTATAACTCAGCAACGGAAAAGTAAAAAAATATTGACTTCATGGTAGGTCTTAACCCTTCCTTGACACACTGGGGCATTTTGACCCGGACGAATTTCAATTTTCAAAATTTCAAAATTTCACGATTTCAAAATTTCAAAATTTCAAAATTTCAAAGTTTCAAAATTTCAAAGTTTCAAAATTTCAAAATTTAAAAATTTCAATATTTCAAAATTTCAAAGTTTCAAAGTTTCAAAATTTCAAAATTTCAAAATTCCAATATTTCAAAATTTCTAACAAAATGCTCTCTCAAAATTAAATGTTTTCAACATTTTTCTACCAAAATTCAATTTTATACTTCCCGAATGTTAATTATACAGACATGTTAAGGGGGGAAATCCCTTTATACGCTCGAAAATGAGTCATTCTTGATGAATTTTTCCAAAGATGATCAAATAATCGCATCATTTTGAAATTTTAACATTATCTTGTTACAATTTTCGCGCGTTCAAAAAAATGTTTTTTTTTCAACAAAACAAACTGGCGGCCTTATGAGGTATCTTTTGAAAAACTGCTCACGTTATAGCTCGAAAGTTATTGACCCGGCTGAAATTTTGGGAGGGTTCTCACTATAATATTATTGGAGGCATATGCCTAAAGTTTCAAGGTTATCGCGTAAATTGATTACTTTTTTGGAGTGAAAATTGTCGAGAAAATGGCCAAAACTATTAAAATTGATCACAAAGGCTGCTTAATTTTTCATTTTATACTTTCCAATAATGTTATAGTGGGAAGGTTCCCAAAATTTCAGCCCGATCGATCGATAACTTTTTGAGCTATAACGTGAGCCATTTTTCAAAAGACGCGTATAGGAATACCTTATAACGTCGCCATTTCGTGTTGTTGAAAAAAGAAAAAATGTTAACACTAGGAAGATGTAATACGACAATGTCAAAAAGGACTGAATTTCGGGCGTTTTAGGGATTTCCCCCTTAAGGAATATTTAAAGTGTATGCCAGGTTTTTTTTTCAATACGAATCGACCGAAGGCTTGTTAAGGGCGGGTGGATGAAGGTCAAATTGACCCAGCGTGTCAAAGCGGTGGCCAAATATGAGTGTGTCAAGGGAGGGTTAATAAATTTAAAAAAACGCGTATTATTTACTTTTCGAAAAATGTAATCAGGGGGTAGTTTTAACCCTCAATCCGTGAACCTGCGTCATTTTAGTCCTGCCCAAAATCGTTTTCTTCGCAGGTTGTTTAATATTTAATGAAAAAAAATAAACATAAATATAAAAAATAAGAAAGAAAAAAACCCTATTTTCCGTTGAGAAGCACGGTCTAAAGATTGACCATGAATTTTTTCAGATCTTTTTCGGTGACAATTGTTGGTTTGGTAGTGCAAAAATGAAAATTACCCAGGTTCACGGAATCAAGGTGCCTCAAATACCTTCACGAATTGAGGGTTAAGGATGTTGAGTCCCTATGAAACATGTTAATGTTAATTGTTCAATAAGTAGCTTCTTAATCGTCATGAAATTTTTACACGACCTCCTGAATACTTCATGTAAAAACATACAAAATTTTCAGAATTCTATCATCATTACTTCAACCTCCTTAAGGGTTGAAATAAAAAATGATAAGAAAATTCTGAAAATTTGGTATGTTTTTGTATGAAGTATTTAAGAGGTCGTGTTAAAATTTCACGACGATTAGGAAGCTCATTATTAAAAAATTAACATTTTGTTAAGAACAATTTTTAAAAGAAATAAAAAAAAATTATCAATAAACTTCGTTTTGTTTCCGTTGCTTTCAGTATATTGTAGATATTATAAAATTGAGAGGTCAAAAAAAACCTTATTGCAAAGTTACATCAGTTTCCATAAAACAACATTTAATTTGTGAATGTTAATTGTTCAATAACGAGCTTCCTAATTGTCGTGAAATTTTTACACGACCTCTGAAATACTTCATACAAAAACATACCAAATTTTCAGAATGTTATCGTCAGTTGCAATTTGGGACTCAACATCCTTAAAGGAGTAGAGGGAGTGTGACAGACACGTTACGTTGTGTCGTAACGTTCCTTCGCGATAGATGGAATTCGTCCAAACAGTCGTTTTGCTTGTACCAGCACAAAGCCACGCCAAATTTTCCACGTAGTTTTTGTTGTTTTTATATATTTATTCGATTTTTGCAAACTTTACGCACCCTCGAATCTTGCAATCTCGCGATAAGTGAAATGAATTTTGATCCAACTAGCGCCATCTAGTACGCATAAATTATACTAAAAAATGCTTAAAACAATTTGTAGTCGTCGTGTGACATTGATTTAAGGCATTCCTTTCACCAACCCGAATATTCAACGATTAACTGATTTTCGTCAATAATCAAGTGAAAATACGTCCCGTTGTACTGGTAAAATTTCATGCAGTTACCGAACTTGTAACGAAAATTGACGACTTCAAAAATCGTCTCATTTACACGACACTTTACGGAGATGACACGCTGGTCACCGTTCTGTCCAATAGTTTATACACTAAATAACGCTGGATGCCTGATATAAACTGCTCAACGCGGGTGAACATTCTAAAGCTTCCGTAACGACAATAATAACAGGGGGTCACCGGATTTTCAAAGAAAATATTAATGATAAAACTTGGAAAATGTGAGTAGCAGAAGAATTTTCGTTGCCGCGACTTTTTAGAGAAAAATGTAAAAATATCTAAATCTACTAAATTTGTCGAAATATTTTATTCCAGTTTATCGTTGGGTGTAATCTGTCTTATTTTTTATAAGCGCCACTGTAACTTACCAATAATTCAGAAGGGCCCTGCTTAGGCCCTCGCAAATTACGGCCCTTCGCGAAAGGCATACCTTCAAACAGGATTAAATGTCAATATGGTATTTTGCGAAGACTTACAAGGAACATCACTTGAGTGTCCGCCTTCGACTTCGTTGAAACTCATATATGTGATAAAGCATTGAAAACTATTGGACACGCGTTTTTGTCTGCGGAAGAACGTTTTTAAGGGGGGAAACGACCCCTCCAAGAAAGGCGTGTCACCGCTTAATTTTTTTTTTTCTATCATTCTATAGAGCATTTTTCATCACTTAAGGCGTTACCCCCACTTGTAGCGAAAAAAAGGCCTTTTTCATGATTTTTTTTAAAGAAAACTCCAAAACTTTTTTAATCGATCAATATACCATCTTAAAGAACACATCTTGAAGAACTTTCAGTAATTTTTTTATTGAAAAATATTACATTGTTTAGTGGCAAATGGCCGTCAATGAAATAATGTTTTTATATACACGGTTTGCGGTGACCAACATTGCGGCGAAGTGGATCATCTGAAAAAAAAAATGCGGATGGATTTAGTCAAATATAAGTATAAACTAGTCTTTAATCGAAGGATTTTTAAAAATATTCATTTTTCACAAAATGGCGGACAGTCAAAGTTAATGGTTCGATTTTAACGAAAAAAACGGCCGTTTTTGGCTATAAAACGGCTATTTTTTTTTTCGAAAAAAAAAATCGAACGATTAAAGACTACATTTTTATGTATTAAATAAGCCTGCAAAATTTCAAGAAGATCGGTTCATTAGTGTTCGAGTACTCTTGGTCACCGACTTCAGAAATACCATTTTGAGAAAAATGCGTTTAAAGTTTCAATTAGCCGGTCGTTTACACAATGGATTCTTCTCTTTCAACGCTCATATCTCAGTCAATTTTGTTCGGATCGACTTGAAATTTTCAGGACATATTCTCAGATACTTATACTTCAAAAAAATGCAATGAAAAAATCGATTTTTTCAAAATTGCAAGTGGGGGTAACCCCTTAAGGAGGTACGATCATTACTACGAATCCAACTTTCGGATTAGAAATTTTTATACGATTTTGACGAATACTTTATGCTCCCTCAAAGAAACCTCTTTCTTTGAGGGGTAGTTTCCTCCCTTAAAAGCGTTTTCCGCGATTATTTTTCATTTTTATACTCCGATCGCTTGACATTACGACGGGCCTTTCTTCGCTTTTCCGTCATTTCGGAATAAGAATGAGACGAAAAATTACGAAAAAAAACTGAAACTCCGTTTTATGTACTTTTTTCTACGAATGGCCAATACTCGTCTCGCGAATAGCCTTGCCTTTTGCTAAAAGTCATCAGTTGAATCTGTCGCTCAAACGAGAAACACAACATACAGGAGGAATTATTAATGTGCGGGGGTGGCCGGGCCGATCGTTCGTGCGATAACGTCAAGCCGGAAGACAAGACCAGACCCTTAAGTTATCATGAGATATTCAATTACTTCGATGGAAAGTACAGTTATAACAGGGGGAAGCTCACGACGGATTCGTCTCTGGCGGTCGTTCCCGTAGAACCCGCGTCAATTACAATTACGCGATGGATCTTCTCGAAATTGTCAGTCCCCGATTTATTAATATATATATATATATATATATATATATATATATATATATATATAATATCCGTACACTAATTTTCACCTCGTGTTTTCCCATTAGCCAATTTCATCCCCCGATCGATTTTCACGTTGAATTTGACACATCGCGGTCATCGAACCAGCGTCCAAAAGTGGATCAGCTATTGCTATATTGTCACAAGCATTTTCTTCGTCCACTGTCCCATCGTGCAATCCCTCCTGCTTGTCATTTTTCGTCTACTCGAACTCACAATTTCTCGTGAAACGCACTTAATTTTTTATTGCCTATTTGGATCGATCCAATTTGGACGTTTGATTGTTATCTTTCAATATTCAACGCGAATTCAAAGTTTCTCGGATCTCTGGAACGCGATAGTTCAGATTTATTCACGAGCAAAGAGTACTCGAATTTCTTACAAGAAACATCACATTAGCCTTCGGTTTTATCAAAACTCATATATATATATATATATATATATATATATGATCGAGCATTGAAAACTATCGGACTCTATTGGAAACGGTTTGTTTTAATCGGCGGATAAATTACGTTGAAGTTTGCATCGATGGGATGCAACGATATTTTTTTGTTAATTTTTCTTTTTCTTTATTATTTCGTTATTCTAAGTTTTTTAAGCAAATTAACGTCATGAATGTTTAATAATAATGCGTGAAAACTTTTGAGTGATTTTCACAGGCTAAATCGGCTGAACAAAAAATTCAAGAATGAAAAATCGTTAATTTTCGTTGCGTTCCAACGATGCGAACTTCAATGTCATGTATTTATGACGTTGAAGCTTGCATCGTTCGAACGCAGAAAATGAATCTAAAGAAATAAAAAATAATATCGTTGTGCACCAACGATGAAAGCTTGGATGCGATCGTATTTTTGTCACGAACGATAGAACAGAATAAAGTAATCCAATTGAATAAAATAGGAACCTTCATTTTTTAGCCGTTTTTCGTCGAAGTGGAATTGGACAAATGTGGGATTACATTTCTATATTTAACGAATAAATCGTCGCATGCCACAAAGTTCGATAGGCTTGGTTTGCGCCACTGCCGACAGATGGGGCGCTCATAGAAATTCGATCGAAAAGCACGTTCACTGAACCGTGTGTATAAAAAACTTCCCGTATACCTCGACAATACCCAGCTTTTCTCCATCGTGTCATCCCGTTGCTCAATCAAGGATTACGGGTCACCGAAATACAAAAATAACTCCTACTGCAATGCAATCGCGGACATCAGGACATCAGTTTTTTCGGACGTGAAAACATTATTTTGTTCGTGCAAAAAGTTTTAGTGTTTGCGCTCTTTCATCGGGACACTTTTTTCTTGTTTTTTTTGCAGAAAAATAACGTTTTAGTACTCAGTACTTTTTTCTTTTATATTCTCTTATTTTAATACTAAGTACTAGAAAGTACTTAGTACTTAATATTAAGTACTAGAAAGTACTTTACTACTAAGTACTAGAAAGTATTTAGTACTTTACTACTCAGTACTAGAAAGTACTTAGTGCTTTACTACCAAGCACTAGAAAGTACTTAGTACTTTGCTGCGAAGTACCAGCGAGTACTTAGTACTGTGCTAGCAAGTACTAGAAAGCACTTAGTACCTTTCTACTAAGTACTAGAAAGTACTTAGTACTTTGCCATTACGCACTAGAAAGTACTCAGTACTTTGCTGCTAAGTACTAGAAAGTACTTAGTACTTCGCTACTGAGTACTATAAAGTACTCAGTACTTTGCTACTAAGTACTAGAAAGTACTTAGCACTTCGCTACTGAGTGCTAGAAAGTACTTAGTATTTTACTACCAAATGCTAGAAAGTACTTAGGACTTTGCCACTAAGTACTAGAAAGTACTAAGTACTAAGTGAAGTACTAAGTACTAGAAAGTACTAAGTGAAGTACTAAGTACTAGAAAGTACTAAGTGAAGTACTAAGTACTGGAAAGTACTAAGTACTAAGTGAAGTACTAAGTACTTTGTACTTTTTTCTCTTACATACAAGGAATTACACAGATTTATTTGTCGTCGTCTTTTCCTTTTTTTTATTAGCATTTCCACGCGATCACTTGTTCTCAATTTTACAAAGATACATTGTTGAATGCGCGGATGTACATTTTAATGAGCGCAATTTTTCAGTCATTCGAACCGGTGGTTCTCTCTCAACTGAAAATCGTTCACAAACGAAGAATAATCAACGATCTCTATTTTAGTACTCATTTTTGTCTCGTTGGAAAGACGTTTGTACAAAATCATTTTTCCTTCTTTCACACAAAGATTTATGCAGAAACATTTTTTAGTACTAATTTTTCTCTCTTCTAGAAATAATACTCCAATACCCTTTTTTTCCTTTTCACAAAGATTCAAGCAGATTTTTTTGGTAGTCATCTTTATCCTTGTTTATGAAGATTTGCGCAGAATAATTTCTCCGTAATTTTAGAAAGATTCATTGTTCAATGTGAGAACGTATATTTTGATTAGCGAATTTTTTCTCTTCTTGCAAAAGCATTTGTACAAAATCATTTTTTCTTCTTGTTCACAAAGATACGGAATAATATGTTCATTACTTATTTTTGTCTCTTTTCTAGAAATAATACTCCAATGCACTTTTTTTCCTTTTCACAAAGATTTGAATATGTTTTTTTAGTAGTCGTCTTTTCCTTTTTTACCAACATTGCGAAAAATAATTTCTTCTGCATTTCACAAAGATCCATTGTTCAAAATGAGAATGTACATTTTAATTAGCGCAACTTTTTCTGTAACTCAAACGCGAAGTTCATTCACAACTGAAAATCGTTCACGAGCGAAGAATAATTAACGATACTTTTTTATTGCTCATTTTTGTCTCCTTTCAAAAACGTTTATACAGAATCATTTTTTTTTTATTTTTCACAAAGATTTATACAGAACAATTCGTTCATCACTCGTTTTGCTTCTTTAGTGGAAATAATACTTTAATACCCTTTTTTTCCGTTTCGAAAAGATTTAAACAGCTTTGTTTAGTAGTCGCATTTTTCGTTTTTTTTTTATTAACATTCGCGCCGAATAATTTATCCTTAATTTCACAAAAGTTCAAATTTCACGTTTTTTCGGTGACTCGAAAGCGAAGTTCTCTCGTAACGGAGACTCGTTCGCAAACGAAGAATAATCAGCGATCTTTTTTTTATTACTAATTTTTCTCCTCCTGCAAAAACTTTTTCACAGAATCATTTTTTTCTTTTTTTTTACCAAGATTTATACAGAATAATATAATTATCACTCATTTTTGTCTCTCTTCTACAATTAATACTCCAATATCCTTTTGTTCCTTTTCACAAAGATTCGAACAGATTTATTCAGCAGTCGTGTTTTTCTTTTTTTTATTAACATTCGCTTCGTCGCGAAAGTTAATAAAAAATAAATAAAAAAATGATTTTATTAACATTCGCTTCGTCGCGAATGTTAATTTAAAAAAAATAAAAAAATGACTTTGTTAACATTCAATTGTATAACATTAAATGGTAATAAAAAAAAATAAAAAAAAGATTCCGCGGAAAAGTTTTTGCCGGAGGAGAAAAATGAGTAATAAAAAAAAAGATCGCTAATTATTCTTCGTTTGCGAACCGCCTCACCGTTACGAGCGAACTTCGCTTTCGAGTCACCGATAAAACGTGAAATTTGAACTTTTGTGAAATTAAGGAGAAATTATTCTTAATTAATTATAATTAATTGAAATTAATTAAAATTAATTAAAATTAATTTCCCCGTGATTTTACGAAGATTCATTGTCGAATGTGAGTGCGTAGATTTTGATTGGGGAGTTTGTTTTTTTTTCTCGAGAAACGAGAAATAATCAACGATCGCCCTTTTCCTCAATGCCAATCGATCATCATTCTGCCACTGAAATTGCCATTTGTCGACACGTCTTTGCTGATGCCCCGCTTACTTCATCGGTTTTGGAATTTTTTCGTTTCCTCCCTGCCCTTCCGCACACTAAATACACATTTTTTGCCCCCTGACGACCCACTGCCGAAAATAGCGAGTCCACGTGCCGCAGTTCAAAGCGAGATTATTTTTTTCTCGCACAAGACGAAAATGATGAGACATCGAAGAGAGAGAAAGAGCGAGAGAGAGAGAAAGGTCTTTTTTGAGCAGAGAAGAGACGAAAGAGAGTGGCGAGGGTGGGAGACGGAGCGTGGGAGGGGGAAGGAAAAGGTAAAACGCATTATTGAGAGTTAGTGTTTTGTGTTCTAGCGAGCTTATAAAGCGATCGAAGCAATTGCAAATCGGCGAGGAGGCCACGGGTGGGGACTACTACCAGCTGACTTATCCTAACTAGCGACCAATCAATGGCTCTCCTCCTTTGCCAACTAACCCGACCGCTATTAACACCTGGCAGCTTCGTTAGAGCGCACTTACACACGGGACAAAAAAAAACGCAGGAGACAGAGAGGGAGAGCGAGAGAGACGGAGAGAAAGATGAATTTGCATGAACGAGAAACATAAAAAAAAAACGGAGAAAAATGTGTGCAAAATACGAGAGACCATCCTGATGCGAGAAATAAAAAAAAAACGGACGCGAGGAAAAAAAAATAATGAAAAAAAAAAACGGAAAAAAAACAGAAAGCACGAATGAGAAAGAAATCTTAGAGTAACGAGATTATTTTGTTTATCCGGAATACACGCAAACACAGTGCAAACGTACAAAGAAAATAAAAAAATAAACGTTTATATCAGCCCACTTCGTCCCATAGCGTCGCGGAAAAATCAAAACGATTTTTCGACAGTAACCGACGACGATACGAGAATCATTTATTTTTACAATTTCATACTCCACGCGAAATATATATCGATCGCGCTCTTCGAAAACACTTTTTATTTTATTCGTAGATACGGGAGGAATATCTTGCGCGTGAATCTGTATTGTATACGAGATATTTTTCTTGGTGTCCCACGCGAGACGATTTTCGATCGAAACGCTCGATTTTTATTGTTACTTAATTGATAGTCGGACGTAATTAGTGATCGATAATTATATATCGATATGTTTCGATAAATATATCGATAAATACATCGATAAATATATCGATAAATATATCGATAAATAAATCGATAAATATATCGATAAATCCATCGATAAATATATCGATAAATATATCGATCGGTATGTACGGATTATTGCGCCACGAGATCTCGGAGGCTTCCGAGGATTCGAGGAATCGTTGATCGTTATTCTTGCGATTTTTCCGTCGGTGCGAAGCGATTGAAAAATCAAATAACCGCGGAGTATACGATCAAGAAAATCGTCGGAAATTCGTTCATCCGATCTATTCGTGCGAGCGTCGTTTTAAGGTGGTCTATGCATCGTGGGAAGTTAAAGAGAAAACCAAGTTTTTTAATGTTTTTTTTCCAAGGCCTATTTTTAAATTCTTTTTTCTGAGCCTTTGACGAGCAATTGTATTCAAAATTTTTTTTTTTTAATTGAATTTTTTTAAATTGAATTCAACAATTAACCGATTGGATGAATTTATTTTAAAATGTACACATTGGAAAAATTAGTTGAAAGGAAATTGATCAGAAAAACAATTTGGATAAAATTAATTAGGAAAGAGTATTTAGCGGTTAAAAATAAATAAATTCGGTATGAAGATTACAAAACCACTCGCTTAAGGATGTTGAGTCCCTATGAAACATGTTAATGTTAATAGTTCAATAAATAGCTTCTTAATCGTCATGAAATTTTTACACGACCTCCTGAATACTTCATGTAAAAACATACCAAATTTTCAGAATTCTATCATCATTACTTCAACCTCCTTAAGCGTTGAAATAAAAAATGATAAGAAAATTCTGAGAATTTGGTATGTTTTTGTATGAAGTATTTAAGAGGTCGTGCTAAAATTGCACGACGATTAGGAAGCTCGTTATTAAAAAAATAACATTTTGTTAAGAACAATTTTTAAAAGAAATAAAAAAAAATTTATCAATAAACTTCGTTTTGTTTCCGTTGCTTTCAGTATATTGTAGATATTATAAAATTGAGAGGTCAAAAAAAAAACTTATTGCAAAGTTACATCAGTTTCCATAAAACAACATTTAATTTGTGAATGTTAATTGTTCAATAACGAGCTTCCTAATTGTCGTGAAATTTTTACACGACCTCTGAAATACTTCATACAAAAACATACGAAATTTTCAGAATTTTATCATCATTTGCGATTTGGGACTCAACATCCTTAATAAGATGCGAATAACGAAGGCAGTGCCACTCCGATTTACTCGGATGGGAGCGTCAATTACATGCAAACTTTGCCGTTCGATACTTTAACACGTAGCGAATCTGTTCAAAAAGACCGCGAAATTAATCGATAAATCGGAATTCATGAAAAATCTGGATGTGAATCATGTATTCTCTTAATATTTGAAAAAAAAATTCTTTTTTGACAAATATATTGAACCCTTCAATATCCTAATTGAAATATTCAGAGAAAATTGATTTTTCGTTTAAATTTTCGACAACGTATTCATTTTTTCGCAGATGATAAATATAAGTTCGAGAAAAATTGAAGCAATATTACGAGTAAATAAATATTTCGAACAATTAAATATTCAATGTCAAGGAATGTTTCCAGTAAATAAATATACTGAGTGAATCGATCGGCCACATCATTAAATAAATAATCCAATTCCGAAATGAATTAATATATCCATATATATATATATATTTTTTTTTTCGAGTGTATAAATATTTAAAAATGAATATTTCAACCAGTTTGTCCATCGAGTAAATTTAACGTCAACAACCACTCAAAGCTGTAAAGTTATTAACAATTACGAAGCATACGAGCTCGTAAAACTTTCAACAGTCATTCAATTGTCTGACTTTTTTAACGCAAGCCAAGCAAAAAAATTGCAAGATTTCGTTATTTTCAAAAATCCATATTACATACGATTTACGTATTCAACTCACCTGTTGACAACAAATTTTCCACTGACGTTTATCACCTACTCAAACGAAGTTACAGCCCAAAGAAAGTCGTCGATCGCTTGACCGCAATGACTGCCTTAAAACGGCGCAAAAATACGCGAATCATTTCGAGCTTCGTCGATAGAAAGTAGCAGCTTTTCGCGATAGGCAAAACTCCGGATCAGCTAACGTCAGCCGTAGATACTTATCTCTTCCATCGTAATCATTTTCTTCCTACTGAATATTACTGAAATATATAAATACAATAAAAACGTACCTTAATTTCGCCAGTTCGAAGGCGAAAAAAGTCTGCCTGGTCACTGAAAAACATTAAAAAATAAATCATCGAGTCTTCAGATTATTCGTAATCGTAATCGCTCGCCGATTGTTTCCTCCGATTGTCTTCGGCTATCAGCGATCGTAAGTGTTTAGATTAGATTTTTGTAGAAGCTCGTCTTCTTCGTGATTTTCGATGCACGACGCCGTACGAAACCAAGTCTTCGATACTTAGGACAAATATAACGAAAAAATATATTTATACAATAATGTATGATAAATGTACTTAAACTTGTGGGAGGACACCACTGTGATGAGCCGAAAAAAGGTCGTTTTTTCCGAATTTTTTTTCTCGCCTTGATGTTTTATTTAGGACTTGGATAAAAGGTATGTCATTGAGCATGCATTGAACTTATTTCGTGTAAGTTTGTATGATAAAAAAATTAACGTTATTAAGGCGTTACCCCCACTTGTAGCGCAAAAGAGGCCTTTTTCATGAATTTTTTTAAAGAAAACTACAAAACTTTTTTAATCGATCAATATACCATCTTAAAGAACACATCTTGAAGAACTTTCAGTCATTTTTTTATTGAAAAATATTACATTGTTTAGTGGCAAACGGCCGTCAATGAAATAATGTTTTTATATACACGGTTTGCGGTGACCAACATTGCGGCGAAGTGGATCATCTGAAAAAAAAATGCGGCTGGATTTAGTCAAATATAAGTATAAACTAGTCTTTAATCGAAGGATTTTAAAAAATATTCATTTTTCACAAAATGGCGGACAGTCAAAGTTAATGGTTCGATTTTAACGGAAAAAAACGGCCGTTTTTTGGCTACAAAACGGCCATTTTTTTCGAAAAAAAAATCGAACGATTAAAGACTACATTTTTATGTATTAAATAAGCCTGCAAAATTTCAAGAAGATCGGTTAGTGGTCGAGTAATCTTGGTCACCGACTTCAGAAATGCCATTTTGAGAAAAACGCGTTTAAAGTTTCAATTTCAGTTCTTCAATTCACGGATTCTTCTCTTTCAACGTTCATATCTCAGTCAATTTTGTTCGGATCGACTTGAAATTTTCAGGACATATTCTCAGATACTTATACTTCAAAAAAATGCAATAAAAAAATCGATTTTTTTCAAAATCGCAAGTGGGGGTAACCCCTTAAGGTATAATGGATGGCGCTGCAGCTTGCATCGTTGGGATGCAACGAAAATTTTCTTTAATTTCCTATTTTCATTATTATTCAACATAATATTTTGCATATTTTTTGTAGATCGCTAAATAAGAATCCTGACAAGTTTTTTGGTGATTTTTTGGCCGAAGGCAATTTTCGGAATAGAAAAAAAATCATTTTCGTTGCACTTCAACGATGCAAACTTCAACGTCACTATAATAGAGCCTCCGTAAAAAAATGTAGATCGATAACTTGACAATGGTTGGTCTGGAAAATAAACAAAATTTATAACCAATTTAAATGAGGAGCTGGCGAACAAAACCGGACTCTTCCACACTACGTCAAGTTTTTTCAACTTTTATTTCCCGTATTTTTCAAGCGCGCCTTTATCAGCTCCCGAAATATTTTGAATCATATCCGGCCCTCGACACCTTAAAATTTCTCTAAAACTGCCAGGCGAAGAGGCAATTTTTAAGCCCAATACGAAAAAAAGCAAGAAAATTTAACAAAATGACCGTAGTGTGGACAAGTTTTCCGTTTCGTCGAAAAACAAATTTCGCAAACTGGCCGCCAGTGTTAAATTAAAAGTAAGGTGTCATTTTGGCGACATTTTCTCTTATATTTGGAGCCTCGAGAAATACTAAATAAAAAAAAAACGCAGCGTTGTCCAACGGCAACTAATGCAAATACGGCAATATTGTTTTTTTTTTAATTCAAAATCGGACAATTATAGTTAGAGTTATGATTCCAGCCAGATCGAGAAAAGTCGTTGCGTGAAAAACGCGATCTAAAGTTTTGCGATACGTAAATCGTTAGCACTACCTGCTCTCACTAAATCGTCCCCAATATGGTCAATTTTCAACATTTTAACCCAAACGATTTTCTCACATATTCTAAAATATGTAAATTTTGAGAAAAAACAAGAAATCAATTTTTTTTACCTGTCACGGTGGTGTTCCGTCTCATGCACACACACACACACACACACACACACACACACACACACACACACACACACACACACACACACACACACACACACACACACACACACACACACACACACACACACACACACACACACACACACACAAAAGCATAAGCATAGGCACACATATACAAAAATCTAGATACCTCATACGTGCTCGATGTTGAATTATCCGCAACGCTTATTACGAGGCTGCAATCGCGTAATCAAACTTGCCGAATTAGTTCTCGCTTGTATAACCGAATAATCGAATAAAATTGTCGCGCGCTCCATATTTTATTTTCCAATCGATTATATACGGCAGCGAGAGTTGCTCGTTACGACGCCAACAATATTCAAACGCATATATATAAATAAATATATATATATATAGTCTTTTTTGTTTCTTTTTTTTCGCCACCGCGACAAATTTTACAAACCCTCCTCGGACTCGGACGCAGTGAACGCCGAAAGTGTGGCGTGCAGCGCGGATAAAAAGTGCGAACGCTGCGACGTGTCGGATTAGCGTCGGAGCAACCGAAAATAAGACTCGCTGATATCTGTGTGGAAAACGCCGTTTCGACCAAAAAAAAAAAACAATCAAATGAAAAAAAATCTCCTCACCTCGCTTTTCGAGGACTCGTGCGAAAAAAAAATCAACACACACAACTACGAGCTACCTCGACCGTGGCCTAATTGCTATCGTACGCGGGATAAGTGTTAACAATATGATAACGTGAAACAGAAAAATTGAAAGAAAGAAAAAAAAAGAGATATAAGATCCGTTCACGCGAAGATAATTTTACGAAAGGAACGAAAGGAAACAAAAAAGGAACGAAAGAAAAACATCCGGACGACGAAGTGGAATCGCGACGAGCTTTTTGGCCGATTTTTTACGGTCTGCCGTTGATACGAAAAGTAAAAAAAAGAAAAAAAAGGAGGCGAAGAGGCATCGTGACGAAGAAGTGAATCGAGTGGGAGGGCTGGAAAAAAAGAAGAAAAAAAAATTGTGTCGCACAACAATTCTGTAAGTGAAATAAATCGTGCGGTGAGCCAAAAAAGTGAATAATGAAGGAACCGGCAGGCTCGAATTCCGGTACGGCGACCGTCCCCAACTCGGCTCTGGTCAACGGGTAAATAATTATTACTACAAGTCTAATCTGCATCCAAAAGATACTCTTCCTAAGTACATACCTATATATATATATATATATATATATATATATATATATATTTATATGTATATATACAGGGTGTCCTGTTATGAATGGATAATCCTGCAACTGTCGATAGATCATATTATGCTCTACTATATGCTGGAATTTCTGTTTAGTAAAATTCCTACGGTTTTCGAGATTTTGGGCTTTATAATATTTAAAAAAAAATCAACCGCAGATGATTTTTTTGTAAATTTGTAAAATTTCGTAAAATTGGTAAATTTTGTGTATTTTGTAAATTTGGTAAATTTCGTAAATTTTGCAAATTTCGTAAATTTTGCAAATTGTAAATTGTATAAATTTCGTAAATTTTGCAAATTTGGTAAATTTCGTAAATTTTGCAAATTTTGTATATTTCGTAAATTTGTAAATTTAAATAGGATTGTAAAATTTTGTAAATTTTGTAAATTTAAATAGAAACGTAACATTTTGTAAATTTTGTAAATTCTGTAAATTTTGTAAATTCTGTAAATTTTGTCAATTTTGCAAATTTCGTAAATTTTGTAAATTTCGTAAATTTTGTAAATTTGTAAATTTAAATAGGATTGTAAAATTTTGCGAATTTTGTAAATTTGTAAATTTAAATAGGATTGAAAAATTTTGTATATTTTGTAAATTTTGTAAATTTAAATAGAAACGTAACATTTTGTAAATTTTGTAAATTCTGTAAATTTTGTAAATTTTGTGAATTTTGTAAATTTTGTAAATTTTGTAAATTTTGTAAATTTTGTAATTGAGAGTGTAAAATGTTGTACATTTTGTAAATTACATGAATTGGCAATAACTAAGCAACTTTGTAAAGTAATCGGCACGACATGCGTAGTACACTTTTTTACACTATGAGTAAATGGAGTATGAGAGAGAGTATGACACATGCTATCAAAGTCAGATGTTCGAATTGGCTTGTAGGAAAATTCTGCATAAGATCTTTTTTCATAAAGTTTCCTTAACATTTGAGGTTAAGAAGAAGACTTTTCCAGACAAAACAAATAACCAAGAGTATTTTTCGAAAAACCGCGTAAAAAAAGTTATCATTTGTCGAAATGGCATGCGAAAAAGCAGACGATTTTTATCTCGAAAACGGTGGGACTTTTGGTTAACTGAAATTCCAGCATATAGTGGGACATGATCTGACCTATCGACAGTTGCAGGATTGTCCATTCGTGTACACCCTGTATATGTGTTTTGTTAAAAATTGTACATGTATATAAAAAGGTATCAGCATCCAAGACCACATTAACTGCATTACACGACTATTCTAGAAAAAAAAAATACGTCACAGACCAGAGAAGATTCTTCGACTCGTAACAAAAAAGAGAGGAAAAAATAGTCGTACGAATGATCGAGTGTTTATACGTATACAAATTCCACTTTTTCGTTTCTCGTACTTTTTTTTGCTGCGTGAAGGAAACTTTGGCATTGTGCGCACAAGATCCCGTAGTTCACACGAGACGTAGAAACGCAAGTGAAAAAATATAGAACGTAAAGTAAAGTGGGGAAAAACCGTGCTAGGCAGTGTCCGAAGTGTCTGACGTCGATAAAACGTTATCCGGCGCGGCAAAAGAGTATTGTCTCTAATCGTTGGAGCGACGCGGCGCCGTCTCTGTACATGCATTGCGACGCTTTATCTTCACCAGCGTGAGGCTTCGTGGTGGCCACGACGATTTTCTTCGTTGTTTCGTCAAATTATGAGAAAGAAAGAAATAGTGAAAGAGTCGATTCTCAAACGGATTTTCGTACCCAAATCTTTTTGAGGGTGGTGAGAAAAATAAAATAAAATAATGTTGAGAGAAATGCTGTCGATAGAGACGAGGGACCAAACGAGGCAGAGATTCGCTGACGTGCAGTTCTCCAAGGAGGCTCGGGCGTTTTGTCGATGAATATTGAAGGATATAGATGCATTTTTTTATGTAGATAAACACATCATCGTTATGGAGTAAAAAAAATAGAAATTGCAGCAACCTACTAGGAACATCGCTTAAGGAGGGAGAAAAAAGTTGCTGATTTTCTTGATTTTTTTTTTAAGGAAAAATTTATTCACAATATTTTAGATTTAGGGTATGTTTTATTACTACTTTTGGTTGTTACGTGGTATTTAAAAAAATATAATTCATCTTTAAACATGGCGATGGTATGGCACGATCTTCTAAACGCGTCGCGGTGAATGTTGTCAGACGGCGTGACATGTAGCGTTGGCGGGTTTCATCTGAAAGAAAACCAACGGAAATGTTTCTTTCGTCAACACTCGTACGCAGAATATGAACCAAGATAAAGTGAGAAATGTCGAAAATTGATGAAATGGTACGGTTTGAAACAAAAAAAATTAAATTTTATTTGGCAAAAATAACTACGTTCTGAAATAAAAGATACTTTTTTTAATTTTCCAGAATCTTTAGAGTCATGTTTTAGACAATGAGGTTAGAAAAATTAATACCAAATTTCAGCAGTATCGGTCAATTAGTTTTTTAGCTATACGCCACGCCAGTTTTGGATTAAGATTAATAAAAAATTATAGAATAGTATATAGTAATATAGAAGAGATGATAGAAGATTAATTTTTTTTTAATACGATTTGAAATAAAAAGATTGAGTTTTCCGAAAAAAAAATTACTACATTATGCAAAAAAACTTTTTAAATTTATTTTCAAGAACATTTAGGGTCATGTTTTCGACAATAAGGTTAGAAAGATTAATACCAAATTTCATCAGAATCCGTCGATTAGTTTTTTAGCTAAACGCCACTCCAGTTTTAGAAATGCAGTTTAGAAGACCGTGCCATACGTCTGTCATTTTTAAAGATTAATGACAAAATACATAGTATGCAACAGTCAAAAGTAGTAATAAAACATACCCTAAGTCTAAAAAATTGTAATGAAATTTTTCATCCAAAAACAAAATCATGAAAATCACCAAAAGTTTCCTCGCCGACAGGTATCTCCCCCCTCGAGTGTCGGCCTTCGATTTTCTTGAAACTCATACATGTCATAAAGCATTGAAAACTATTAAACACGTGCATTTTTATCGACGGAAAAACGGTTTAAATGGGACAAACCACCTCTTTAAAAAAGCGTGTGGAAAATTCATCAAAAACAAAGCGATGAAAAAATCCACTATATTGAAGAAAAAAAATGAAATTAAGGGACGACGCACCTTTTTGTGAGGGGTACTTTGCTCTGACCATTGAGGTTTAAAAAAAAGTATCCACGTATAAATAGCGAAAAAAAGCAACTCAACGTTCATCGATGACGCGCTCGGCCCTCCGCAATTAGGGTGAAAGGAAAACATTTTTTTCGCTCTCGCGGATTTGCTTCGGACACTGTTTTCATGCGCATGCATCGCCAGTTCCTTCTTATCTCTAACTCGCGGTATGACGTGTCGCGTAGATTGGCATGGCTTTATCGCAAACTCATATGTCTGGTTTACCCCCTCGTAAGCACATACCTGTATACGCCTATGGCCTCGCTCTGTGCACGTTTTATTCGAACCTAGACTGCAAGTATCGAATAATACTGCATGACAGATATTCGTCTGGTCAATGTATCTGAATTTTTGTTCTTTACTTTCAATTGCGACGATGATTCCATCCACCACCCCCCCCCTGACCTCCTTCACCGCAGGCACATTTAAAATATATCTGCTTTCACATATTTGGATCGACGATAAAATCGTAATGCCGCTCTCATTACTCGTAGTGCGGTATGTAGTAAAACATCGACAAAAGTGATACTAAAGTTTGCATCGTTGGAACGCAACGAAATTTGCGTGGTCCATTTTTTTTTTTTTTTACAAATTTAGGACCCAAAAATCGCTTGAACTTTTATTACGATCCTTTTTAGAGATCTTCAGTCGAAATATGTAAGAAATTTTTTAGGATGATAATGAAAAAGGGGCAATAAAAAAATCAAAATGAACTTTCGTTGCATTCCAACGACGCAAACTTCAACGTCGTGAAAGGGATCGAATATAACAGCGATTCCCAAACTTTTCTGACGATGGAACCCTTTTGGAACACTAAATATTTTACAGAGCCCTAAAATAAGCAAAACCTGGTTTCATGTTTATTTTTTAATGAAAATCGTACAATAATAGGTACTTTACATGACAATGCATTAATTCCACTGTAAATTGATGAAATTGTTTCTATTTATTGGGAGGTATGAAGTTGTTTTTTTTTTCGACGGAGCCCAAGGGGTAGGCTACTGTGACGATAAGAAAATAAGGGTTATTTGAAAAAATGAATTTTGAAGGAACAAGATGATCGAAAAATCGTTCGGACATTTATTTGTACAGTAGAGTGTTGATTATCCGAATCAATTGGGACTTGGCGCCTTTCGGATAATCGAAAATTCGGATAGCCGAACAGCAATATTCCGTGGGGGAAAAAAATGTTGCTTCTTTCAATATGATAAAATGAATATATTTAAAAATACGATGAACATTAATATGTTAATAATACAAGTACACTTTTAGTGAATTGCAAACAACATGTGTATCACTTGATGATATAGAACGAAGTGAAATATGTAGTAAAAAATAATCAACATTCGTACATCTTTGAATTATCTATTTATTTTTGAAAAAGTTGACCATTTTGCTCTGCTTCACAACGGAAGCTCGTTTCTTTGCTGCCAAATCTCGACTACTAGCGGAAAGCAAACTGCGCGCATGCGCAGACCGAAAAAGTGAAGGGGACGTACAAAAATATATACATCGTGCAACGATTAATATATAGGGCGTAATCGTTCGAATAACTGAGCATTCGGATGAACAAAATTATTGTTTAGATAATTGATATTTTGGATAACCCAAATCGCTATTCGGATAACTGACGTTCGGACAATCGGATAATACATTTCGGATAATACATTAACAAAGTCGTGTACCAAATTTCATTTTTTTAAATATTAACACCTCGTCTGTAAACGTTTTTCCGGTACCTTTCGTCTGTAAACCTGAAAATGTCGAGCCCTCCCGTTTGTCCCCCAGTCAATACATTCGAAACTTAAAAATAAATTCATGCTAGTGTTCGAAACCTTCAATTTAGTATATCAATCATAAAATTATAGGAAAACGTATTCTTTCATATATTTTTTATTAAATAAATTAAACAACTCGGTACGGAAGTAGTTTTGGCTCAGACACGAAATACCGAGGTTCACAGACGAAGCGTTTAATAATTGTAGACGTTATAAATCATCTCGCAAAGGACTTTTGAACGTGAGGGACTCGATGGTGTACTTGATCTCGGCCACCGGGTTGATCGGAGACAAAAAAAACGAGACTTTCTCTTAAAGTAGATAAAATTGCCTAAGACTTGACAGAACTTTTCGTCGTTATCGTGTTTGAATCATCAAAAAAAAAAAATATTCAATTATTTTTCCGCCTTTTCGAGGAAAAATGTCATCATTGTTGTTGATAACAAGTGAAAAAGAAATGCTGGAGAGAAAAACGTCGGTCAAAACTTAACTACTATTACACTGAATGAGTGTAGCAAATTTTAAGTCAATCCGTTCGTTAAATTTCGAGAAATCGTGTACACCGTATTAAAAAACATAGTAACGAAAAAAACACCTTTAAAGTTCTACCAGCAGTTCTATCCTTGTAATAATAAGTTTAGCTTCAACCTGAGATTCTTGCACCATACGTTGGACTTTCCTCTTCACTTTGAGTTGCCTCAAGCGGCGATTTTTTCGTATTTTCACACTAGCCTAACTCTTTAATTATTATTTGAAAAAAAAAATCTTATAAAAACTTCGAATGATCTCTACGATGAAAAAAATCATATATTAACCTAATTGGCCGAGGCCCTCAAACGCAATTGAGCCTGGAACGTTCCGCACACCCGTGACAGGCCGTTGAAGCTGCTGTCCTGTTGCCTTTTCAAATACTTTTATAGCGTGCGCTGAGAGATCTAAAATCTTCGCCAACAATAGGTGGCGGAAGAGCGTGACGATCTTTTCCGTCCGATCGCTCTGTGACATTTCACTCGTTTACCCGCGAGGTGCAATGTCCTGAGCAACGCGACAGGCCACTTTATTGTTGTCGAGAAGAAAAACTAAAGGAAGAAAGAGAAAAAAAATTATTTTTTTAAACCAGCTTGACTACGTAAGAACGGTGTGCGAGGCTTATGTTAGTCAGACATCGTCGTTAATCGCGTCCTGCCTTTCTCGTCGTCTAGTTACTTTGCAATAGCGTCGAGACACACACACACATACACACACACACACACACACACACACACACACACACACACACACACGCACACACACACGCGCACACACACACACACACACACACACACACACACACACACACACACACACACACACACACACACACACACACACACACACACACACACACACACACACACACACACACACACACACACACACACACACACACACACACACACACACACACACACACACACACACACACACACACACACACACACACACACACACACACACACACACACACACACACACACACACACACACACACACACACACACACACACACACACACACACACACACACACACACACACACACACACATATATATATATATATATATATACTATACATATATACGTAGATAGTGGCGGCAAGACTGATTCTTCGGCGAGGTCAGAGAGCGTGAACATCGCATCGTGTACAGGCCAGCAGGTATTATAGTCTGGCTTGCGTTTGCCCGCAGGCAACTTTGGAGAGTCTCACTCCTGAGAATTGCAAATCTGACGTTTCAACAGCGCCCCCAACGTTCACCTGTATTCTTCCCGTCTGCGGATTACTGTATTGCAGCAATGTAGAGCTCAAACGGATTTCGTAGATCTGGAAAATGTCGATTAATGAAAAAAGATCGCGAGAATGATTTATTTTTTATTCGTTTCGATAGCCGATGGTTGCTGGATGTACCGTGGTACCGTATATCTGGAGAACTTGGAGAACGTCCGATGCAGCTATTATCGTTATTTATGTTGAAAATCAAAAAAGTTTATTATAGTTATTTATGATCATCTTTTATTGATTTAACATTATATTTTTTAAATTTTCATTGTATATTTTTACATCTTTATATATTTTTAATCTTTATTGTATTTTTTTAAAGTTTTGGTATAAGGAAATAATAATATAATAGTATAATAATGAAGGAAACAGTAAGATTTTTATTAACTTTAATTATTGTTTCATGGATAAAGATACACGATAAAGATCGTGAATATGAAAAAATATATATATGCATAAAGCAATATTATAGATTTAAAAAATCCCATTGTAGTTATTTATGTTTTATTTATTTTTATGTAGTTTTCATTCTTTTAAAGAAATTTTTATTACATGTTTTTTGATTTTTACTACATTTCTTTTAATTTCCATCGGATTTTTTAAATTTTCATTATATATTTTTTATTACTTTTTATTATTGGTTCATATATAAAGATACACGATGAAGATCGTGAGTATGAAAAAGTATATACATAAAGCAATATTATAGGTTTTAAAAATCCCATTATAGTTGTTTATGTTTATTTATTTTTATTTAGTTTTCATTCTTTTGAACAAATGTTCATTATATGGTTTTTTATTTTTGTTTTATCTGAAATTTTTTAAATTTTTATTGTCTCTCCTACGGCGAACGCTTTCGCCTATTGTAGCTTCCATGTACGTGGTACTTCCCCTTATTACATTACCCACCATGTTCTCTACTTCATATCCCTAATCGATTCTGTATGATTTTTTATCTTTACGATATTTCTTTTAATTTCCAGTGTATTTTTTTATTTATTTTCATTATATATTTTTTTATCTATCTTTATCGAGCTCTCGGCAGTCCTTCGAGTTAGGCAGCGTATAAATGAGTGAGCGAAAGGCTGTACCAGTATGGGTTTTCCACAGTTTCCCCGTACGCACGGAAAATGCTGTTTAGGGTAGCTTAAGACGGCTGTGGGCGCAGCGGAAGTTAGGTAAGATAAGCGAAGTGCGGGTAAGCTGTGATAGTACAGGTTTCCGTTGGAAAGGGCGATACCTAAAAACTCACAAGGATATGCGCTGGAATTCAGCAATAACAATTATATACCATATCCACTGGTGACATAGTACATTTTTTTTAAGTATAATTTTGCGCCACAATCTTTACGATCTGGGAAAACCGTCCGTAAAAAAAAACCAGGGAATGAGTAAATATAAATATAAATATAAAATAACTAAATATAAAAAAAGTAAATATGGAATATATTGTTAGAATATACCCGAAAATAGACGTAAATGTGAGAATAAGTAAATATAAATATATAAATGTGAAAAGTAAAGCTTATATTATATATAAAAGAAAAGGAAGCTAGTGTAAATATTTTCCAATTAATTTTACCAAGAAACTTTTACACCCCATTCACCCACTTGAGAGTAGATTTTTCGAAAATGCTTTTTTTATTGCACCTCTACAGCTTCTAAGGAACATATCTTCCAAAATTTCATGTCTCTATGTTCACTGGCTAGGCTGTGCGTTATCTATATGTCAGTTATTCAGTTAGTCACGGAACTGCCTTAAGGCCTTAGGCCACAGTAACGGGTATAAAATCATGTGCGAACTTAACCATTTTTTTTTCGTATGAAAAAGTGATTCAATCATAAAATTAATTACACATTTAGTATGAACATCAAGCTGTTAGAAAAAATATATTTTGTTTCGATGTACAAATTGGCCGACTACTTTAAATAAAAGATTTAAATTAAAGATTTACTTTAAATTTAAAAGTTATGTTCCTAATTGCATTTCGTAGAGAAGTATATAACGAAATTTTTTACTGAAAATTCATTTCTTAAGTTCAAATACCTACAACTTTTGAGTGAATTTTGGTTTTTTGTTCTGGGCAAAAAATTGTGGATGCTAAATGTCACGCCACGGAGCGCCAAAAAAAAAAAAAAGAAAATTTTAGTAGCCGGCCATTTTGTACATCGAAAAAAAAATATATATTTTCTAACACCTTGATATTCATACTAAATAGACGTGTGATTGATTTTACGAGTGAATCACTTTTTCGTACGAAAAAAAATTGTTAGATTCGCACATGATTTCATACCCGTTACTGTGGCCTTTCCGTTTTCATGATTTCATACCCGTTTCAGTAATAAAAACAGGCGAAAACCCAAACGCAAGACCAACAAATGGTGATAAAAAAAAATCATTCGTGAAAGTCTGGACAAACATACATATAATAAAATAATTAGTGTAATTGAAATAATTGTTTAACTACATTTATTTTCGTCGAGACTTTCACGAATGCATTTTATTCCATTGCACTCTGTTTGTCAAAGCGTTTGGGTTTGCTTCGGTTCCGTGAGACGTAAATTGTACCTGAAACGATAGAAACAAAAGTAACGACAATTCGCAATGGACAATTTACGATGGCTAATGTTTATAATGAAATTGCGTGCGTCCTTTGTCAGCCCCGGAGGACCAATATAATGATAAAAAAAAAACAAGTATCCGCGGATCGAGCCCGAGCACGTACACCCGCGAACGTCACGGTTTACTCGTTAATCAGAGCGTTACTAGTTGGCCACTCTGTATATAACTTTTGTTTCGCCGCGCGGCCTCGCGCGCTTACGCCACCGCTTCTCGAATACTATCATTATCAATATTCACGTTTATACGGAGTAGCATATTCATGCGTACGAGTTGTACTTTGTGATTCTGATGTTCGTCACGATATCGCGGTAGCCAGGTGTCGAAATTCTATTCTAGTTCGTTTCGTAATTATTTCTTGCCCCTCGAGGCGTAAATACTCGTTCGTTTATTTTGTTTTTTTTTTTAATTGGCTCGACCCAAAATTTTATTGTGCTTCTGCTATTTGTTCCTCCTCTGTATATTTTTTGTGGAACAGCTCATAGTGAATTTTCGTAATTTATAGTTCAGAGTTTTTTCAAGGGAGGACGCCACTGCGAGTGGCCGGAAAGACGTCAGTTTTCCGAACTTTTTTTTGTCTGCTAGATTATTTATCTGACGTTTGGAAAAAAAGGTACGTTATTAAGTGTACATTGAACTTACTTTGTGTAAATTTTTTTTTGTTTTTATCAAAATTTCACAACGTTATTGAGGTATAATAGACTCTTTGTATAAAAAAATGTCCAACGGCCGGAACGGTAACCCGACAATGGTTGGTCTGGAAAATAAAAATGTTTTCTGATCCATATAAATGTAGTTATCGTTGAACGTAGCTGTTTTTTCGAGAGAAAAAATCACAAAATGCGGGTGTTTAAAAAAAAAGTGTAATTTTGGGAAAACCTACCTATATTCGGGAGGTTACCTATATTCGGGAGGTTAAAAAAATACTGAATTTAAAAAAACGCCTCCGTACAACCATCTTTACTGAAATTACGGGAATGTTGGTTTTAACAAATTGAAAATCGGACAATTATAGCTAGAGTTATGATTCCGGCCAGGTCGAGAAAAGTCATTTCGAGAAAAACGCGATTGAACGTTTTATCGCACGTCAATCGTTGCACTATCTGCTCGTACCAAATCGACTATTTTGAATTTGAACATGTTTTCACAAATTCTTGAATATGTGTACTTTCAGAAAATGGGGAAAATCCCTTATATTTATCGTCACAGTGGTGCCCCCCTTGATATGTTTTTGTAGTATATTTTTTCTGGTGTATATATATTTATTTTTGGCGTATATTTTTTATACTTTATACTATTTACTATATATATATATATATATATATATAGATATAGATATAGGGGGGACCATTTAACGTGACCACCCCAAATATCTCTGTTGCCTTTAGAGTGACGAAAACAAACCCAAAATATTTTTGTGAAAAATCATTTGAAGGTCATGATATCGTAGGTCGTTGGCTTCGTCTGAATATCAGCTACAACGTCTTAACAAAAAAAAAACATGTTCCCATTTGAAAAACCATTGATGACCTTGAGAACGCAAAGACTATGACCTTGACAAAAGTGAATTTTTCACCACTGTATCAGCCCTTCGACATCAATCAAATTACCTCCTGACATTTTTTTCTTCGATCTAAAAGCAACGGAGATCTTTGGGGTGGGCACGTTAAATGGTCCACCCTGTGGACCATTTAACGTGCGTAGTTGTAACGACGTAGTTATTGATCCACCTTGTGATACAGGGTGGATCAATAACTACTAGCACCTTGGATATCTTCGAAACTATAAGTTTCACAGAAATATTTGCTGAAATGAAATTGCACAGTACGAAAGGGGCCATCCGATAGCGATAATAGTTTTTTTTGCAGGTGGAGGTACTTGGGACATTTAAAGGTCAACTCCATTTTTTTTAATGAAGGTCATTGAAGGTGGTGAAAGTACAGAAAGGCGATAATAGTTAGTTTCGTTTAGCTCTTCAAACGGAATCTCTTCAAATGGATTGACCGATTTATCGATACTAATCTTATCATGTTTATCTTATCCTGCAAACTTATTAAAGTGTCCTTGAAACAGTGTTCATTTTCAGTGAAGTAAACCGTAAGTATTATCGCCTTTCTCTACTTTCTGTATCTGTCTAAGAAATGTGTAAACGTACGCATTGATATTGACGGTCGTCATTTCGAACACTTACTATACACGTAGTAATTTTTTTTACTACCGAAACTGTAAGTATTATCGCCTTTCTGTACTTTCTATGACCTTCAATGACCTGGTCGTGTTATAGGTCGTTGAACTCGTTTTAAGCTCCTCTTTCATGATACAGAAAAAAAAACATACCCATCCATTTACAAAAATGGAGTTGACCTTCAAATATTCGAAGTACCTCCACCTGCAAAAAAAACTATTATCGCTATTGGATGGCCCCTTTCGTACTGTGCAATTTCATTTCAGCAAATATTTCGGTGAACCTTATAATTTCGAAGATATTCAAGGTGCTAATAGTTATCGATCCACCCTGTATATAAATATATATCTACTACTGGTATAAAAAAGTTTTGAGACTAGTTCTACAACACGCCAACAGAGCTAGTCTCGAAGGGTTTTGATACTAATATGATATAATAATTATGCCTCGATATAAGTACCGAGGCAAAGTTATTTTTTGTTTGAACCGCACAATACGTGTGTGTGAATAATTAATTTTTTATTTTTGCCAACTTCTTCGTTACCCTGAAGAACGATGAATTATTTTATTAGACTTTGACCTTATTGTAGTTATCAAGTAGAAAGGAAGTTTTACTCTGTTTCGAGTACACAAGAAAGCGAGTCCTATTACAACTAATTTATCTTCACAAAACGATCCGCCTCGGTCATCTTGAGCCTTGCGATCGATAATTCTCTCTGGACACCCGGGTCCCGGATATTTTCATGCGATTTTATTAGTCTCTCTTGATTCTCCGCGACAAGAACGCTGCGGTTGGTTATATCGTGATGCATGCGAGGGGTTACGTTATCACGGAGAGCCAGACGATACAACGCTTCCGCGGAGACACTAATCGTGATTATTATAAGTGTGCAAATTTTATGACCTACTGTACAGCGACGAGATATTTCCCATCGACCCTTGCGCCGCGCAATTTTCTACTACAGCTTTTTTTTTCTCTAAGTGGTTCCCCATTTTTCGCCCATTTTTTTCGTCGCCCCACCGCCACACGAGGCGACGAATCTCTTCCGCACTTTCCCAAGGAAACGCATCGATGATTGCGCGGGAAAACGTTCATTTTTACTATATTTTAATCGCCAAAGAGAATAATGCATATAAGGGAAGTTTCTACTTTGTTGGGCTAAAAAATGTTCGATTTTTCACCAATTTTTTATGCGTTAAATATTGAATGTGGAATGTTGATATTTGGTGAGTTTACGAAGTGGCCTTCACTGAACATGATAATATTTTTTACAAGCTTCCATTTAACTTGACGTGGTGTGAGATGGAAAACGGAAAATCGATAATTCACCCACGTCTCGACTATTTACAGTAGAGCCCAAAAATTTGGCAAACATGCATCCAAGAGGTGACAACGCAAGATTCAACATAAAAAAATAAAAAAATATTTAACAAGAAATGACTCTCTGTCAGATGCAAAACGGAAAATCGATATTTCACCCACTTCCCGACTACTTAGAGCTTTGAAATTTTGCAAACATGCATCTAAGAGGCATATGGAACAATACATGGAAAGTGCATGAGAACATATGAACTGGCTCTGAGTGCTCTCGGATCGCACAATCGTTAAAAGGGTACAATATGGAAAATAGGTTAAATAGGTGAGGTGCAATGGGCGGTGAGACAATATCTATAATAGATGCCACATATCCCAGACCACCTCCTGGTCTGGGATATCTCCTGGCAATCAACCAATAGTAACACCGGTTCGTTTGGAAGGATTAATCCCTCTTCACAAACATTTCAGAGCTCTGGCAAAATCAATTAAAGACTACAAAGTAGAAAATAATTTATATGTAAACATTTTTTAAACAAGCCTTTATTTGATGTACTAAAAAGTAGAAAATAATTTTTTTTTAACAAGTCACCTTGGTAAATAAAAGCTTAGGGCGCTCAAAAATTAGACAAAATTGGACAAAAATAGATTAATTCCTATAAATTCGTTAACATATCAGCTGTGTTTAATTTACTGTGAAACAACCTTAGATTTCTTAGATATAAATCCTGAAACTGAGTATGGTGAATATTCGGAAGTGGGGCTCCTGCTAGAATCAGGCTAATTCTTGTTTGGGTTTGTTCGGAGTTATTTAGGGTTGTTTGAGGTTATTTGGGGTTGTTTGAGGCTGTTTGGGGTTGTTTAGGTTTGTTCGAACCCTTGAAGAAAATTAGCCTGAATCTAGCAGGAGCCCCACTTCCGAATATTTACCCTGAGTATTAACGTGTGATAATAATTTTCTACTTACTATTATTCTATATAATCATTCTATGTAATAATTCTACTTACTATTGTGCCAAATTAAATACGGTTAATGAAACCGAATTGATGAAATTTATTTAACATTTGAAAAGTTGAGCGCCGCAAACTTTTATATATAGTCACATATAGGTAAAAAAAAATTGTTTTCTACTTTCTAGTGCCTTAAATAAAAGCTTACTTTGAAAAAAATCTTTGTTACTTCACAAAACATGGTACTCGGAGTGGAGTGCCGGCGATAATATTCTTCGCTTGCTCAGGTCCTAAGACCTGAAGCAAAAAAATCAAACATATTTTTATTTCGTACAATATTATGTATAAGTCGATCTAGAATCAAGAAGAAAAATTAAAAAATAAAAAAACAGTGAGCCATCGCAGTTTGGTTTTTTACCAAAAAAATTTGCAGTTTTTTGTTCATAAAATAAAAACGTTTGAATATTTTTGGATAATCTTAGTTCAAGTAACGAAGACGTTTGTTGTACACGTGCCTGCCAAAATTCATAACGATTGGTCATCTCGGGCGTGTAGGAACACTTCCGCAAGCGAAAAATATAATCGGCGGCGCACCCACATACGTGGCTCCTCCCAACCCCCGTACCATGTGTTGTCGAACGTTAAAAAATATTATCACGTTCTATGAAGACCGCTCAGTAATCCTACCGAATTTCACCATTCTATATTTAATTTTTTTCGCATAAAAAATTGGTGAAAAGTCGAATATTTTCCCAACAAAGTAGAAACCTCCCATAATGAACCTATGGTGACAGAAGGAAAAATGAAATGAGAGAAAATTTTGGCCACAGCGTTCGCCATGGGCCAATTCTTGGATGAGTGACCAACTCAGCAGCACACAAGGGTGGGATCGCTCACAGAAACACGAAAAAGTCGTCCGACAAGTGTAGGCCCAAGGAACACAGAAAGGAACGTTTGATCAATCCAATCAAATAAAATAATAAATTGTAGGCCAACTGCAGTTAGCGAGCTACTAGAATGAAGTAGGTTGGACGTTTCGAGAGCGCACGAAAACAATAGATCGGTTCATCAAAAATGATGATGACCTCCGACAAGGTATCCTCGAACCGATACGCCGACCGCGATCTCACAGCGGCAGGCTCATAGAAACCGGAAGCTCTTTCAGAAAGGAAGCCACGAGTACGACGACCTCGTGATACACACAAAGCTTCTCATTCTCTGGGCTTCCAACCCCGAACTTAAAAACATTGTCAAGTACATCGTCCCTGATTCGACGTGCTCTCTCTCTCTCTCTCTCTCTCTCTCTCTCTCTCTCTCTCTCTCTCTCTCTCTCTCTCTCTTCCTCTCTGGCTAGTCTGCCAGTCTGTTACTCAGTCAGTCTGCTAGTCTCACTTCCTATATTACTTTTGGGTTTTATTATTTTATTACTATTATTATTATTATTACTATTATTATTATTATTATTATTATTATTATTATTATTATTACTATTGTTATTATTATTATTATTATTTATTTGTTTTTTGGTTATTGAAAATTACATACCTGCTATGTTTGTTTTTCATAATGCTATTTCTTGTTGTTATTTTCTATATTATTTTAACCCTTCCTTGACACACTTACATTTGGCCATGGCTTTGACACACTGGGTCAATTTGACCCGGATAGTACTTCATCCACCTGCCCTTAAGGATGTTGAGACCCTATGAAATATGTTAATGTTAATTGTTCCATAAATAGCTTCTTAATCGTCATGAAATTTTTACACGATCTTCTGAGTACTTCATGTAAAAACATACCAAATTTTCGGAATTCTATCATCATTACTTCAACCTCCTTAAGGGTTGAAATAAAAAATGATAAGAAAATTCGGAAAATTTGGTATGTTTTTGTACGAAGTATTTAAGAGGTCGTGTTAAAATTTCACGACGATTAGGAAGCTCGTTATTAAAAAATTAACATTTTGTTAAGAACAATTTTTAAAAGAAATAAAAAAAAATTTATCAATAAACTTCGTTTTGTTTCCGTTGCTTTCAGTATATTGTAGATATTATAAAATTGAGAGGTAAAAAAAAAACTTATTGCAAAGTTACATCAGTTTCCATAAAACAACATTTAATTTGTGAATGTTAATTGTTCAATAACGAGCTTCCTAATTGTCGTGAAATTTTTACACGACCTCTGAAATACTTCATACAAAAACATACGAAATTTTCAGAATTTTATCATTATTTGCGATTCGGGACTCAACATCCTTAACAACGCTTCGGTTGGTTTTTATTGAAAAAAATCCGGGTTACCCTTTAAACATTTCTCAATGTGTCTGCATAACAGAATTCGGACAATATAAAATTGAATTGTTGTTAAAAATTAGTGAAAACAATAAATTTTGGGCAGGTGCACATTTCATTTCAAATTCGTGCGGGTCGAAATGAACCAGTGTGTCAAGGAAGGGTTAATATTATTTTCGTTACGGTATTTTATTTGATTTTCAGTTGTATTTCATTTAAATCGATTTCTGCTTGTAATTTTGTTATGCTTCGATGCGCATATTATGGTATGCAAATTATGATGTCGAATTGTATAACTGCTTTTACACCCTTGTTATCTTTTCTATTTGATTTTAATTCTATTTTTAGCAATGTCATTGTTTTTATTTTTCTTATTATACTTTATTCTTTTTTCTTGTCTGTACCTTAGTGCCTGAAGGTTCATACCAAGGTATGTAATCAACCATCGATGAGTCAATCAATCCAATCAATCAATCAATCTCTCTCCCTCTCTCTCTCTCTCTCTCTCTCTCTCTCTCTCTCTCTCTCTCTCTCTCATCTCACCAATTCTGGCACGTGTTGCGGTTTAACTTACAGCATCATTCACTATGTTTGCGTCAAAAATCGTCTCCGGTAAGAGACCCGGGAGAAATGGATGTACACAAGTGTGCACTTGAGGCAATAACTGACTTCCGGATTTTTCGGCTTCCCTTTTTTTTCTGGCAAGCACACAAAACTTTTGCCAGCTCTCAGATTCCTCATCTTTGCCCTCCCCGCCCCCTCTGCCGTTCTGCCACCCCCTACTGCTCGGCAATTCACGAAACGAAAATGCTCTCGTGGGACGCGACGCGAGAGAATGTTTATTGCGGCGCGACTAAATTCCCCTTTGGATATATAGAGGGTTATACATATACACGTGTATATATATATATCTTTTTTTTACTTTGGCTCTTGCCACTGTGTCTGGCTGTACTTTGAGGACGGATAACTGCGGAAAGTGGTGCGGACGGTTCATCTTACGTATCTATATGCTGCTAATTGTAAGTTCATCCATAGAAACATAATTGCATTCGAAAATAGACAGACTGCGTTTTTAGGATCGTTTTCCCAAATGGTACAGATTTAAGGCGTTAGGCGACAGTAACGGGAATGAAAGCATGTGCGAATTTAAGGCGTTACCCCCACTTGTAGCGCAAAAAAAGGCCTTTTTCATGAATTTTTTGAAAGAAAACTACAAAACTTTTTTAATCGATCAATATACCATCTTAAAGAACACATCTTGAAGAACTTTCAGTAATTTTTTTATTGAAAAATATCACATTGTTTAGTGGCAAATGGCCGTCAATGAAATAATGTTTTTATATACACGGTTTGCGGTGACCAACATTGCGGCGAAGTGGATCATCTGAAAAAAAATGCGGATGGATTTAGTCAAATATAAGTATAAAGTAGTCTTTAATCGAAGGATTTTAAAAAATATTTATTTTTCACAAAATGGCGGACAGTCAAAGTTAATGGTTCGATTTTAACGAAAAAAAACGGCCATTTTTTGGCTATAAAACGGCCATTTTTTTCGAAAAAAAAAATCGAACGATTAAAGACTACATTTTTATGTATTAAATAAGCCTGCAAAATTTCAAGAAGATCGGTTCATTAGTGTTCGAGTAATCTTGGTCACCGATTCAGAAATGCCATTTTGAGAAAAACGCGTTTAAAGTTTCAATTTCAGTTTACACGAAGAACGGATTCTTCTCTTTCAACGCTCATATCTCAGTAAATTTTGTTCGGATCGACTTGAAATTTTCAGGACATATTCTCAGATACTTATACTTGAAGAAAATGCAATAAAAAAAAAACGGTTTTTTCAAAATCGCAAGTAGGGGTAACCCCTTAACAATTATTTTTCGTATGAAAAAGTGATGCACTCTTAAAATTAATTACGCATCTATTTAGTGTGAATATTAAGCTGTTAGAAAATATGTCTTTTTTTTTTCGATGTACAAAATGGCCGACTACTAATATTTTCTTTTATCTTTTTTTTAGGCGCTCCGCGGGGTGCCATTTAGCATCCACAATTTTTTACCTAGAACAAAAAACAAAAATTCTCGACAATATACATTAGAATACCTAAGGAAGTACGTAAGGAATTTAAAAAATATCGTTTTATTCAAAAGTTGTGGGTATTTGAACTTAATGAATTTTCAGTGAAAAATTTCGTATGAAACTGCTCATAAAATGAAAAGGTTTCGATTAATCAGAAATTCCGTACCTACTTCTCTGCGAAATGCAATTAGGAACATAACTTTTAAATTTGAAGTAGATCGAGTGAAAATTGTTGAAGATATTTGTCACGCCAATTGAAGAAAAGATAACAAAATAGAATATTAGTAGTCGGCCATACATACATGAAAAAAAATATATATATATATATTTTCTAACAGCTTGACATTCATACTAAATATATGTGTAATTAATTTTATGAGTGAATCACTTTTTCGTACGAAAAAAATCGTTAAATTCGCTTTTTGGCCAAATAAGGCGCACATCTAAAGTGGAAAGTGAAAAATTTGCCTAAAAAATCGTCAGATAATTGTTAATGATAAATGAACTATGCAATATAAAAAAACATCCTACGTACTTCCATAGACAATGTATTTTACAAGATATATTCAACATTTCAAGTGAATCTGTTGAAAATTGTCTGAGTTATGTTTCCGGCCAACGTCAGACGGAGGCGTCATCGCAAAAACGCTGCACAGCAGCCATTTTGAAATTAATCGCTTCAAAAAAATTATTGCGTACAGTCACTGATATGTATGATAAACACCCTTTTTTGTAATCTTGATTTATTATATAGTTTTTCTGAACAAAAAAAATCCCTAGAAAGCCAATTTTTTTCGGCCTCTAGAGTGGCCTAAGGCCTTAATACTAATTTTCGGTACGACGGTAGCCGCCAGGTTATTTTTTGGTAAGAATGTAAAAAAAACTGCCCCGATATCCAAGCGGTGGAATAATACCCTTGCGGTAAGTGTCGACAGAATAATTCGAGAATCTTCCCGGGGTGATTTATTTCCGTACAAATTGCACACTGCACCGTGGTAATAATTATATTTACGTGTGCGGCAATCAGAATTTCCTGGCTTAACCCGAACGGAAAATGTTATAAAACGTTGCGATAAAAAGTACCGTAATGCGGCGAATCGTAAATCCACCGTCTACTCGGTGAATCTCAATTATTATTTTATAGAGTCCTCAATTTTCGAACCAGTAACCAGCGTGGAATTCCAAGCGCCATCAACTGGGTACAATTTGTTTTCCGTAATATTCGATTCGTATACCCGCGGTGGGTGCCCTCAGGCATGAAGGCTTTCTAGGACTTTTCTAGAACTCGTCATTCTTCGCTAAACCTGTCGCTTGTATCTCGATACTGAATTGCAAAAAAAAAAAGAAATAAACTCTCCTGCGTCTCGAGTCAGACGTCCGGCGATACTTTGAGGGACAACACCGCACTTCCGGTACAAAGATTCCACGCACTGCAGACAGCGATCTCGAAAGCATTGGCGAGTCTATCGATGACAGGGAGGAGAGAAAAATGCAGGGTTATTGCGCATATGGAAAACAGGGAAAATTGGGAAAACTCAGGGAATTTCTTTCCTCCTGGAATAACCAGGTAAAAGTGAGGGAATTTTCGAAATTATTTGAAATTTTCTCAAAATTCACTTTTTGCAAGAATTACGAAAAATAAAACCCACTTGACAAAATAACTGAACAGTATTTTAAAAAATTGGTATGTTTTTAATATTTATATTATTCTTCATTATATACAAAAAAAAAAAGTTATTTCAGAGCCGAACATTGAAAATTTAAAAACCTGAAAACTAATTTACCGCAAAGCTCTATACATTTGCATTTGATCTGTCGATACACAACGACATCCTTATTATTATGGATAAATTACAAGTTATTACAGATAAGATATTTCTTTTTTATTTATTGTCGCCGGCATAAAAATATCTATTGATAATAAAGAAGAGGCTCGGTATTTGATTTAAATGTATTATTTTTACTTTACAATGTTTAAATTATTGACCGAGTCCCAGTTTTTTTTAATTTTATTTAAATTTTTTATATTTCCATATGTTTGATGTTAAAAGAAATTATATTATCCAGTTCAACATAATTTTTTGATAGAAGGATCGAATTGAGATTTTCCTTTGTTTTTTCGAGTCGATTAAAAATGTTGTTTTTATTGCCACAAAGATGATTCATTGCTATTTCTACGTATATAATGTCTCCCGTATAGTTTGTAACGTTTACGAATACTAGTATGGTTGAAACGAGACTTAAGGTAGAACGGACGCGCGCTCTTGATTTTTATAGATTTTGTTCAAATTTTAACCAGGCATTGCTCATATCATTGTGCATGTTGCTATTATGCATGTTGGAGTGAAATTTCAGAACAGTCGACTATTTCGATTGGGAGATAATGGGTTTTTAAATTACAACTTTCAACACTGCAGGGTCTGCATTGAAATTTATACCGAATAATTTTCCGTAACAAATATTTGTCCCCTACAATAAGAAGACACATGGCAATATCGCATCGTTCCACGGATCCAATGACGTAAGTTTGCTCGGCATATTTAAAATAATACTGCAACACAAATATTTATTTGGACGTAATTTTTAATCGACCGAAGTTTTTAATTAGTTATGAATTAACCAACACTTTTATTTGTTACTGAAGATAACATACACATTAAAAAAGATTGATATTCATAACGCAAATATTTTTTTTTATGATAAAAGTTTTCAACTTTAGGAACACGATAATTTTTTTTTCTCGAAATGTTGAACAATACTGTTCTGCGGTGTTGCCATATGTCTTCTTATTATAGGGAACAAATATTTTTTACGGAGATTTATTCTGTCTTTACTGAACGTTTTTAGCCAAACTGAATAGTAAAGGCAATCCAAACTTTTTTCACTCTTTCCCTAACTTGTTTGCTATCTAAACATAATTTTTTTTTCAAAATTTATAAACACAAGAGAATGGTACGGCGAGCTATGTGACCTTACGTTCGGTCAATGCAGGATCGCAGTGTTGAAATATGCAATTTAAAAACCCAGAATCTCCCAATGTAAATAGTCGACTGTTGTGAAATCGCACTCAAAAATGCAAAGGTCAAAATTTGAACGAAATTTCTAGGAATCAAGAGCGCGCGCTCGTTCTACCTTAAGGGCTTATGTACGCGAAAAGTATCAAAATTTTTAATTTTTTTAAATTTTCGATTCTATTAGGCTGAACGGTTAGGAATATTTTAAGCTTTACGGAATGAAAAATTCCAAAAATTGTTCAAGTTACAGCACTTGGAGCGTTAAATAGATACCGCGCAGCGCGCCCGACCGCCAACTTCGAAGTCGTTTTTCCACGATTCACTTTTTTGAACCTCGTGAAAGTTCTAACTCTTGAGCGAAGATTCAGATCGCTTTGAAATTTTTACAACATATTTTTGGTATCATCACCTATCGCGTGAACCACAGAAACAAACATTTTAATGACACAACAAAATATAAAAAATAAATTACCGACAGAAAATTGAGTAAAAAAAAGTTAAGTTTCGAGTTCTTATTATAATAATTTAAAGAAAAATAATATTGTTGGTTCACACTAAAGGTACATTCATTATGCAATTATAAATATGTTCATTTTTTTCACCCACCCACATCGATGCCGAGAACTTTCACCGTCAAAGCGCGCACAAAAAAATACATTGCTTTATTACGTTATATCTCCGCCATTTGTTAATTTTTACATATACTCAACCATATGCATAATAGATCTGTAAAAAAAGTGTTGTCAACATATGCGTCATTTTTTTTTAACCGCGTTTAGAAAAGTACCTTCGAAAATCGGCGAAATCGCGTATATAAGGCCTTAAGGATGTTGAGTCCCTATGAAACATGGTAATGTTAATTGTTCAATAAACAGCTTCTTAATCGTCATGAAATTTTTACACGACCTCCTGAATACTTCATGTAAAAACATACCAAATGTGCAGAATTCTATCATCATTACTTCAACCTCCTTAAGGGTTGAAATAAAAAATGATAAGAAAATTCGGAAAATTTGGTATGTTTTTGTATGAAGTATTTAAGAGGTCGTGTTAAAATTTCACGACGATTAGGAAGCTCGTTATTGAAAAATAAACATTTTGTTAAGAACAATTTTTAAAAGAAATAAAAAAAAATTTATCAATAAACTTCGTTTTGTTTCCGTTGCTTTCAGTATATTGTAGATATTATAAAATTGAGAGGTCAAAAAAAAACCTTTTTGCAAAGTTACATCAGTTTCCATAAAACAACATTTAATTTGTGAATGTTAATTGTTCAATAACGAGCTTCCTAATTGTCGTGGCATTTTAACACGACCTCTGAAATACTTCATACAAAAACATACGAAATTTTCAGAATTTTATCATCATTTGCGATTTGGGACTCAAGATCCTTAACTTGTGGTATTTACCTTTAAAAAATATATATTTGATGAAAACGAAGTGTTCTTTATTTGGTCCTAATCTGGGTAATTTGCAAAACCTGCAATTTTTGCAAAACCTGTATGGAATACTTGAAAAAGTCAAGGAATTTCTTAGTCGATAATGCGCAAGAACCCTGAATATGGCAAGCAACCGAAGTACAAAGTCCGACT